>BSBK01007887.1:425000-834832 GCA_027943335.1 Chamaecyparis obtusa
GGAGTGGGATGGATATGATAAAATTCTTGTAGACGAAGAAGAAAAAAATAAAGGAGGGGAGAATAAGTGTGATAGAGAGTGGTGTTTGTTAGTCAAAAAAATTCCACCCACTTGAGACCACCAATGACACACATAGGTTGCTTTTTATGTATGCTTGAAACTTTTTTGCGCCTCTGAATAATATGGAGTTTATTTTGCTCAATTCCACTCAATCTTCCACATTATTTAGGAAAAGAAAGAGCAATGAGAATTGGATTTACAAAGCAATGATGCCCACGGATTTAATGAAGAAAGAAATAACAACAAAGAGTAAAAGTGGTACACAGGAAAAGAAGATTAAAATATAAATGAATAAACTTGGTTAGTTTATAAAGTTTGATACTTCAATTCGATTTTGACCAGGCGGTGAAATGAAAAAGAAATAAAGAATAAAGATGGAAGAAGAAAGTAAGGATAATAAAGCTTGTAAAGTGGCAAGTAATGGTAGAAAATATCATTGGAATCGAGTTAAAAGTATCAACAAATAGACAAGGTCAGTGATATGAAAGATCGTGACTGCCACAATTAAAATTTTCTAGCTAGGCATGGAATTTTATGAGGGGTGCTACCAAGTCGCAAATCCAAGTGGACTACACAAGGAAAACATTTACGAACAATAACACAGGTACAACATAAGATGAAAACAACATATAAAAGAATAGAGATACATATAGAGGAATAGTACAATAGGTTCGATTCCTTTATCACCTTGCACCAACAAAGTAACAAGGGTCATATAAAAGAATCTAACAAACATTTATCAAACACGTTATGGGAGAAACACAATACAACAAGCAAACACACAAAAAACTACCATGGAGGACATGCCAATCAAACGCATCACCTACTCTTCCTATCTCGGTCTATATCATTTAGGAAAGGTGGGAAACTTGAAGGAGGGACTATATCCAACACAGTAGGAATAATAGCCAGTTCCAAATAAGAATCCTCTTAAGAATCATGATGTTCGATACTAGGTGTAATTATCAATTATGTTAAAAGCATTAGGTAAATCAGTATTAATGTCAATAGTCTCATATTCATCATTAGCATCATTAGGATCATCAAGAGTATCTTATTCATCAATATTAATCAAAATATAATCTAAGATATGAATAGAATCATCATAATCATTCATCTTAACATCATTATTAACATTCACTTCTTCTAACACATTAGGCATAGACTGGTCAAAAGAAGATAAAGAAATTTGAGGAAATTTGAGGCATAGACACGGGCTTAGCTTGAGCCTGACGCTTCTTATGACATTCATTGGAAGATTGGTTACATTTTGTCTTGTTTGAAATATGTTGAGAACTAGGAGGAACAACCACCAGTTCCTTCACAGGTTCTATAGGAGGATTAGTAGGATTCTTAGTAGGCTAAAAAATAATACTAGGAGCTTGATTAACAAAACTAGAAGAAATAGATAAAGGAGGTATGGAAGGCATAGGGAAAAGACCATGGTTAAGATCCTTCTGAGGCATGCTTAACTCAACAATCTTGTGATGTTTATAGGCTTGATATGAGCAAAAAAGGTTATTGGGTCGAGAAGAACATGAATTATGTAATGAAGGCCAAAATAAGTCAAGGGTAGCACAATCCCTAGGCCTAGAAGGTTGATATAAACTATGATTAATCATCTTCAGTTATTCATCATGAATAAATTTAATATAGTTATGGATAGGAGAAGAAACGACATGCATGACATTAACAAAGGAAAACCAAGGTTCACTTGAAACTAATCAGAAGTAGGGACAACAACAAAGGTAGTGTCCACAACTTTACCACAAAGTTCAACAAGAAAATTAATAGAACTAAATGATGGATAGAGAAAACCATTACAAGTTTGGATCCACACATTATATGTATCATAACAATCACATTGTAATTTCTTCATAAAAATATTTTCTTCAGTATTGATATTGACTAAGGATGTAGGATCAACAAGACAACCACATGTAGGTATCTTAGAAATCCTAGCATACATGTAGAGGGGACCATCAAGAGCTTTAATAGTCTCAGAATCATCAAAGGTGATCAAGAGTTCCTTAGGTCTTTTATTCTTAGGTTGTTTTCAAGGTTTAGGTTAAGGTTTCAGTTTAGGCTTAGGTTGAGGTGGAACTTGAAGTTGAGGTTGAGATTGAGGCTGGGTTGGAGATACAGGTTGAGACAAAACAACATGCTTTACATGGTTAACAATATGATTGAGACCATCCATCTTTGAATCATAAAAAGTATCCACAGAAGATGGATGAACAATGGTATTAGTATCATGTGTAGGTGAAGGATTCATATAGATTTGGAGGTTTTGATTAGGAGTCTAGAGACAAATTTTTTCCCACTACCATCAAAATTATCAATAGATAAAGTGTTAGAATCAGTTAAGTCTTGAACCTGATGTTTTAGAGAATAACACTTCTCAGTATCATAGCCATTCTAATGATGGTATTGAAAAAAGGCTTTGGGATCAGAGGATTTGGATGCCATCGTAGTAGGTACAAGAGGTCAAATAGGAGGCAAAGTAATCATATTAGCATTCAACAATTTACTCATAATATAATGTAAAGATTCAGAAAGAGGAGTAAACGCATGATTCCGACAAAAATAAGTGGATGCAAAAGTAGCATTCTTGGATGCAACAACAACTTGATCAAAAACTGCATTTTCTTTCTTATTTATCTTGACATAGTTGTTATGTTTTTTAAACTTGTTGGGATAAGGAGCACATCACTCTTATCAATTGGCCATTGGAGTGTTGCTCTCACATTGACTCACTTGTAATTGATAATGATGAAGTACTACACAAAGTTGTTGAAAAGAGGTAAATTCAGTAAGCAGAATCTTATCTCTAATATCCTTTTGTAAATTTGAAATAAACATACACTGAATATCAATATTAGGAACATGATAAGAAATTTGAGCATACAAATGCTTAAATCTACCATTAAATTCACTTAGTGTTTCTTTAGTATTTTGTTTACAATGTATCAAATTAGTTAAGGACACTTGCAAACCAATGTTATTTTGGAACTATTGGATAAAGGCATTAGAAAGTTTTGGAAAAGAATCAATAGAATAAGGTGGCAAGGAAAAATACCATTGAAAGGCCTTATCATGAAAAGTTCTAGAAAACAAGTTGGCTAAAGTCCTATGGTCATCAGCATAGTCACTACAAAGGATTTGAAATGTTTTAACATGAGTGACCGGGTCTCCCTTACCATTGTAATTCTCAAGAAAAGGCATATCGGCTTGCTGAGGAACAAGAGCATGAATAATGTCTAGGGATAAAGGACTACCCATGTCACATGTAGGAATATTGAACTTGGATTGAGTTAATGACACAAGTTGTTGTTGTAAAGAGTGACCAGTTTGAGCTAGATTAATGATTTTGGAATCATTAGAATAAATAGAAGGAATAGAAACATTAGAAACACTAGGAAAAGTGTAGAAAGTGGTGGGAATGGAAGACACAACTGGTGGAAGACTTGGAACCACTGTTGGAAGAGAGTTGGAATAGGTAAAAGGAACACTATAGTAAGAAGGTTGTGAAGTAGGTAGAGACACCAGTGGAACACTCACAAAAAGAGATGGAATAGATGTAGTCACTAAAGGATGAGTATAAGTAGGAATGATAGGTAAAGGAATGGAAGAAGGTTCCACACTAGTGACAGGAGGAGTGAATCCTAGATCTTGAGCTTCTTGAGCTAAAGGTTTGATAATTAAATGCACAAGATGAGTGATACCATGCAAGAGATTAACACCTTGATCACTATCGCAAAGAAATTTCTTAAGAGCCTCTATAACTTCAATAGAATATTGATTATGGTTTTCTTGAATAAGCCAATTTCCCATTTTATCAAGTTCAATTGAAATTTTTTGGACTTGTTCAGGAGGAACTCTTAAAGCATCATCCTCACCATGAAATGAGTGAGAAGAGTTATGCTCCATAGTAGGATTGGAATCATGAGTGATCAAATTGTCATTCAGGATCCTAAGGAAAGGAGAGGAAGACTCAAGATCAAAGGAACTCATAAGTCTATGATTTCTTCTAACTGGGATATTATAAGTATGACTAGGGGTAGTGAAACTCATACACAAATACAATGCAAATGAACTAAATTAAGAAAACACAAACAAATAAATGTTTTATATTTTTGTTTTATTTTATAAATGCAAATGCAAGAACATAGAACAAGGCTAATCTAATATACATGCAAGATCTAACATGAAATGTAAATCTAACACCACAAGAGAAAGAGTTGTTGTAAGCAGGTTCACCAAAATGTAAAGAATATATATATATATATATATATATATATATATATATATATATATATATATATATATATATATATATATATATATATATATATATATATATATATATATATATATATATATATATATATATATATATGGTTGATTGATTATCCTTTACATTTTGAATAATTGGGGAAGGTAAGATTCTCTTCTTAATCCCAAATTCCCAAAGGAAAGATCCAACCTATTAACCACAAAGAAAATGGTCAATGCATAAATGATTCAATTGATTAGTAATAAGAAGAAAGAGGAAAACCTTACATTCCCTTTTGGAAGAGAGTGTTAAAATCTTAATCGAAATGAATTGAAGACAAATACTAACCTTAAAGTATAGAAGATCTAGAAATTGTTGTTTTCTGGTGTCTGTACTCATTTTCTGGAAATTCTACAATCGGATCTGGAATAGAAACACATAGACGAAGAAAACCCATAATTATTTTTCTTTTTTGGACCAGGTCGACCTTGACCCAAATATAGGTCGACCTTGACCCCTTTATGTGGACCTTGACTTGCGCTGCTTTGATGGAAATTCTGTTCATGGATCCCGAAAGTTTATCGAAGAGGGTATCTGAATCTGCTCTATAATTCACTATTTTGCACCTGCACCTACAAGAAAAATGGTTTTGTTGCTTGGATGAGGTATTTTCTTTGGTTAAACCCCAGTTCAGGAATTAACCTTGAAATATAATTGAAATTGCAGTAATAAACAAAGTAAATAAAATAATTCACCTTACTTATTTTGAAACCCTTGTGAAGGATTTGAATCCTTGAATCCAAATATAGATGCTCCAAATGGATGTAGAATTGTAGGATGTCTCAAATCAATTGCATTTATATCTTCAACACAAATCCTGAATGGATATTGGAATATGAAGAATCTTGAATGGATATGGATGGAGAAATCTTCAGCAAGAGGGCTCCATAGAGCTTGAATCCTTCAATGGATACCAATGGATCTCCTTGATGAATTGGACCTTGAATACTTGAATACTTGAATGCTTAAATTCTTGAGGATAGATGATTGCTTTCTTTTCTTTTCTTTTCTTCTCTTTGCTTTCTTTATTGGTGATAAAAAATAAGAGGAGAAGGCTTCCTTATATACAAGTCTAGGGCACAAACTTCTAAAGAGGCCAACATATGAGAAATATATTCCCATTTATCATATACCCTTATAAGTGGACCTATATTAAATATCTTTTTTAGAGTCACCATTTCGAAGCCTGAAACAATCGACTCGAAAGTAGGAAATAATTCTTTATGAACCCTGATGTTTGTAAATCCTTCAAATTTTAAATTTAAACCCTAAGTCAGGGTTAAGGTCGACCTTGATCTAGAAGGTTGACCTTGACCCTAAGGTCAAGAACCTCAAAAGCTCAAAGCCAGAGACCAGAAATAGGTAGGAAAGAAGTGGAAAATGGGGCAGGACGGGAGAAAAACTAGATCCAAGTCAAAGACCCATTCAAGGAATTTGACATGACCCCAAACCACTTACTTAGAGGGCTAAACTAGTCCTAAATGGAAGTGCTTCCATTTTCTGATGATACAATATGTATATCTATTTCACATCTATGTTTGAAGGGTTCTGCAAAAATGGAAAAAATGTGGTGTTAGCCCATTGAGATGATAAGATGTCACGTTAGCCCACTGCTTATATCTTAGATTGGTTATTTTTTTGGGCTAAGTGGTGGAAAAAATAAGTGATTAAATGAAGTAATATGAATTTAGGTGGACAACATACTATAATCCTAATTTTGATACCAGATTTGGAAATATGAAATAATGGCTAGCCTGTAATCAAATTTTCAATTTGGGGAGAAAGGTATGGGGCACCTCTGAGGGTCAGGGGCTAGACAAAATCATCCTATACTAGGTAGAATTTGATACAAATTTAGTTAGTTGTAACTCTCAAGAAAACATTCCTATAGTTATCATTGTAACTATGCCGCTAGTAACCTGTACACAAAAAGTGAGAAGGGTTATGAAAAGGGGTTTTCCTAAGTCAAATGCCTAATTTAGAATTAACCATGGAATGAAAAATATATCTCTTGAAAAGAAAGAAATCTTAAAGGAAGTAGAGGGTAGATCTGAGAAAAAAGGTGTCATATACCTTGATAGTGCAATTGTTGTTGAAATATAATCACAAGTGTTGATGCAATAGCATGACTTGACAAAAAGATAATATGAAATCATAAGGAACATTCTTGTATGAATTTTGTTGAAAATTTCCATAGTGAAAGGGATGAGTTATTTGAATTCTAGAGTACTTAAAATTTCTTGGGTTCTTCAATACTTGTTTTATTTAAATACAACGCTTGAGATCTTCTTGAGTTTGCAACTTGATAGTGGATGCCAAAATAAGGGAGGTATCATTTCTTTTATGCCTCACCTAACCATGTTAGGGATCAATAAATAAAGGAGGAGAACATGGATTTGGGGATCCCAATAAAAACTTTATACCTTTCTATAATTCAAATTTGGTCCCAAACTATAAATTATGGGGTGAGTCCTAAGTATGGGACAAGCCTCCTCACTCACCTATACTAACTCACTAGCCCTATACTGAAAATCTTGGGCTTAGATTTGAGTCAGAGGTCAATTTAGAAATGGGGTTTCCAAAATTATACACAAAGTTGAGGTTTGATATTGGCATAAATTCATGAGGTTACTGATGATAAAATTATAATAGAATTGATGAAATAATTAAAGGGATGCACCAACAATTAAGAGATAGCATGGAAATGAAATCAAGAACTTGGACTCCTATTTAAAGATTTATTAACTAAATACATAGAAAATTTATATGTTGTATGAAAGAATGAACACACACTAAAATAAGTGCTTGGTAAGAATTAAAATGGACACCTTAGGAAGTGTGTACAATTTATGACACTAGAATACATATACATGCATACACGCTTACATATGTATATGTATATGTATATGTATATGCGCGCGTGCGTGTGTGTCTGATTCTGAAAAGCTCCAAATTTTTCAAAGTCAAGATTTCCTAGCGCCAAATGTGAGATAAACCAACTAAAAATACATGTAACTACTTGTAAAAACTTTAATGACAATTTGACATGCATTGGTCTCATGCTTTGCCATTGTGTGTATTTCTCCAATATTGAGAAATCCCTGACTATTCTGTCAATTACTTTTGAGGTGTTTGTTGAAGACCCAATCAACATCTATGTATGTATAATTTTCAAGGGACTCATTGGGGTGCTTCACAAGAAACCCAAATTGAACATGTGCTAAATACCTGAAAATAAATTGTTAAATCTTTCCTAGAAACATTATCTATTAAAAACATTACTAGTCTACGAAACATGTTATCAAAAAAATTATAATAAGATAAATCATTTTAAAAAATATATAATACATTGAAAATTCAAAGCTTACTAATTCACATCATCGTGAGATTTAAAATTTTTTTTTTAAAGATCTTATGATTGGCCATTTTTATTACAAACTGAAACATTGGTATTACATCAAATTATTCTATTGTGATTCCTAATAATTTTTTATTTTTTATTTTATTTTTCTTTTTTGATATTTTTAAGTTTGGTATTTTTTTTTATTTTTTTAAATTTTTTTTCTATTAAGTATTAGTTTAAAAACATCAAACTTACAACATCTTCAGTTTATAGATAACCAACATGTATACATAATCTAGAACCTCCTGACCAAGAGATGAATTTCATGGGTACACTTAAGAGTATATAGATAAAGTACAATTCATAACTACACAGTTAAAAAGGAGAACTGTCTAGATAAGATGAAGTTAACAATACTATCAAAACCATGTTGTCCACCTAATTGGACTATCTGACCATTTGATGACTTTTTCATTTCTAACAAAGATGGTGAAAGGATGAGCCGTTTTCATAGTTTTATGTAGTAGATCAACAATAGGAGGGAGAGCCACAAGAGGGGCAACATGTGTTGGGATCTAATTGCTCTATGTTTCCTTATCTATTTATTCTCTAATCTGCATTATAAACTACTTTTAGAGTTATGTCAAATCATCCTTTTCCTCATCTGTTTCGTTGGAGGTGTCCATAAGACACTTCTTTCTCGAGTGCCTTTGTAGGTCCATCATAAATCAACTTCAAGAATTTCTTTTCCTCTAGCTTAAGGATCACTATCACCTGCACAAAAATATTGTAATATACAAGACTCAATAAGGTGCCTACCTGTATTGTTGAAAATATCATCATTTCTAAATTTCTAAACATGTCATAAAATATGAACAGATAATATAAAAGAGAAAAGATTACTACTTTTATTGAAACTCAAGAACTTTCCTGACAACACATGGTGAAATCTAAAGTTTCTATTTGAGGTTAGACCAAAAAAACCCCATACTTCTTTGGCAAAGCAACAATAAAAAAAGATATGGGTCACAACACCTGCAAAAAGTACATGTATTCTTTCAATAGATGTGTGTGAGAGGTGCATCAATTATTTGGTCCAAGATGTCCATGTTAATACAACCATGGTTTATCTTCTTTTTTTTTTTTTTTATAATTTTATTAACTTTATATGCCACAAGAGGTGTATTTATATTTAATACTTAACAGATGATACAAAAATAATAAAACAAAAAATAACTAAAATAAAATGATAAACTACTATTACATTATAAAAAAACAAAAAACAAAAAAAATCATTTTTTTGTTAAATGTTTAAGACAAAATATCAAAATATCACTATTGTCTTTAAAAAATGTCTTAATATCAGGCAGGGCAGAGCATACAATCTTGCTAACCTGATTATGCAGATTCCCACTAAAGGGGCAGAGCATAGCAGCTTGCTTGTAAAAATAAAAAGTAGTTTATGATCGTATGACTAATTGCTAACCTTTGATCTTGTAGAATCCTGCTATCTCACCTCCGAAAGAAAATACCCATATCGTTGCTACTACCCAGTCATCGCAAATATACATTTTGCCTTCACATTCAGAAGCAATGAATTGCGATATAAGCCTGCTCTTTCTTCTGAAATTCAGGGCCTGGAGCTCATCTCACAAATCTTTCTCTCTTCTTCTAAAAACAATGTTGAAGAAAAGCTTGACCCGCAGACACATTTTGGTCAAGGTGAGAAGTAGCAGAACATGCGCAGTTTACGGTGAGAAGAAATACAGTTTTGATTTTTCCTTGTGGGGTATGGATGATGTTACATACAACAAAGCAATAAAATTCAAAGCCGACAAATCCAGCATGCAAGCTGTCCTGAGTATTAGCAGTGGCAAAAAAACAAAAAAAACAATAACAAAAACGAAAACAAACAAAAAACAAGCAAAACAAATCATCTTGGCAAATTAATGTCCAAAGCCCAGCTCAAACAAACTCTCTCCTTTCACTCCAATTCCTTGTCACACGAACTAATATAAATTCCTTGCACTCCGTTTGCAACACACATACCTCAAAAAGAGCAATCAAAGAAACCGTCGTCGGAAGTTCTATCATTGATTTGCAATGGAAGAAGCTCAGCTTCGATTTGGAGACATAAACTCTGCAGATGTCAAACTGTGGTTGACAGGTCCAAGTGATCAGAAATACGAAAGAAATCCAGTTCATCTCCATTCTGTCATTCTCAAAAGATCAGAGTTTTTCAAAGTCAAGATGTCCGAGCGTTGGTCGTCGGATAAACCAACTGAAATACGCATAACTACTTGTCATAACTTGGATAACTATTTAACATGCATTGAACTCATGTATTCAGATAGTGTGTATTTCTCCACTATTGAGGAATGCCTGGCCATTCTGTCAGTTGCTTCTGAGTTGTTGGCCAATGACCTCATCAACAAATGCATGCATTATTTGCAAGGTGTTCATTGGAGCGCTCGGGAAGAAACGCGAGTTGAATATGTGCTCTCTTCTCTGGGACTGAAACTTTCGCCAGATTTGGCTGCAAGGTTTGATAAAGAGGACGCCGGGCATATGATATTTGAGGAAAGGATTATCAAACAAATGGTTTCTCAATTGCAAGGTAGGAAGGACAAAAATGCCAAGCAATTGCAAGATATCACACACATAAAAAACAAGGAAATGGCAGAGGAATATATAGAGGGCATCTTGGAGGGAAATGCACCGCGAGATGTTGTGGAATTATGTGGGCGTGAGATTTTGCAAAGGTTTGAATCATCGATCTGTTCTTGCGATTTCTCAGTTGTAAGGTTTCTGACTAAATTTATTGAACGTTGTGATGGAGAGATACTCAAAGCTGCATTCATTGCTTTTGTAGAAGATGCAGAGTTTACCATGTTTGTCAAGTGGAAACTAGCTAAGCGTCAAAAAATTTCCTACCGACAGGGGATCTGTGGTGATTTGCTCTATACAATACTCTCATTTGTGGAGGCCATCGGAGACGGGAAGATTATAGTTTCAAGAGCTTCTCGAAATTCTTTCCTTGCGACTTGGTTACCAATCATGATACAACTCTATCGTGGAAGAGTTGATAGGGAATTCTTTTTTCGACTGCCTTGCATTGTCAAGCTTGATGAGATTGATGAGGCAGTGCTTAATGTAGTTGAAGGCTTACCTATTGTGGACAGGAAACGTATTTGCGCAAAATGGATAGAGATTTATATTAAATATAATATGGACATCTCCACGCCATTATCTTTGGCCAAAAGTCTGCAAGACGCCCATTACAAATTGCCATCAAAGAAGAAGTACTCAGTGTTTCATTAAATGTTCAATAATTTTGCTTATCTATCTGATGAATATTTTACACGCTCTCTGAAATTTTTTTTAAAAAAAATTCAGCCTTTTAATTTTTGGCACATTGTACATGGCAAACTCTTCCGAATAGCTTTTAAGAGGCTCGTTCATAAGTATTAGAGCTTAGCCTCTGAGTTCTTTTTCAAACTTTTCTCTAAACAATATGTATTGATGGAAAATAGAATCACATTGGTTTACATATACTTTGAATTATTCTTAGCCTAATTTTAATCAACATACTTTAAGTTTGTTGATGTCTCTGTTTGAGGAGGAGATATTGTTTTTCAGTTACAAACATTGCTATAAAATCTGCAGATGGCAGTTTGTTGTACTTGAAAATTATTAGTCCCTGCGTAAGCAGAAGACTAATGTTTTCAATACACACCGCTCACAGTTAATCCACCGCTTGGAATCGTGGGAAAAGTTTTATCCTAAAGTTTGTTTTATAGTTTTGTAAAATATTTATTATACAATCTATTTTAGTGATATTTTCCAATTTTTTTGATTGGCTAGCAATATTTTTGCTGGTGTTTTTTTAATTTTTCCTTAATTTCAAATTGTTCTCCCAGCAAATAAAAACTAAAAAGAAAAATTTGATGTTTTAGATTTTACATATTTTTTGGGGGCTCCTAAGGTAGGTGGCATTTATGAAACATCTGCCGACTTCTCTCGTTGCTTCCAGAAAACTCTCTGCTCATTATAATGATAAGAAAGCTTCACAAATCCAGAAAAAAGGCCCCTTCTTCTTTGATTGAATGGAGGTACATCAATCTTATTATTAATCTTCCCGTTTTGCTCATTGGAATAGCTTCAATCTTTTTCAATCTATTATATTTGTGATAATCAAAGTCTTTTATCTTTAAAATTAATTAAGGACTACTGTAGCCTTTGCAAGACCTGGCTGCTCATCCATTTGCTTTGCTACTGTGTTGGAGTTGTGGCCATTTAAAGTATATAAGAATATACCATCGTTGTGTTTAAACCAATATTCTTGTAACAAAGGTAAATGATATATTCTCATTACATTTCATTTTTACTCTGCAAATTTACTGTTGAATACTTTCTTTGGGTTTCTTTTTATTATTGGAAAGATTCATTCAAAATTCTATCATATTTGGTTTTCTTTCCCGTGGATTTAGCCTGCAAAATTTAGGAAGCAATTTTGTTCTTTCGGAGAGCCTTATAAGAGCCCTTGGTTGTGCGTTTGGCTCAAACATTTTGTCAAATGTTGTCATGCATTCATGCTGTGAAATATTTTCTTTAGATTGGGTTAAACAATTTTCCAAACTGTTGTTTGAAATGTTAAATCCTTTTTTAAATTCTGGCTGAGACATTCTTGAGGTAAGTCAGTTGACCCCAAATCGCCTTAAATTCGCAAAGTTCAACATCTCTTGACTGCTTTTCTTCATAATCTTTGTCTGTCACCAAAACATAAGATTGATTATTTCGACATATGTAATTTATATTCAATCGGATCCATCTCATCTTGACATTTTTCCCAACAGTCTAAACTGAATAGTTAAGTAAATATTGAATAACTAGAAGTCTTACTATTTTCCATCAAGTTATAGCAAATAGAAGCTCCTTTAAAAGAATGTTTGACTACTTTAACTACTATCATTTTTGGATTAAAGGAGGCTAAGTGGGTGCAGAAGCTTCAGCTAAAATCTCTTCACAGTTTAGTCCATTTTTTGTCATCAAGATTGCATTTTTACCTGTAACTAGTTTAAGAAACTTCCATGGGGCCACCTTTTGTGCAAAATTAGACGTTGCAGCCCCTTCCATAGATACCTATCTTTAGTTTTCTGGGTTCTTAAGAAAGCAGTTTGTAGCCCTACCTTAAGACTCTAAAATTATAGAAGTTAATATTCCATTCCGCCCAGTTTACCTATTGGACAAGAGAAGGGGGAAAACAATTTAAGATACAAGAGTTTTTTCTCCTCTGCTAAAGATCACTACCTTCAAGTTCTCTGATCTGGTGATAAATTAGTAAGTGTTTTCGTGTATGCATGATTGTACAATTGTGTTTGAATTTATCTCTTCCTGCCTGCCTCCATTCTTGTTCTGTAGTCCATTAGCTTTCTTATAACTGCAGTAGGTGTGTCCTTGTTTACAAAATTGTGGGGATTTTTAATGAAAGTCCATGAAAGCGATCTGGCCATTGACATAGTAGGTGAGGTTTTGCATCAATTGGCCTTAGAACACTATGGCACAGACGTGAGTCTAGTATTCAATGAGTTTGCTTTAATCGTATATTTTTTTTTCCACTAAAACTGTGTAGAATTTGCAGGTTCATTCTAGAGGCAAAGTATTGCCTAGGTGTTGGTAGAGAGGTAAGGATCCACACCATTTTCCTGTCTACTTATAGTCTGGATCCATCATGATAATTTTTTTTTTTTGGAACTGTAGGAATTGGGTAGGCCCCTTATAAACTGCAATAGTAATTTTATTAATTTTCAATAGTGATCATGTCTTCTCTTGATTTTGTCACAAAAACTTACCAAAGCACTGTATTAAATTAGTTTATTTAGAATTTGCAAGTTTTGGAAATATCTAAAAGGTCATTATATTTTTGACAAAGGATTCAATTTATTATTTTGAGTATAGTTTAGTTATTGTCTTAACTTTTTCTTTCAATTTTGTTTTTTAAATTTCATTTTGTAAAAATAAGATTGGAGCGGGAAAATATGTGGTTTCGTCCACCGCCAAAGGGTAAACAAAATATCTCTTTTCCTAAAACCAAAAACCTACTTTCTTTTATTAACAGTGTGGGGAGTCAGGAATTCGAGGTGTCCTACCAGTCGATCATACACCACAGTGGGTCACTCAAAGTAGAAAGTGGGTGGGTTTCATGTCTGACAGATACGAGAAAAAGGTATATAAGATATTTTCAAAAGAGTTATATGCAAAGCCAAAGAAGAGTTCCTGTGCCTGATTTTCTCAAAATCCTAGTTGCTTCTCTCTAGAAAGAGGGAAAAACTATCACGGGCCTGAACAAGAATCTCCCAAAAAGCCTTTACTGGACTTCAACAGAGAGGATTTAAAAAAAAATTAACCCAGAGTCTTCAGTCTCTGGATTTGTTTCTACAGACTGGATATTGGACATGCTTAAATATTTCTACAACATTTTCAACAAATCCACGGTGTCCAAACCCTGTAGTCACTATATTTCATGAGGTAAAATATCTCTAAGGCATCATGTCAAACACTTCGCGCGTCATGTTTATGCTTCTACATTTTTTGTTTTATAAACATCCATGAGAGTATTTTGTAATGAAACAGGGGGAGCGAAACCCGAGCTTCAGTATGCTTTGAGGGAGGTCCATTACCTTTTCGAAAGCTCCCATTTTATCACGCGGGAAGATGCTGGCGATAGCGGTAAGTTCTGTAATCTGATCTGAACAGTTTTCTCCAGGCATACCTTCTGAAATCATTGGGTTTATGGAACCGCGTTTCTTTAATGTAACTTGTCCAATAGTATATTTCTGGTTAGTGATGGATCTATGGTCACTCTCGAGAAAATGACCCTCTTTGTAGCTATTGGCGCTACTGTTCTCTTCCTTTCCTAAGCTTGGTGATCCCTACCGCTTAGTGTATGTTTCTTTTTTGTGTTAGTTTTGTTTTGGTAGCTGGTAAGGTTTTAGGTCTTAGATCTGACATTTTTTTGTTCATGATCCCATTCAGATCACATAACATTAAGTGGTTATTTTAAGGTTTTTCTACACAAAAGATATATCTTTTTATTGTTGTTGATTTTTTTAGACCGATATTGGTATTATTTTTTTGTCTCTAGTGATTGCACTCTGTTGGAGATTTGAGATCCATTATTGCACCCTCCATTGTACGATATGGATCACTTGATTCTGGCTTTTATGTAGAGAAGACTGTTTTAATGATGGTTATTCGGAATAAAATTTATCCCCGTTTTAAAAAAATAGATTAGCTTGTGAAATGGTATTTGTCTGAATTTGATTGTCAAATGAGATTTTTTCTTAAATGGTGGGATATATTTCTTTTTGGGAAGAGACCAATTTATGTAATGAGATTTATCTGCACTTTTGGAAAAATATCACTTTGTGAAATAAGATTTTTCTCAAATAGGATTTATCTGCATTTCAGGAAAAGATTAATTTTTTTTAACTGGGATTCATCTGCATTTTTTGATGGAATGAGGGGGAACAATACCCTACCTTTAGTATGCTTTGAGGGAGGTCCATAACCTGTTTGAAAGCTCCCATTTTATCATACTGGAGGATGCTGGCAACAGTTGTTTAATCCAACTTTACACATGCTATCATGAAGATTGATCTCACCTCTACACCTACCTTCTAAGTTCTGCAACCTCTAAATGGTTTTCTTCTAGCGTATTTCTGTGATCATCAAGTTCATGAAACCGTGTTTCCTTGGTGAAACTTGTCCTACAGTTTATTTCCGGTCTATTGTTCCTCATTTTTCATACACAATGATCAATGACATTTCAGAACATAATACCTTGCAAAAACAAAATTCCTCTTTTCATATTTCGAAGGAGGTCCATATCTGGATTTTGGCATGACTGCATAATCGAGTTTAGATGTGAGCCCTTTCATTATGACTGTACTTCTATCATGTTGAACATTGATTTTATGTTACAGTATAAACATAATTAATAATTTTTTTGGATTGTTCTATTTTGCATTACCAATAAATTCTTCAAGAAACATTTTCTCTATTAAATTAAACAAACAAACTATTGGCATCATCTATGTAAATTCTAATAACAAAAAAAATTGTTGCTGTAATTAATTATTTCTAATTACACTTTACTTAATTTTACTTAGGTTAATACTTTGCATAGTAAGTTGTGATTAAGACATCTGGGAGTGTGCACATCTATTAAGCACATGCTGTAAGAGAAATTCCACTTTTGGTGTGATAGTTGTCTTCACATACCTTATTGTGTTTGAGATCCACCTTTTGTGCTCTTATCACATTATCATCCTAATCTAATGCACATACTTTATTGCATATTGGAGGATGATCCACATTTGGTAGACATGTGATTACACCTAGCATAGGTGATAGCTTATCAGCTCCTTATCATTCTCTCAAGGTCTATTATGTAATTTTTTCATTCATTCTGTATGAATATTGATTCATTCATCAATCATTCAAGGCGAATTCATTGGATCTATTCAATCCATCATTGCTTTCATATTTTCTCTCTTGTGCTTTTCTTCAACCTCTAGATCCTTGGTTCAATATTTGCTATTTGCAAATTCTTACAAAAATAAATAATAACAGCTTTCAAACAATCATGAGAGTACTCTGTTTTTGTAACAGAGGATGCTCTATTTTTATCTTGAATTACAAATCCAAAATTTTATTGCAACTTCTCTCTATATTACTATGTTATGGGTAGTCACGTCAGCCACTAGAACCAAAGGTCACCTATCAGTGATTGTGGGTTCTACACCAAGTTTCAGATGACAAGAAAATGGATATTGTGCTTGCGTGCCCTGGGAAGGGCTAGGCTACTTCCTTTGGAAGTCATGCGAGTCACAGTTGGTCACGATTGAAAGATCCATGGTTAGATGGCAAAAACCCCTTATGATACTCTTTCACCCTTGATGTTCCAACTTTCCGGAAAGAATCCAGTTACTCGATCAATATGATCAGGTTCTGTTCAGTTCAAGTTTTTGTTTAAGCATTATTTATCTCGTGAAAAATAAATTCCAAAAGTTAGTTTATTTCAGTTTCATATAAAAGTAGTTAGTAACTGCAATTTGAAATTTAACTACTACTTGTCAAGTTCTTAGGAAATTGAAAGTTAGCTGTAAAATTCATTTTCATTTCCGTAATTAGTGTTTAATATTTAATTTATTATGTTCGTAGAGTTTTGGACGTTACATTTCTTACGAGAGGAATATGACACGCAGATGAGGAGCACCTATGTCTAGGTTGCTTTAGTCATTTTTTGTTTAGGATTAGATTTTCTTTAGAACATCTTCTTTCTACGGAATTCCATAAAACTTCATTTTTTTTAGGATAATTAATTTTAATTTTAAAATTCCTAAATCTTTCTCATTGTATCCTATTAATAAGTGCCTTGGGCACAAGCATTTGAAATAATAGTTTTAGTGGTAGAATGCTACATTATAAAATATTTGAAATGCTTGCTTAAAAAAGATTAGCCAGGCAGCTGCCTGAGATCCTGCCTTTTTATGATTATTTCAGTTTTGTATTTCTCTGGAAGTGAAATAAATATGTGCAAGATTTCAGCTTTTATGTTGCGAGGTTGAGAAATTTAGGTCTTTGAAGCGGAGAACTGAAAATTTCTAGGCGAGTGAGATTAGTAAGCTCACTTATGAGGGAATATGCTGTAAATTAATTTGAATTAGAGCCTGGATTGAAATATAGATTCATATGGACTGAAAATGCATCTGCTGAATAGATTCCTGCAATCATCTGTTCATTGAAAACTTGAACTAGTCCAAAGTGTGGCCTCTGCTATTAGAGATTAACATTAAAGGGTTGGATGTAGGCGCATCTTCTGATTGGTGAACATTGGATTGAATGATGGTGTTATATTTTAGAGATGAACATAATTTAGCGAGTTTCCATTAGATTCGGTAAATTCCCCCTTTTGAGATGTTCTTGGCCTAGATGTCAGGAATGAGGTGACCCTGTGACTTGCACCTGGCATTGCCCATTGGTGTACTCTGCACTTTGCATGTTGGCTGTAGTATTTAAGTTTTTAACTTAGTTCTAACACTTAATCTTGTCTCCTGCAGTTTACACTTAGGCTTCTAGTTTGAAAGCCTGCATGGGCTGTAACCACTCGATAGTCAATCCTTTCATTTGACTGGATCCCTTAGAATTTTGCCAATCATCAGCTTGCATTTTTCTTTTAAATCTTGATCATTAAATTCTTTGATATATTGCCTGGTAAGATGATTGTTGGGAATGTTTTGAGTGTCATTAATTTTTGTATTTGCTAGAAATCAAATAGTTTGAAGATGTTCATGAGATTTACCCTGCTTAAATGTAAAGCTTTGAAATAATGAAGAAAGATTTAGTAAATTTACATTAATTGAGTGTTAAATGAGATATGTAGCCTGAAACTTATGTCCAAAAATTTAATGAAAATCATTTAAGCGTGTTTACCCAAAATTCCTAGCAATTTAGGTTTTTGAATTGGTTTATGGAAAATTTACAGATTATTATTATTCATTGGTGCAAATATAAGGAGAGATTTGGTAAGAAATTAAACTAACATGCATTTTAATTGTGTACTAAAAATGCTGTTTCAGAATAGATTTGTGTAAACCTCAGCTTGGTGAAATTGTTTAGAGGACGGCCTCTGTCTGAAGTATGTAATTATTAGTATCCCTATAACTTAATGCAAGAACTTCTGGCTTTGATTGTGTATGTATTTTTAGCATTAACGTTTTGGATCATACTCTGTGATCCATCCAACGCTTTGAATGTGAAATGTTGATGCTAAAAATACACACACAATAAAAACCAGAAGTTCTTGCATTACATTCATTAGTGCAAATATAAGGAGAGATTTGGTAAGAAATTAAATTAACATGCATTTTAATTGTGTACTAAAAATGTTGTTTCAGAATAGATTTGTGTAAACCTCAGCTTGGTGAAATTGTTTAGAGGACAGCCTCTGCCTGAAGTATGTAATTATTAGTATCCTTATAAATTAATGCAAGAACTTCTGGCTTTGATTGTGTATGTATTTTTAGCATCAACGTTTTGGATCATACTTCGTGATCCATCCAACGCGTTGGATCTGACATGTTGATGCTACAAATACACACACAATCAAAACCAGAAGTTCTTGCATTACATTCAAATAGATTTTAGAAATCTGATATTTTTTGATCCTTATAACTATCATTTCATTTCAGTTTTTTGTCTTTTTGAGAATTTTAAAAAATTGTGTAAGGTTATCAAATATGTGTTCACATTTTCAGTTAGGCTGAGAGATATCAGTATTGTAATTGAATTGTTAAAAAAAGCAACTGATCCTTGTTAATAACTGTGAAAGTATGAGGAAATATCTTGCGAACTAACAGGATTTTGATGGCTAATTTACTGATTTAATTGTGTAGTTGCTGAGTAAATTAATGCCAACACCAGCCTGGTGAATAGCTCAGAGCATTGCCGAATGGTGAGTGGTTTTAAATGGTTTGTTGTAGTGACAGTTTATGAGCAGTAATCATTGCATCGTGTTAATGTTTTAAGATCCATAGCTCTGCAAAGTCCATTGATTATAATCTGACTGAGAAAACCACGTTTGGAGGTAGATTTTTTTTGTATTAAATATAGAGCAAAAGCATTACAAAAACAACCAAATAGTTCCAAAGATCACTGTAACCAAAGAGGCCTAAAGCCTTTTGTTGATGATTGTAGCATCGGTCAGATAAATAATACCAATAATATGATCATTATGAGAAATGACATAATATATATATATATATATATATATATATATATATTATAATTATTCTTATAATAACTATTTAATTAATTGATAAAATAAAATAAATATTAATGAATAGACATGTCTCATGAAGGGACATGTCTCTTAATGTGTTTTCCTCAATATAAATAAGAGATCACTGTTCTTGGAATATACATACCGAAGAGGCAATGCTAATACATTTGCAACGATCCTCATAATTCAACATGGTATCAGAGCCAACTGCAAATGTAAGAATCCCAGCTTTTTATCTTAGGAATTATCTGCAAAGGTTGGGGAATAATTTATAAGTGCAGATCACAACTTAATTAAGGCCTGTATTTGGATTATAAACTGCAACAACAATAGAGGAATGACAGTCATTAAAGGGCTGCGATTTAATTGCAGGGGTCTGTGTTAGATATTCTTGAGGCACGTTTTGGTTGTCTAGCGCCTTCATTCATGGTTCACGTGCTTTAGGGACAATTTTTGGACATTATCAAAGGGCTACGATTCAACCTAGATTGTATACACAAGGATGCCATCAGTCACAGGCTGTTGTGCCACATAAGGCATCACTAAGGAAGGGGAAATTTACAAAGAACACGGGAAGGAACCTGAAAATACGAGCATGGATGGCTGCGGTTGTGATAAGTTAGCTGTGTAAACGTGTATAGAAGGAGAAGAAGATGCGGCAGCCATAGAAAGCGAGGGGAGGATGCATAGGGATAGGCGTTAGGGAGGCTGTCTGCCACACCTTACACTGACACCCATTTCTCTCTCGTGCTCGCTGGCTATAAAGAGACTTCTACTGAACACCATTGTAAATTCAGTAAGCATAGTTGGAGTAAAGTGTCAGCGATTGAGGAGTTCGATTTCACATGTCAACTTTCTTAGAAATACATATATATAAAGGTAAGTATAAAGTATGCACTGAGAAACTTGTAGTCTAATACTTGTGAAATATTAGATCAAGAGGGAGTTCCATCATTTTCACTAATGTAGAACATCTCTAAGTAAATACCAAATTACTGTACTAAATTTATTGTATAAATAAATGTTTTATGAACTATTTACCTTGATCTTTTCTGAGGATGCTCTTGCAGGAAAATTGAAGTCTGAAAGCATCATTAATGAGGACCTCTGATGATTGACATTCAGAGGGAGTTTGAAAGTTCACATGTATGTGACTATATGATTTCAATGGACCTACCTCCTGTGTACATCATAAGGAAGTGACGACTTCCAAATGATTATCACTTGTATTTAGAAGTTATTGGAAGGTGACGATCTTACAATAACTTAAATCATGATATACTTTATTTATAATGTTGAAACAGATCATGATGAATGCAACAACTAAGTGTTAGATGTCATTAAGTTGACGGTCTATAAGTTGTTTGCATAAATATATCTTGTAAAGCAACAGCTAAGTGTTAGATGTCAAATTGACGGTCTATAAGTTGCTTGTATAGATACATCTTGTAGAAGCAACAACTAAGTGTTAGATGTCATTAAGTTGACGGTCTATAAGTTGTTTGCTTAGATATATCTTGTAAATCAACAACTAAGTGTTAGATGTCATTGACGGTCTATGAGTTGTTTGTATAGATATATTTAGGTATCCGGTGAAATATCATGTGTTGATATTCTGCAGGCCAGTACCTTATTGAGTATTTGGTGAATGTCATGTGTTGACATTTTGAGAGGCCAATACTCAAGAGTTTGTGGATAGAATCGTCGATGGAGGCAATCTACATTTGAGACTATGTTTCTATTGATTACATCATGAGGGTGATGCCTTTATTGTTTACATCATATGATTGATGTTGTCAAGTGTCTTAAGTGTTGACATTGGATTGATTTATCCTCCCTAGCTAAGAGGGAGTGTTGATGATTGTAGCATCGGTCAGATAAATAATACCAATAATATGATCATTATGAGAAATGACATAATATATATATATATATATATATATATATATATATATATATATATATATATATATATATTATAATTATTCTTATAATAACTATTTAATTAATTGATAAAATAAAATAAATATTAATGAATAGACATGTCCCATGAAGGGACATGTCTCTTAATGTGTTTTCCTCAATATAAATAAGAGATCACTGCTCTTGGAATATACATACCGAAGAGGCAATGCTAATACATTTGCAACGATCCTGATAATTCAACACCTTTGTTCACTGAATTAATCATAATTGTCTTGTCAACAGCTGATCATAATCAAAATCATACAAAGACCAACAAGATCATTCTACTCTACTTTCACAATATTTCTCCCAATCCCAATACCCCAAAGGAGGGGAGACCACAGAAACATCATTGTTAGATCTGACCTCAATGTCAGAGTTCCTACTGGAATTGAAAAAGATTCTGGCACCAAGGTGCTCCTTCTCATTGCCTGTCTTGCTTGCTTCAGCTACTTAATTGTACTACTTTTGATAATAACTCCTTGTGAAATGTTGGGTTGGTACTGTTGTTACAGGACCAGGTATGACCGTATTTAAATTTTTGCCTGATCACTGTTACTATTCCATCCCCAAGCAATTTGAGGAATTTAGGATTTGATATTCCCACAGTATAACCTACATAGCAACATGAAGAATGGTGAGTCTTTTAATCAGTAAGCATCCTCCTATTCTTGGTAAATACTTCATCATTTCTTGCCTTCCATACAAACCATATTATTTCAGTTGAAAGAGACAACCAGAAGAGGTTATATATTTTTCTAATATTTCCCACATTCCCAGTTAGAATTTGCAACCAAGAATTATGATTATTTAGATCCCATTTATATAAGCCATTGCAGAAAATATTCCATATTTTCTTGGCAAAAAAACATTTAAAGAAAATGTGCCTGATAGACTCAGGCTTTGTGCAGATAGAGCAGAGTTTAGTATCAGCATGCCACACCTTGTATGGAAGCCTTTGTAATAACAGTAACCACATGAAGCAAACCTTTTTAGGCTCTAAGCATTTGGACCAAAGCATCTTGAAATGTTTTGACCAATTCTTACTGTGAATCTGAATATTCCAACACTTATTAATATAATCAACAATACCAGATTTGTTAGCTAATTGATTACAGACATCTTTAGCTTTAATCTTACATTTTACTTAAATGAGATCCATCTATCCATTTAAATTCATAGTAAGCTAATTGATTATAGATATCTTTAGCTTTAATCTTAACTTAAATGAGACCCATCTATCCATTTAAACTCATTGTATTGTTCCTTTCCATTAAGACAGCAAACGGGTAAACTAAAATTCTTGCAAGCTTCTCTTATCACAAAATATGTCCTCCAATTAAAAGGGGGAATATGTTTAGCATTGCTAAGAGAAGACCAATCAATTAACTGATCATTTTAAAAAATATCTTTAAAGCAGTTAATACCAAGTTGGCTCCACTTTTTAGCAAAGCACCCTTGAAGTAGGGCTAGCATCTTACTATTATGATCAAGATTTCACCATATAGACCTGTCACCAAACACTTCATAACTGCTAAGACAAAAACTGTCATTAGTAACATTATCTTTAATGAATTCCCAAGCTTTCCATAAACTCAAAAATACTTTAGAGCCTATAGGGTGGATAGGTTGACTACAGGAGGTCTGAGATTGACAGTCCTTTCCAAGCCTTAGTCCCCTTTCCATTTGTTATTTTCAACTACCAACACATTGTCAATTAGGTTCCCTAACATGTTGCCTCCAGAACTATTCAATTTTGTGTAATCAAGTTTTGATTATAATCACGTGCCTATCCTATTATAGTGATCAATGATAGCACTACTGATTCCTCATTTCTGGGCCCTGACAGAGATATTTGATGAAATTTGGATTCTATTCTTCCTGTCTTCAGCCCTTGTTGTTTGTGGATTTTGTTCCACATATCACTATATGTGTTGGTTTCTTTACCACTTATGGTGGGTTTTACATTGCTTCATTTGTTTTTGTGCATTCATTCCTTTATATTGCTTTCCTAGGATGTTCTCTTTAGAAGTTTCTACCATAAACTATAATGCATCCTTGAGTCCCGTTGACATCGTTTTGGTCACTCATAGACATTAATATCTTCTCACATATGAGAAAATTACTTGCATAATTTGAAGCCACATGACTTCTAGGTTCCTTCACTGTTTCACAGATTCATTGTTCTCGAGAATGGTACTGCCCGCCATTGAACAGGTGATGTGGCAGTTGATCATCTAATTTGAATGCTAATGGATAGGATTACGCCTAGGCCTGCCACAGGTCTTAATGGTTTTAGTGTGTGGACATTTTGAAGTGATACTAGAAACTTTTGACCCCTTTTAAGTAAATGGTTTAAGAATGAAACCATCGTTTTTACTCACCATTAGAAGAAGCTGAAAGTTCAAGATAGAGATACATAGGAAAAAGGAGAAGGCACAACCAGCCACTTAGAATTAGGAAGTAGGAGAGAAAAACATGAAATGAAAAAGATTAACTTGAAAGATCAAGAGCTTGTGAAGAGAATGAAGCCGGGCTATATCCATTAGACCATTACTTGATCCACTAGATAGCCAATGAAAGCACTTACAACTTTGTGAGGAGGAAGCCAATAGAGCTAACATCAAGAGGTATAGGTTGTAGAGCCAGGAAGATAACATCAACGATGAAAATGAAATGTTAATGTAGCAGAATAGCATTATCATGTCCCCATTTTCTGTTTAAAATAATTAATAATAGTTTTTAGAGTTGAGTCCGGTCACTTCTATTTTTGGGGCAATTAAATAATGTTTTTAGTGGTAGCTTTGTCCCTATAAAATGATTCATTTACTTGAGATATTTTGCTATGATTTTGTGTTACAAGTAGTTCTAGTGTACTAGTGTACTTTGTTTCAGCTGCAAGTCCTGATCATAAAAACCTCTTTTGTAAGAGAAAAAACTTCCAGGCTTCATGCTCATATTCCAAGAGCACAAAAATAGGGTGGATTTTATTTAAATTATTTTCATTTATGCAAAACCCACCTTTGACAATAAATTTTGTTGATTTGTTAGTGTTTAGGATAGTATTTAGTTTTCAAGGAGCTTCCCTTGTGAATTTGAAGAGAGGTTTATCATTATGTGTTGTCTCAAAAGAGATTTTAAAATGCTAACAAGGTCAACTTAAAAAATTGTTGGCCACATTGTCATTTTCATGTGATTTTTTCTCTACATTACTTAGGGATGTGTCCCAGGGTCTAAAAACTCTGTCCCTGTATTGGGGATGTCCCATGGAGCAGTAACAACATGACGGCATCCCCTAGACGTCCTCAATCTGCAAATTTTTCCATTAACATCCTAGAAACTTGAGGATGCCACTGCCTAGCATTAGGGATGTCTGGCTATCCCTAAAACAATCAAGAGACATCTTGGACACCCCCCACCATCTCAAGGATAGTCGAACCTCTCTTGCTAGCAAGCCATTTTAAAATTAAAAAACCCACTTAAACTAAGAATAACTAGCTCATGTATACACCTAAAAATGGTCATTTAGACTATTAGCCCCTTGCTAGCATTATTTGCTAAAATCATCAATTGCTTATTCTTGATCAAATCCTAGTTCTATCGTTTATTCGATTATTTTCTATGGGCTAACCATTTTATCCTAAGTTTGTATTTAATTAAAAGGAATATTTTCTCCCTTTTTATTAAATAAAAAGCCCCCACTTTTCCTCTTATCTTAAGTTGCACAAATAAAACATTATTTTTATTTTATAAAAAGAAGAAAAACATTTTTTGTCTTATATGGACACAAAAGTCAACTCTTATTTTCCTATTGGAGGATATTTGTGCACATGGATTGCTCCTCTTTCAAGCTCCACCCTTGATTAAATCTTTTGCCTCTTAATCTCCATGGTCCATTCCTTCTCATTTCTTATAAAAGGAGAGCTCTCTTCTTCTTTCTAGGTTAATATTTTTATGCTAATCTTATGCTGCATGAATTCTTGAAGACTTTGGAGCTTTTTGGAGATCATTGTTGCATCAAATCTTAGCTTTCATCATTGCTTCATAGTTTAGTTTTCATTCTTGCATAGTAGCTTCATATTTATGCTTTCATAGTATAGATTTCATTTCAAAGTTTTAGAATAACTCATCTAGCTTAATAGGAAGGATTGTAACACTTGTTATTTCCATTTCATAGCTTAGCTTGTATTTTCATTTTCATAGCATAGCTTGCATATTTGCATACTCATATTCATCTAGCTTGCATTGCATTTCATTTGATTCTTGAGGATATTGGTATTCTTGCCCTTGTTTTCATTTGAATCTCCCATTGCATGGTTTACTAGCAAGGTTATTGGCTTAATAGCTCTAGCTGAGAGCTTTCTTAAACACCCTTGCACTCCATGCCTAGGGAGCTATGGATCGATTTTTGAGATCTCATTCTTGAGTGTTCTTGATTGTAATGATTCATAGAAGTGCACTATTTAGAGTACACATTTTTGGCGTCTACCATGGAGCAGAACATGCTTGTTTTGTCCTTCTTTCATTGCATTTCTGCACTTTTTTTCGTCAATTTTTAGCTTATTATTTTTGGCAATTTTACAGCTTTCTAGAAAATTATTGGATGATACTTTGCCAATATCGCGTGATAGTTTCTGCTATACTGGCGCAATACTTTACTAGTTAAAGTATTGCTCAGCTATTATAGATTATATCGCACTGTTCGGAACATATTATCGCCTGGTGTAAGACGAAGTATCGCCTAGAAATATATTATCGCCCCAATATACTGCAAAGTATCGCATGATATTTCTGGTGTCTGTACTATTGCCTGTGCCTGAAAATGGTTATTTTTAGCTCTTTCCAGTTTTTTTGAAAAATTTAGCATTTTCAAAGTCCTTGCCACTTTGGAAAACTAGCACCCATTTTTTAGAAATTTTCACATACAGTATCGAAAATTTAAGTGTGATATATCGTTGGAAAGCTCTTTCCGAGCTTAATCCAACCATGTTGGTTTTATTTTCAAATTTTTTCATTTGATCAACTATTTTACTTGCGGATTATCTAATTTTTGATGTGCTAACCATTGTGAGCCTAACAAGTTGTGGTTGTAGGTGCCTCTTACTTGAACATTTTTCCAAAAGAACGCATGTCAAAGATGGCTACTAATGGTTTTTGCAGGGCTGCCCTAAACATTAAAACCAAATCAAGTACTTGTTTAATTGCTTTCTTTTTAAGTGTGACATATACTAGTTGTTTCATTTATTAGGCACTTAATATCTTGTGGAAGGAATTTTGAGGTGGTAGGAGAAGTATGCTCTTCACCCTTGTGGTGAACCAAAAAATCTTGACCCATCTTTGAATTTTGGAAGCAAGAGGGTAATTGAAGTCTTCTTGGTGTGTTTGGGAGAAATTTTTGAGATAGGGGAGTATGCTCTTCACCCTTGTGGTGAACCAAAAACCTTGAACCTCAAAGAGTTAATCCATTCTTTGTTTAGTATAGAATCCTTTAGCGGGCCTACTCTTGAGCAATCAAGAGGAACGACCCAAGTGGGGACAAGCTAATACTGAGCTATTCCAACCCACTATAATCTCAAGGCTATCGAGGACACAAAACCTTGGTAGAAATAGCACTTGTCTTCGCTTGATGTGAGTACTTGTGGGATTGTGACCATGAGAAAAATGTTGAACAAGAATGCTTAAGGTACTCTTGAGGCCGCGAGGTCCTAGTCTTTTATGAGGAGCAAGAGGGGTGTTATGAACATAAGCCCTTACTAAGAACCATAGTTAGAAGCCACCCTATTTTGTCACGTAGCTTCTTGGTGCAAGGATTGATCCAAGTGGAATAACCTGGATCACCCCAAGATTACTCACCATCTGTGTTCCTTTGGATGTGTCATTGATACCTCCACGACAAAGCCAACATCTATTGTGGGTAACCACTTTGTGTGAGGCGATGAGACATCAAGTGTGGGCCAAGTTGCTAAGTATTGAGCCTTTGTCCTTCCAGGCTAGTAAGTGCTTGAAGTGTTCTCGTTGTGCTATACCTGTGTAAACATTCTTGCATACTCAACATCTCGGTAGCATTCATAGGGTTTTTTAGTTTTGATATTACAATTGTTTGTCTTGGCAAGGTTTCTTTTGCCCTTGTTTCAAGTGTTTGAAGACATGTTTGATCCCATACTATTTGCAAACCTGTCAATTTACTGCTGTCATTGTGATTGAAATAAAAAATATCAACCCTCAAATTGAAAATTTTGAACAAACAGTCCCAAAAATTGAGATTTTGCACTTCATTGGTCAAGAGTCATACAATTCTACAACAGTATCACGCCCTATGGAGAGAAATATCATGCGATAGTTTTCCTCTGCTGGACAATCACCCCACCTGCCTGGAAAGTATCACCCAGGCTTATTGGAAAGTATCGCCTAGCTTAAGGCGAAGTGTCGCCTTGCCATAAACTATCACCCTACTTGCCTGGAAAGTATCGCCCTAAGTCATTCTGTTGTCCTCTCTCTGTTGCAATCTGGAGCTACTAAACTTGAGTTTTAACCAGTCATAGAGTGTCTTTTCTTGTTCTTATCTGAAGCTAGCTTGTTGTCTACATGCTTAGATTTGTTCTAGATTGAAAAAAATGAGCTAAAACTATTGGGTTTGAGCCTAACAAATGTTACTCTTGATCACTTGTCACATTACGGTTACCTCTATAGCTACTTGCTAATCGAGCTTCTTGCTCATCTCTCAGCTTAAGTCAATTGATTGCTGTAAGTTCTTGAGCACCTTTGGTGAGCCATCTCTATTGTTTTATGTTGACAAGTGATCTCTATTAGCTTTTGCTTACCTCAATATCTGAGAAACTTTGTCTCATTCTATTAGTTAACCAACAATTCTTTTTCATGCCAGTTACAACTCGGTCCCAGTTTGAGCAGGAGAATCATCTTGTATTCAATTACAATCAGTTACCTTCTCCAACCAGACACCCATGAGCGCCTATTAGCAAGGCTAGTTCTAGTTCTGAGGATTCTAAGGCTACCCCATGGTACAAAGGAGGCTTCCTCTTTTCCGCATTTAAGTCCTCCAAAAATATAGACAGTGTCTCACTTACTATGAATGAACAAGAGAGATATCATCATATGCAAGAACACTTTGAGCAAAGAGATAAACAAGAACTCTTGGATAAAGAGTATAGTAAAAGCTTAATGGAAGTTGCTAGGCGCATGACCTCAAGAGAAATGTCCCATGATCAACTTGGGGCTAGTAGCTATGAAAATAGACCTTTCTTTGGCACCAATGGCAACAATGGAAACAACACGCCACCAAGGTCTCCTTCGAGATGAACTTTTGTTGTACCTTCTTCACCTCCTAGACCACCTCCCTCTCACCATGAGGAAGAGGCTGTTGATGAGATTTTTAGTTAGGATCTTATTGCATTTGAACAAGATGAGGACTCTCAACGAAAGATGCTTAAGCTTTTAAAGCGCAATGGCGACCAATATTTCCAATATATGACTTCTAGACGATACAAGCTTCCTCCTAACTATGATGTCAAACAAATTGTCCAACAAAGAGTACCAACTGAATTGGAAGTCCTTAAGGAAGAACTACGTCAGACAAATCAACACCTTAATCAAATGGCAATAGAAAGAGAGCCTCCAAAGGTCTCTTTTGTAGAATCTATTTGTGCTCTTCCTTTCGATAAAATTCTATACATGGTCCCATTTCCTAGGGATATTGAGGTTCCCAAATATGACAAGTATGATGGGAATGGTGATCCCCGTGACCATGTGCGTCACTTTTACGCTCTTAGCATGGACTTCCTTCACGAAGACACATTTTTGCTACGATTATTCCCTGAAAGCTTAAGAGGACAAGCCTTAGAATGGTTTGCAAAATTGACAACTCCTTTGAAGACTTTTGATGAGTTAGCTATGCGCTTCACACAACACTATTCGTACAACATTCAACAACCTATCACTATGATAGATCTAAGTGCTCTAAGGCAAAATCAAGGTGAGTTATTTGCTACTTATTTGCAATGTTGGAGGTCATTGTATTCTCGATATCCTCGTCAGCTACCCGAGAGAGAAAAGATTGACATTTTTGTCAACACTCTTGTGCCAGAACTATATTATGATCTAAGGAAACAACTATTCTCCTCCTTCAACGACATGGTTGAAAGTTCATATCGGATTGAGGATGTGGCCATTAGAAAGGGGGATATTGTTATTAATAAAGATACTAGAGGCAATGGCAAAGACAAAAACAAGCCTTGGAATAGAAACAAGTATGTTGTTAATGATGGGGCTGTAGATGCCCCTAAAGCCAAAGAGGTTGCTTTCAACCTTTCTAATGCTATTTACGTAGCAAAACAACAAGAAGTTGTCAACACTCAAAATGCTCCTAAGCCTCAGCATGTAGATAAGCCAAAGAAACGGGTCTATACCCCATTGGCTGAACAATATGATGTGATTCTTAAGACTTTGGTTGCCAATAATTATCTTATGCTTCCTAATAAAACTCGTCCCTATGATCCACCAGTTAAGCTTGATTGGTGGAGAGAGGATCATTACTGCCACTATCACAGAAACAAGGGACACAAGACTAACAATTGTTTCATGCTTAAAGATGCTATTCAAGATCTCATTGATGACAACACAATTCTCATAGATGGCTTAGTTAAAAATTCTGATCACACAACATTCAAAGATCCTCTACCTAAGTATGACAAAGGTGAAACCTCTCAAGCACATAAGAAGAATCATGATGCTAAGATCAACTACACATATACTTCAAAGTTTTAGAATAACTCATCTAGCTTAATAGGAAGGATTGTAACACTTGTTTTTTCCATTTCATAGCTTAGCTTGTACTTTCATTTTCATAGCATAGCTTGCATATTTGCATACTCATATTCATATAGCTTGCATTTCATTTCATTTGATTCTTGAGGATATTGGCATTCTTTCCGTTTTCTTCATTTGAATCTCCCATTGCATAGTTTACTAGCAAGGTTATTGGCTTAATAGCTCTAGCTCAGAGAATTCTTAAACACCCTTGCACTCCATGCCTAGGGAGCTATGGATCAATTTTTGAGACTTCATTCTTGAGTGTTCTTGATTGTAATGATTCATAGAAGTGCACTATTTAGAGTACATAGCTCATACCATATGTTATCATTAATTCCAATCTGCACCTTAGAGTTCTCTCCATTATTTGGTCTTTGTAACAATGACTCTTCAATACATGTCAAGATTTGTATTTTTACTATCATTGTTCATTACATTTTTTGTTCTTGACAATGATTATCTCACCTATCCAACAATACCTTGTGACTCTGTCAAATCATAATCTTTATTTATTCAATGATTATTTTATAGGCATACCCTACATTTGGCATGATAATGGGCAATGCTCTATAACACTTGTGCTCATCGCTTTGATATTGGTTCATGCTATCTCCCATGGAAAGTGAATTTATTCTCAACAATAAATCAATTTCTTCTTAACAACAAATCAATATTTTTTTTTAAGGATTGTTAGTTCTTTTGGGCATGTTCTTAAGGGTATCTTATAGTTGCTGCATCATTACTCAAATGATAAGACTACATACTGTTATATATTTCCCTCTCTTCATCTTATCATGGCACTATTTTGACTTTCCTTAACATAGCTTTGAATTTTATTGCCTATCTCTCATTAATGTATGATTGTCATTCTTTGAGATCATTGTTTCTAGAACATTTGTTGACTTGTCATTGTCTTAAAACATATTGATCACTCACTGCTTTTTTTCAAATTTGAAACCATTGATTTTTCATATCTTTTAAGATTTATTTTCATCTTCATGTGTTAATTGTCTTTTTTTATCTATTTCTATTCCTCCTTTCAAAAAAGTTTTCTTCATTTCCAACTCATTTTGGGTTGAGGTATATTGTGCACCTTGGTTTCATTCTTCAGTGTTACAATAGCTCTGATACCACTCGATGCAAAGTGGGTAGCAGGAAGCTTGAAACAGTGAAAGGTGGTGAAGGGATAGAACCCTTATGCACCCAAATTATATAGTGAAGTTCCCTACACCTATGAAAAGTGTAGAAAGGACAAGGTTTAAGGTTATCACAACCTTGAAACCACAAGAGAGACCTAATCAATAGGTTCTACCAAGTCCAAGACAACAACAACTAAGATTGGTTATGTAGCACTAATGACTCAATTTAGGAATAAACCCCATGAAATGACTAGCAGAACTAGGGGTGACCTATGCTCATGGATCTGGCATATTTAGGTCCAATTCAAATAGTTCCAATGGTTCTTTCACTTAAAAGCAACCCATACAACCTAATTGCTTCACAAATTCAAGACTAGGCTTGTAGCCCTTAGTAGGAGAGTTTTTTTTATCATAGACCAAAATACTTCCATACAAAGCATTGAACAAGTTGGAGATTCTCATACCCTTTTGGACTTTATGGATCATACCCAAGCACCAAGGTGTGAAGCTAAATGGAGAATAAGGAAACACCTAATCAAGGTAGGGCTAATAGGCCTAATTAGGTCTGCAATTGCACTGCAAGTACTCTTTCCTCCAAACCAATGCCCAATCCAATTATGGGAACATGTGAGGGCATATACAAGGACTCTAAATCCATATTTTCAAGTATTGGTGAATCTCCAACAAGGATTTATGCTGATTGTACTCAATCGCTTGTAGGTACACACATAGGGATGTACACCAAGGGCATCATGGAAAATTCACTTCCCTACAAGTCTCCACCTCTAACCTGCATAATATGAAATTACATGAACAAAAAATGAATTCCACCAAGGGGAATCAGATTCCCATGGTGGAATCAGTCAAAACACTCAAGCCCTATTGAAAACCCTGGTTTTAGGCCTTCAATCCAGGAAGTCAAACAAAAACCTTGATAACTCTCAAAATAGGATTGAGAAAAACATGAAATCAATTGCATATGAAAGTAGAATCAAAGAGAAAACTTTTGGCTTCAAAGATTCATGCCCTCCTATCCGTACCAGTTCATACACTATAGTTTTCCTCAGGATTTGTAGAGAAATGGTTATGTTTTTATTGATTCAAATTCCCAAATTACATATCCTTACCTTCCACCCACCTAATAGGGCTTATGAAGGCCTCCACCATCGGTTACAACTGAATTTAAAGCTATATGACCATTGGGGGTTTTGTTTACAACTTTTGGCAAAAGTTGTCAAAGTTGCTAAACAACTTTTACAACTTTTTAGCACTTTTTGCATTCTAGGTGACCAAGATTGGTCCATACCTAAATCTAATGATCCAACATGGATCCAAATCATTAAAGCATGAAACTAGAAAAATCCTAAGATTCTAGGCCCTTTGACCATCTTTGACCATAGTTGACCAAGGGCTTATACTTGTGCCAATCTTGGGACTAGGTCTCACAATTTGGTCTAGATGCCTAGATGATAGATCTAACCTAATTTAGATGTTCCTAGGAGTTTGATGAATCATCATTTATTATGGTGCTTCTGCACCATACTCCCCTTGAGTTTAAAACTCAAGTTCCTACTTGAGGTTAACTATTCCATTGAAGTTCCATGTTGCTTGATCTGGTCTTTAGTCATCCAAGTTGCATCTATGTTGGGGAGTCCTTTCCATTTGACTAGGTATTGCATGTAATTCTTGGTTCTGGTCTGCTTTAGCAACTTGGTGTCCAATATTTCCTCTAACTCCACTAGTTTTCTTTGAGGGAGGTTAGTGACATAGTCTTCATCATTCATATCTGCCTTCTCACCTTGTTCATTTGTTGAATCAGTTATGCCTTTGTAGGGGGTGAGGTCTGCAACATTGAAAATTGGAGAAAGTTGCAAGGTAGGGGGAAGAGAGATCTCAAATGCATTCTCACCCATTTTTTTGAGTATATTGCATGGTCCTACTTTCTTCATGTGCATTTTGGAATATCTACCTTTAGGTAGTCTCTCTTTCCTCAAGAATGCCCATATCTTGTCTCCAACTTTGAAGTGGATTTCCCTTCTTATTTTATCAGCATGTTCCTTGTATTTCAAAGTGGATCTTTGCAATGCTTCCTTTACCTCATGCTGCACCTTTATGATGAGCTCTACCAATTCTTGGCCTTGAGCACTGATTTTGAAATCAGATGGTAGTTCTACCAAGTCCAATGGTCCTTTGGGATAAAGGCCATACACTGCTTGGAAGGGGGTCTTGCATGTTGACCTGTTCATAGTCATTGAATGCAAACTCTACCTGGGGCAAGAGTGTATCCCAACTCTTAGCATATTGTTTAGTTAGGCATCTTAGGAGATTGCCTAAGGAACTGTTTACTACCTCAGTCTACCCATCAGTTTGTGGGTGATAGGTAGAGCTGTAGGTTAGATTAGTTCCTAGCTTTTTGAAAAGTGTCCTCCAAAAGTGGCCTTGAAACTTCACATCTCTGTCAGATACAATTATTTGAGGTAGACCATGGATCCTAACTACCTCTTTAAAGAAAAGATGTGCAATATGAGAAGCATCATTTGTGCTTTTACATGGTACAAAATAGACCATTTTACTCAACCTATCCACTATCACCAAAACACTATCAAAACCTTGTTTTGTTTTAAGCAACCCCATTACAAAATCCATTGAGATTGATTCCCATGGTCTAGAAGGAATTGGTAAGGGTTGATATAACCCTTGATTTGTTGACACACCTTTAGCTTGTTGGCAGATGACATAGGTGTCTGAAATTTTTAACATCATTGTTCATCTTTGGAAAAAAATAACTCCTCCTTACCATGTTTGTTGTCTTCTCGATGCAAAAGTGTCCTCCTAGGACACCACAGTGCTTCTCCCTTATTATATTTGTCTTCATTGAGCATTTGGGAATGCATATTTGAGTTCCTTTGAATAGGAGTACATTCTGAATCAAATATTTAGAAAACTCAGTATGGTATCTTCCAACCATGCTTGTGCAAACTTGAAATTTTTTTGCAAAGTCAGGATCATTAGGGTATATGTGTTTGAGGGAATCAATTCCCACACTTTGAAGTTGTATTTCTTCAACTAGACCAACCCTCCTAGTAAGGGCATCTGCAACTTTGTTTGCTACACCCTTCTTGTGCTTGATGTTGAAGGTGCATGTCTGCAATTGTTCCACCCATTTAAGATGTCTTACATAGAGCTTTTCCTGTGAATTGAGAAAACTTAATGCATGATTGTCAATGTATACCACAAATTCTTTTGGGATTAGATAGTGCCTCAATTTCTTGAGGGCTTGGACCATGGCATAGAGTTCTAAGTCATAGGTTGAGTATTTTCTTTTGGCCTCATTTAGTGTCTCAAAGAAAAAGGCATCTGCCTTACCTTCCTGACTTAGGACTGCACCTATGGCTAAGTTACTTGCATCTGTCTCCACAGTGAAGACCTTGTTGAAATCAGGGAGAACCAAGATAGGATATTGGGAAACTCTAATTTTCAAGTATTGAAAAGAATCATTTGCTTCCTTTGTCCAAGCAAACTTATTCTTCCTTCCTCCTTTAATGGTGTCAAGCATTGGTGCACACACGTGACTGAAGTTTTTGGTAAACTTCCTATAGAAGGTGGCAAGTCCATGGAAGCTTCTTACATCACCTTGGTTCATTGGTGGATGCCAATTGATGATTGCTTCTACCTTCTCAGGGTCCATCTTGAGGGTACCTTGTGAGATCACAAATTCTAGGAACACAAGTTCCTTCTTCATAAACATGCACTTTTCCAAGTTGATCACCAAATTTTGCTAATGAAGTCATCTTAGTACCTATTTCACATGATCAAGATGCTCCTCCTTGCTATGACTAAATATTAGTATGTGATCAAGGTAAATAACAACAAACTTTCCAATAAAATCAATGAATATCTCATTCATAAGCCTCATAAAAGTACTATGGGCATTGCTTAAGCCAAAAGGCATTACTAACCATTCAAACAAACCTTCAGTAGTTTTGAATGTTGTCTTCCATTCATCTCCTAGTTTGATACTGATCTGATGGTATCTAGACTTTAAGTCTATCTTGGTGAAGTAGCGAGCTCCTCCAAGTTGATCCAATAGATCCTCAATTCTGAGCATGGGGAATCTATATCTTATAGTGATCTTGTTTAGGGCTCTACTGTCAGTACACAACCTTCATTTTCCATCCTTTTTAGGGGCTAAAACTGAAGGTACAACACATGGACTAAGACTTTTTTGAATGAGTCCTCTTTCCAATAGTTCACTGACTTGTTTTGCAGTCTCTGCATGCTGTAGTGGTGTCATCTTGTATGGGGCCTTGTTAGGCAGGGATGACCCAGGTATCAAGTCAATTTGGTGATTGATATCTCTTAAGGGAGGGAGGCTTGTGGGCAGGTCACTAGCAGCATCATCTCTACATTTTTCAAGTAGTTCCTTAGCTTCCTTTGGTATAGGATCATTTTGATCAGATCTTATGTTGTCCTTGGGTTTAGAGACTAGAACAAAAGCTTCAATATCAGATTCCTTTAGTATTTTTAACATCTCTTTCTCACCCATGATGATGACAGTAGGTTCCTTTTCAAACTTGTTATCAGGCAAGGGCTTCATGGTAAAAGTCTTTCCATCCTTGGTGATGGAGTAGGTGTTCTTCCTACAATGGTGTATGACATCTACGTCAAATTGCCAAGGCCTACCTAGAAGGATGTGTGAAGCATCCATTTCACAACATCACAAATAAATTTATCTCTAAAGTCTGCAATTGAAAACTCTATCCATGCTTGCTCTATTACTAGAGTCTGTTGGCCCTTTGTTAACCAAGAAACATGATAGGGAAAAGGATGTGGCTTCTTAGGAAGGTTTAGCTTTTGAACCATTTCACTAGATACTAGATTTTTAGTTGAACCATAATCTATGAGTAAGTTACATACCTTCCCATGGCATTTGATCTTTGTTCTAAAGAGGCTTTTCCTTTGCAGAGGTTCTTGGTTTTGTGGCACATGGAGGAAGACTTGTCTCATCATCAAACACACTCCTTCCTCTGGTTCTAAGTCTCTTGTATCTGCATTGTCTTCTTGAATGAGTTGTGCTCTCCTCTCACCTTGATTGTTGTTATTTCTCTTCTTAGGGCACCTTCTTGCATGATGTCCTAGCTGATTGCAGTAGTAGCATTTGAGAAGTCCATTTCCTCTCCCTGTATTTGTTCTCCCTCTATTGAAGGGTCTCCTTCCTCTATAGTTCCCTCTTGAGTTTGAATCATTGTTTTCCTTGTCTCCTTGGTCAGGCGTTCTACTACTGCTGCCACCATTTTGTCCTTTGTTCCAAGAGGATCCTCTTCCTCTAAAGTTCCTCCCACTATCATTGCTCTTTCCCTTGCCAAACTCCTTCTTTCTCTTCCATTTCTCCTCTACCTTTAGTGCCATTTGATAGCACTTGTTGACTTTGGTAGGGCAGTGTAGGCTCAATTCCTCTTGAATGGATACTTTCAGACCATTCATATATCTTGCTAATTTTTCTTCTTCATCTTCAACCACATTTGTCTTCATACATAATCTTAGGAACTCCTCAGTGTATAAGCCTACATCCATGTCTTTTTTCTTTAGACATTGCTTCCTCCTATGGATTTGTATCCCATAATCTTTAGGTACACATGTCTCTTTAATCAGGGCTATCAGCTTGTTCCATGAATTTATCATGCTCTTCCCATTCTTCACCCTCTCTATTTGGATGAAGTTCCACCAAGTTAGGGCTTCTCCCTTCAACTTGGATCTTTCAATCTTTTTCCGCTACTTCTCAAGGATTTCCTCACATTCAAAGAATGTTGTCAAGGCCTCTATCCAATCCAAGGCCAAATCTGCATTCATCTTACCATTGAAAATTGGTGGGTCTATCTTTTCCTCCATGGCTCTTCTCCCCATGTATTTTAAGGCATCAATGAGAGGCCTTTGGTCTATAGGGATAAACTGATCAGGAGTGTCTTCTTCCTCTTCACTCCCTTCTCCATTTTCAGACCCATCTTCTTTGTCCTTGTCTAGCTTCTTCTCAAGTTCTTGGAGCCTCTTAGTTAAGGTTGTATTTTCTTCCCTTTGCTCTCTCACCATCTTTTCCAATTCACTATTTGTGACCCTTGTAGGGATCTCTTCATCCCCAGGAGAAGACATAGCTCTGATACCACTTGGTGCAAAGTGGGCAGCAGGAAGCTTGAGACAATGAAAGGTGGTGAAGGGATAGAACCCTTATGCACCCAAATTTTAGAGTGAAGTGCCCATACACCTATCACAAGTATAGAAAGGACAAGGTTTAAGGTTATCACAACCTTGAAACCACAAGAGAGACCTAGTCACTAGGTTCTACCAAGTCCAAGACAACAACAACTAAGATTAGTTATGTAGCACTAATGACTCAATTTAGGAATAAACCCCATGAAATGACTAATAGGATTAGGGGTGACCTATGCTCATGGATCTGGCCTATTTAGGTCCAATTCAAATAGTTCCAATGGTTCTTTCACTTAAAAGCAACCCATACAACCTAATTGCTTCACAAATTCAAGACTAGGCTTGTAGCCCTTCCTAGGAGAGTTTTTTTTATCATAGACCAAAATACTTCCATATAAAGCATTGAAAAATTTGGAGATTCTGATACCCTTTTAGACTTTAGGGATCATACCCAAGCACCAAGGTGTGAAGCTAAATGGAGAATAAGGAAACACCTAATCAAGGTAGGGCTAATAGGCCTAATTAGGTCTGCAATTGCACTAAAGTGTTCTTTCCTCCAAACCAATGCCCAATCCAATTATGGGAACATGTGAGGGCATATACAAGGACTCTAAATCCATATTTTTAGGTCTTGGTGAATCCCCAACAAGGAATTATGCTAACCATACTCAGTCGCTTGTAGGTGCACACATAGGGATGTACACCTAGGGCACCATGGAAAATTCACTTCCCTGCAAGTCTCCACCTCTAACCTGCATAATATGAAAGTACATGAACAAAACTGAAATTCCACCAAGGGGCATTAGATTCCCATGGTGGAATCAGTCAAAACACTCAAGCCCTATTGAAAACCCTAGTTTTAGGCCTTCAATCCAGGCAATCAAACAAAAACATTGATAACTCCCAAATTAGGATTGATCAAAACATGAAATCAATTGCATATGAAAGTATATTTGAAGAGAAAACTTTTGGCTATAGAGATTCATGCCCTCCAATCCATACCAGTCCGTACACTCCAGCTTTCCTCAGGATTTGCAAAGAAATGGTTATGTTTTTATTGATTGAAATTTCCAAATTACATATCCTTACCTTCCACCCACCTAATAGGGCTTATGAAGGCCTCCCCCATTGGTTACAACAAAATTTCAAACTATATGACCATTGGGGGGTTTGTTTACAACTTTTGGCAAAAGTTGTCAAAGTTGCTAAGCAACTTTTACAACTTTTTAGCACTTTTTGCATTCTAGGTGACCAGGATTGGTCCATACCTAAATCTAATGATCCAACATGGATCCAAACCATTAAATCATGAAACCAGAAAAATCCTAAGATTCTAGGCCCTTTGACCATCTTTGACCATAGTTGACAGAGGGTTTATACTTGTGCCAATCTTGCGACTAGGTCTTACAATTTGGTCTAGATGCCTAGATGATAGATCTAACCCAATCTAGATGTTCCTAGGAGTTTGATGAATCATCATTTATTGTGGGTGCTCCTACACCACTTTATCATACAAGTCTTAATTTTTATAGTGTTTGCTTTTTAGTTTGGTCTTTTAGTGTAAGATTATGTATCTATATTTTTTATTAATAATAAAAATAAGAATTATTATGGATCTTGTCTATAATTTAATCAACTTAAAATTATTCAACTTTAACCAATTTAAAAGTATTCAACTTTAACCAATTTAGAAGTATTCCACTTTAATCAGGAAACAATGAAAGGAAAAGGGGACATACTGTTATTTGATAGAATTGAAAGAATCTTGGAATCTTAAGATATGAAATATCTAGACACGACACATGATTACACCAAGAACACAAGGGAGTTTGGCATAGTAACTGCACTTAAAAAGTAGTACAAAGCATGCTTGTACGTGTATAGGAGTGTAGAGAATGGGAAGTGGTTGATATAATAATATAATTTCAAGAAAGTAGATAGTTTTCACATTTATCCACAACCATGATAAGGTTTAAAGAAGCCAACATAAGCCAGAGATCTGAAAGTCTGCTCCAAAATGGACAACTCAATAAAAAGACAAAAGGTACATTTCTTGCACACTGTTCTGTACGATAAAGCTAACACAAAAGTGTGCAACGTAAAATACATTAAAGGTCAAAGAGTTTTAAAAAATTGTGAAAGTAGCATAAAAGTGTGCATTTGGGGTAAGTAGAAAATAGTACAATGATAAAAAAGTTAGGATTTTGAAAAAAATAGTGCAATGATTTAAAACAATAGTGAAATGAGGATAAAAAGAGGTTAAGTGGTGCTGTTGGAAAATATAAGAATGGAAAAAATGTAGAAACAGAGAAATTATAGCTGAATATGGAAGATGTCAAATAGAGAATGGCTATTAAACACAAAAGGAATGGGAGTTAGCGGTACAGTTTGTTGCAACTCTAAATCTGAGATATCGATTAAATCAACACACTAACTTTAATCAACATGTATTTTTTCATTTAAAAACTAGGTATGTAATAACAAGCTACTAGAATATATAGTTTTTTGAAAGTTTTATGACTCCTTCAACTTGAAGACAATCTTTATGTTTGTTGTTACATCATTCTTTTCTCATGGTTCCACAACTAGATTTATAGAAGTTTCTAGTTTAGTGGTCCCTTGGAGGAACTCAATTATGTCTTTTGGTTGAGCTTCTTTCAAACTAATGATACATCCCATCCATGCTACATTACTATAGTTTTCTAGAATCGTGAAATGAAAAAGCTAATGATACATTACAAGTTGTTTTATCTATTGATAAGGTGTGCATATTTGAGCAACATCATTTTATTAGTAATGTTATATTCTTACACTTTTTTAATTTATTTCTTAGGCTATCAGAGAAACATGAAGAATATGAGATACTTCTTGTTCAGATGAAAAATATTACTAGGCAATAACAAATCTACAATGTCTCTTTCTTGATATGGCATGCTAAAACCACTACAACTCCAACATGTTGAAAATGAAACACTTTTGGGCATCTTCTTATAAATATGTAGTTAAATTAAGCAACTTTCATGGTACACCACTGAACTTGGTGGAAATGTATAGCATGGAGGAGTTTTTAAATAATTATTAATAAGGCTGCTATGTTTGGAAAATCAGTGTCATAGTGCATGGGAAATTAGTGTCAATATTCAGTAATGTTTAATGTCGTATTGATGCTATGCTCCTTTTGTTGTGGAGTAACTCCCAATCATTTTGTAAGACAACATTGAGAATAAATATAATAAAATGGTATTTATTATTTCTACTGAAGTTAGTTTGTGCTACTTTGTTGACTATTTTTGCAAGAATAAAATATTGGAAATAACTATAGTGAATGCTATTTGGTAACATTGAAATTAAAAATTATATTTTAATGTATATTGAAAATAAATTATATATTTTTTATTACATTTGTTCACTTTGTTTCTAGAGAGACCCTAGTTAATATTTAAAAACATATTGTCTTTCTAGAGACAATAGGTACCACCAAAGAAATATTGTCTCTGGAGAGACAAAAGTGAAATTGTCTCTAGAGAGACAAAAATACTTCAGTTTTATATTGTCTTTAAGAGACAATAAATAAAGACAATAATTAAAGACACTTGATTTACGACAATACTTGACACAATAGACAACTTTTTTTTTGTCTCAAATTAAGACAATCAACTCAATAATTGTCTCAAAAATTGTCTTTAATCCCCCCTCTATGTAGTAGTGACATAATTACACAGAAATAAAACACAAGCAAAGCTCACAATATTGAGAAGTATTCTAGATGCTTAATTGATTCAAAGATTTTGAGAGCATATCTTGCAATCGTGGCATTCCGGGAGACCACATTTCTTTGAGGTATGTTGTCAAATAGTTCACACACCTTGTCTATGTTTCCACGTTGTGCATACATGTCTATCAAGGCACTTGCAACTACAAAATCTGACAAAAGCCCCACCTTCCATATTATGCTTTGATGGCACCTTGATTCAAAGTTCCCATTTTAGGAGCAAGCTGGAAGGATGTTGGCCAAAGGTTGTTGGACTGGCTTCACACTTCCAAATCTCATTTTCTTGAAAACTTTTGAAGCCTTTTCAAAAAATCCGCACATAGCTAACAATCATTATAGTCCAGACTCCATGAAACTACATCTCTTTCAAGTTGTAAATCAAAAAGTTCACCTGCCTTGCCTATGCTTCAACATTTTACATACATGTCTACCAGAGCACTTGTAACTACAACATCTGACAAAAATCACCTTTCAAGTACAATTTAATGCGTCATTGTCACCAGTTCCAAAGGTCTATTTGAGCACGGGTAGGGAGTATGCTAGCAAAAGTTGAGGAGTCTGGCAATCATTGTAGTTCGGACTCCATGAAACCACATCTCTTTCAAGTTGTAAATCAAAAAGTTCACCTGCCTTGCCTATGCTTCAACATTTTACATACATGTCTACCAGAGCACTTGTAACTACAACATCTGACAAAAATTGCCTTTCAAGTACAATTTAATGCATCGTTGTCACCAGTTCCAAAGCTCTATTTGAGCACGGGTAGGGAGTATGCTAGCAAAAGTTGAGGAGTCTGGATTTCTATCTACTAGTTGCATTTTCTAAAAAGCTTTGAAAGAATTTTTGTCAAAACCATTCTAAACTCATCCTCTAATCATAACACTTCCATGAGATGATATCTCTTTGATGCATTCTGTCAACCAATTCATGAGTCCTATGTTTCCACATTTTTTATAGATATCTAATAACACACAACTATATCTAATAAAAATTTCCTTCACATTATGCTTTGATGGATATAAAATCCCAGTTCCAAAGTGCTCCCATCATGATTAGGATGGAAGGATGCTTGCAAAGGTTGTGAAAATTGGCTATACAGCTGCTAGGTTCATTTGTTTGAAAACATTTAAAGCCTTTTCAACAAACCCATTTAGTACATATCCTACCATCACTGTAGTCTACGAGACCACGTTTCTTTGAGGCCTTTTCTCAAATAATTGAGATGCTTTATCTATCCTTCCACATTTTGTCTACATGTCTACTAGGCCACTTGAAAATACAATATCGGACTAAAATTCCCCTTCTTTTATCCTTTGATGGATGTCCATACTCTTCTCCAAAGATCCCATTCTTATACAAAGATGAAGGATGTTGGAAAATTTGGCTTTGCACCTACCAATTGCTTTTGCTTGTAAGTTTCCAAAGCGTTTTAAAAAAAAACACAATTTTTGTTAGTCTATGAAATCGCATTTATTTGAGGTATTTAGCCAAACAGCTATCATGCCTTGTACATGTGTCCACATTTTGCATTCTTGTCTACTAGGGTACTTGCAACAACATCTGACAAAAAAACCCCTTATATACCCTCTTATATACCCTGTTGCAAGCTTCTATCTTGGCACACACCAGAAGTATGCTAGCAAAGGTTGCAGAATTTGGCTTTTCACCTGTGCATTATATTTTCATGAAAGTTTTCGAAGTGAGATCCATTCTTTATATATCCTACAATCACGGCATTCCATGAGCCTACATTTGCATATCCTACTATCATTGTAGCCCCGACGACCACATTTCTTAAAGGCATTTTCTCATAATGGTTGACATTGTAGGGATCCTATTTCAACACAGGCTATAAGCATGTTGGCTAACGTGAACATATCAGGTTGGAACCCATTCATTGCAATGAAAAGTTTCAAAAAACAATGACGAAACAAAAATTATTACGTTTCATCTTTAGAACGAAATAATACTACAGAAACCATGGCTCTGGTATATTAAGTTTACAGACAATTGTTCGCACACCACCATCCAGTGAACAATTCGATATATTCAACTTTGAGCTTCTGGTAGGCAAGTAACTGGTTGTGATGATTTTATCATTATTAGCTTTTTTGTGGCCTGCTTGACATGCTTCCTTGTTAAATTTAAACAGTCTTTGAGGCGGTTATTTCCAAGGTCCTTGGCTGCTAACAATTGCATGTTTGACGTCACACATTGCTTTTTCAGATTAAAAAATTGGTGTGAGAACTTGAATTCCGATGTGCAATGTCCACATGATATAGGCTATTGGCTAATCCATTCTCTATTTTTATTACCTTTAAATATTTGTGTTATTTGCGAATTATTTGAGAGAAATTTTTTCTTTCTAAAGTAATTTTTCAGAATTCAAAATCATACTACACTTTTTATTTTGTTGTAGCAAATTCTATAGCATTGACAATTTTATTTCTTACTACAGTAACTTGATTGATGCCAATATTTTGCATTGATTTTTAGAACCTAAACAAGGGCTAGACTCTCTTTTGATTCAACACTAAACATAAAATTGGTTAGACTCTCTTCTGGTTCTACACTAAACATAAAATTTTGATTTATAAGATACTGTTGCATTTTATAGATGGAGTTTCCATTTATGCATTCTATTTGCATTGTATTTTTCCTTCAGAGCACTAAGCTTTTGTCCTCAATTGAGAACTTTATTTAATTTTTAAATTCTATATTTTCCACACACCTTATAAAAATTAAAATTGAGTTCCTACTTCTATTATTATGTTATTTAACAGTGGTTAGACTCTCTTCTAGTAATACACCAAACATAAAATTGCACTAAGCTTTTGTCCTCAGTTGAAAACTTTATTTAATTTTTAAATTCTATATTTTCCACACCTCTTAAAAAAATTAAAATTGAGTTCCTGCTTCTATTGTTATGTTATTTAAATTTTGTGAGTTGCTACTCTATATTCCATTCCACTGATTACTTATTTATCCATATCCAAATAATCTTTCACAAGAGTGTGATACTTGGACGTTGCTTGCATCATACCATCCTTTAGATACATATTTCTGGTGAAAAATATAAGAAAATCAAAAGTTTACTGTATTAGATCCCAAATATAAATTTTTGGACTTTGAAGAAATGTCTTAAGTAGTTTTTATATTCAAATTCAATTTAGAATGCAACTTATCTTTCTCTTATTCTTTATCCCTTGGGCCTGTTTGGCGCTTGGAACTACCCTTGAATAAGCATTATTGAATGGAAGAATAAACTAATTTGTTGTTTGTGGTCATTTTTTGAATTCTCGAATTAGAAAACTATTTCCTATTTTGGGCTGAATGCGTGCATTAGTTAATTCCGAAAAAAGGTGAAATTAAACTTATTCCAGGAATAAGTTTTTCATGGATTCGAAATTACATCAAAATGTATAAGTTTTTCAGGTTCGTGCGTGAACAGTTAGAGAAATTATAATCTTTTTTTTTTACAATTTTATTTTTATAATTTAAATTTTTTATAATTTTTTTTAAATAATTTTTTTTAATAATTTTTTTTAACAATTTTTTCTAATAATCTTATTTTTTTAAGTTAATAATACATATTTTAATTTAAAAATATACAAGTTAAAAATGTATATATATATTTTAATTAACAATCCAGCAACAAAAATGATAAGTTCAATAATTAAAAATTAAAAATTAAAATAAAAAAAATAAAAAATAATTCTTCTTCCAATTTCACATTATGGGATCTAAACGCAGAATAGATTATTCCAGCTTTCGTTTTGAGTATTAATTAATCCAAGAATAGGTCCTTTTCTAGACTAGGCCTATTCTAGATAAGTTAATTCCATGCAACAAACAGGCTTAGTTAAGTATGTCATCTAATTCTCGTTTCTATTGAACGAATGTAATCTATGGTTACTAACTTGTATCAATTTTGCTAACTTTGCAGATTTTTGGAAGTAAAAACTCAGAACATCCAAGAATTTTGGAGACTTTTGAAAGCGGTCTTTGAGAATAGTGAAGAACTACACCATATACACCTAAACACTGTTCAAATACTTTTGTAGTAAAATGCTCATGAACATTTATGAAAAACATACTATTGATTTCACACTTATGCTTTCCGTTAATACAACATTGTTTATTCACTCTTTATTTGTCATGATGGCATTCAGACTAAGATTTTGAAGACATGCATATGATTGCTGTATCATACTTATCAAAAACATCATATTGATTTTTCACTTGTGTCTTTTGTTTATATAATATTGTTTCTACATTGTTTATTTGTGATACTTACATTCAACTAAGATTTTGAAGGCACATATATGATTACACAATTCACTAATCTAGTACAATGTTGCAACAAAAATAATCTAGCACAATCTACCTTCCCATCTTTCACAAACATAGGGACTCATGCTGTTACAAAGCTCTTGTTTCTATATTATTTATATGTGGAATAAATGTAAATTGTGGGTAACGGCTATATCATTTACCTATACCATTTTAATGCTAACCGTATCATTGGACTATCGTACCATTACAGGTATAGTACACATACTGGTGAAAAATGGAATATAGAACCTGAATGCAAAAAAAAATTAAAAATATTTTTTTACTTTAAACTTTTTCTACTTAGATATTATGAATAGGGAAGAAAAATCTAGGTAAGAAAATAAGTTATTTTATTTTTTAATTTCTTATTAAATAATTTTTACTATCTTATTAAGAAAATAATAAATATGATAGAAGTTTAATTTTTTTATTTTAATAATTTTATATTATAACATATAATATATAATTTAATGATTTTAACAAATGATGAAATACTTCACATTGGAAGGTAAGTTCACTATTTTTTACTACTACCACTTACCGTTCCTAAACCATATTAGAAACAAGGATTTAATTTCCATCCCTTTATATCTTCTGCACTCCATAGAAAGTAATATCCTTGATATTAAGGATAACCCGAATAAGCCAATACCTATCCTCCATCAGGGCCTCCTTCTCTACATTTACCAATTCCACAAAGCTATCTACCTAGCAACCCAACCCCCCCCATTATCCAGGAGATGACCCAGGAGGATTCCCCGGCCAAAACTGAAAATCGCACCCAGTCCTCCTCCTAGTCCATCCGTGTCATCCAAGAGACTGAGCTGGGTGCTAAAGAGGGCAGGAACAGCAAAAAATGTGTTAAAAACCTGTTCAATAGGAAGGATGGCCAGGAGGTGTCTTATGTCTCTGAGTCTAAGGAAATTAAAGATAGGAAGGAGGATGACAGTACTTTGGAGACCGATTGTAGGCCCAAAAAAAGGAAAATAATGGAGAGGCGGGTTAGTCTGGAGGTGGATTTGAGTGGCTCGGGTCGGAGGAGGTCAAACAGACTTGCCAAAGAGCAATGTAAAACCAGGATGCTGGAAACAACATCTAAAGAACATTCCATGCCTAAAAAAGACTCTCAGACCACTGAGTCCATGAATGATTCCTCAAAGGATCACATGAGTCCCCCTAGGACTAGTAACAACCCTGTTCCCGACCCCAAGCAAGCCATGGAAACCCCCAATATTCCTACCCCACCCCTAAGTCCTGCTCAAGATCCCTAGGATAAGCCCCCTACCTCTGACTACAATACCGAGGCCTCGGAGGAAAAAAATATTTCAAAGATACTCTTAAAAGGAGGTTCGCAAACTAGGACAAAGATCTTGCGGAGATCAAGGAAAATATGCAGGAGCTAATGAACCAATGCATGCTCACCAATAAATTTGGCCTGAAGGTTATGCACGCTTCAGCTATGATTCTCTGTCATGTGTAGGAAAAGTTGGCGGGTGGTACTCTGGAAGCGAACGAGGACAACAAGGATCTTTTCCTGTTTCTGCAGGAAGAATGGGCGAGGACCCTATTGTCTAAGCAGTTGGGTGGGAAAAATTAATTTGGTTTCCATGTGCTGGTTAATTTTGACTGGGCTTGGCCCTAGGATCCCCTATTTTGTGCTTGGGGTTAATGTTAGTTTTTATAGCTTTTTGTTCAGCCTTGTGTGACTTTTAACTGATACTTTACATGCTACTGCTTGGTCTAGATACTCTGTGATGCAGGAGCATCCTGGGTGTAAGAGCAATCTTGCATCACCCAAAAATATTTCTTTTTGCTTTTCAATAAGGGCTATCTTGTGCAAAGCTACTATTTATGGAAACTTACTATTTTTAGTAAGTTGGTCATATGATCTCAGAATGTTTTGATTTCACAGGTGGAGGTTCATCATAGTCATATCAACCTACCGATTGAGTTTCATTGCCACATCATCTGTATTGGTGAAGTTATTGAGGTTTCCAGGTACGAAATCTTTCAGGTCAATTTTGAAGGCCTTAGAGGCTCCGGATCGCGGTCGACCCCCGGCTGATTGGAGCTTGCGCAGTCAGGCACTGTAGATCTCGACATGGTGTTTCTGAAAAGTGGTTATAATAGAACATCGGAGTTACGGCTAAAAAGTTATGGCCTCCGAAAGTTGGGCTACCAAAAAGTATTTTTGTGTATATTTTCTTAGCCGACCCTATGTAAAAAGAAAAGAAAATAAATTAATTCTTAGGATCGTCGGCCTTAAGGGCTAATTTTCTGAAACCTTCTCGGGCGGTGGAAATTGTCTATATAAAGAAGGCCCATAGTGTTGTCTTAGGCAGTTCTGGGTAGTAGATCTGAGTTTTGATTCGAGGCTTTGGCCTACAGAATATTGTAAAGGAAAATGCCTATGTGGCTTTGCATGTAAGAGTTTTAAAATTTGAAATTTCACATTTGTGGAGATAATAAGTAGCCCATTTTCTGTTCTCGCAAATTACTGTTGTTTCTTTGTTTCTATATGTGTTTGTGGTATTAAGGGGAGCACCCTTCATCAAGTGGTATCAGAGCGGGAGTTCCTGAGTGTGTAAACAGATCGCCGACTGTGAGGCAGTTTGCACCAGGACCATGGTTAGGGTTTCAGTGTGCATCGCAAAAATGCCTCCACGAAGAGAACGTGGCGGAAGGGCTGGTGTTGTGACACCTGAGGTTAGAGAGCTGCAGAGACAAGTGCGAGCATTGCAAGAAGAGATTCGCAGAGGAATGAATCTTAATGTAAGAGAAGAAAGTGATGATGAAGGAGAAGAAAATTTTGATCAAGAAGGAGAAGGCGAACTTCCGAACCCAGAAGAAGAAAGACTTTTTCGAGCCCTTTCCAAGATCGGGAAGAGACCTAAGATTGAGGTTCCTACATTTTCAGGGAATCTTAACCCACAAGAATTGATCGACTGGATCAATGAATGTGAGGAATATTTTGAGTATGAAGATGTTGAGGATCCTGATAGAGTCAAATTTGCAAAGGCCAGACTGAAAGGTCATGCGAAGATTTGGTGGCAAGAGGTTCAATTAGAGTGAAATAGAAGAGGGAAAGATAAAATCACAAGATGGGATCGAATTGTGGATAAATTGAAGCGACAGTTCATTCCTGTTGATTATGAGCTTGACCTACTAAAGAAAATGCAAAGTTTGAAGCAAGCAGGAAGATCTGTTCAGGAGTATACAGAGGAGTTCTATCGACTCCTCATCAGAACAGGCCATGCAAAAGCTAATAAGGAGAAAGTTGCCCGATACCTTAATGGGTTAAGGCCAAGCATTCAGGAGGAGTTGAATCTGGTTCGAATGAACAGTATTGAGGAGGCATACCAATTTTCCCTAAAAGTAGAGGAAAAGATGAACAAGAAGTTTGAGAGCAGACAAAACGGAAGAGGTCGTGGTGGATGATCTGGTGGACAGTCATATGGTGACCGAAATGAAGATTCGAAAAAGAAGGATGAGGCTAGTAGCAGTTAGAATCAGCATGAAAATAATTCCAATCGCTTCCAGGATCAGAATAATAGAGATCAGAGAGGAAGAGGAAGAGGACAAGGATCTGGAAGAGGTGGCTTCCGTGGAACATGTTTTCACTATGGAGAAGAAGGTCATAGGGCATTTGAATGTCCTCAGTGCCAAGGAAGAACAGACACGAGAAATGAAGGCCATGCCAGAGTTGCACATGTAGATGAAGATGTTAGATCATCAAATTCTGAAGATGCTGAAAGAGGAGAAACGTTGATTAACAGAAGAACCTGTTGAGTGGTGAGAATGAACCTGAGCAAAGGAGGAGCCTGTTTCGCACTAGGTGCAAGTGTGAAGGTAAATGTTGTGATGTGATTATTGATAGTGGAAGCACTGACAATTTAGTGTCAGAAGAGATGGTGACAAAGTTGAAGCTCAAGAGACAGAAACACCCACATCCATATCAGATTGCCTGGGTACAGGATGACCACAAGGTCATGGTCAATGAACAATGCCTAGTGAAGTTCAAGGTTGGCGGATACCAAGATGAGGTATTGTGTGATATCATATCTATGGATGCATGTCATATGTTGTTGGGTAGACCATGGCAGTTTGACAGATGTGATGTACATGATGGTCGTGCGAATACCTATTCCCTGACAAAGGATGGAGTGCGATATAAGCTAAAACCATTGAAGGAGACTGAAGAAAAGGTATGTGGTAATGCAAGGATAACTTTTGTTGATGGAAGAAATTTCCTAGATGGTATGAGGCATGAGCATGTATGTTTTTCTTTAATTCCAAAAGATGGTAAAGAGGAAGTAGAAGATGTTCTTGTAGAAGTTGTAGATTTGTTGAATGAGTTTCAGGATATTGTATCTGATAACGTACCTGATGGATTACCACCAATCAAAAAGATCAATCATCAGATGGACTTGATCCCAGGAGCGAGTTTTCCGAATAAGGCAGCACACAGAATGACACCTACAGAAAGTGAGGAGTTGAACAGACAAGTACATGAGTTGTTACAGAAAGGATTGATCTGTGAGAGTCTGAGTCCCTGTGCTGTACCAGCGGTATTAGCACCAAAGAAGAATGGAGAATGGAGGATGTGTATAGATTCTAGGGCAATAAACAAGATCACAATCAAGTACAAGTTTCCATTGCCATGAATGGATGATATTATGGATTGTTTAAGTGGAGCTGTGTATTTCTCAAAGATAGATCTAAAGAGTGGATATCATCAGATTCGGATCAAAGAAGGAGATGAATGGAAGGCTGCCTTCAAGACAAAGGAAGGACTGTATGAGTGGTTAGTCATGCCTTTTGGGCTAACCAATGCACCGAGCACTTTCATGCAGCTCATGAACGAGGTTTTGAAAGAATTTCTGAGTAAGTTTGTCATTGTTTACCTAGATGATATTCTGATTTTTAGTAAGACATTGGAGGAGCATATGATGCATATTTGTATGGTGTTTGAGAAGCTGAAAGAAGAGAAATTGTTGATTAATTTGAAGAAGTGCAGTTTTGTAAAGAAAGAGTTAGTGTATTTGGAATTTTTAGTTTCAGCAGAAGGTCTAAAAATGGACCCAGAGAAGGTATAGGCTATCCTTGAATGGCCTACTCCAAGAAATGCTACTGAGGTAAGATCTTTTCATGGTCTAGCTAGCTTTTACAAAAAGTTTATAAGAAATTTTAGCAGTATTTGTGGACCCTTGACTGAAACAATGAGAGGGGATACAAAAGAGTTTAAGTGGACTAATGGGGCAGAAAAGATTTTTCAATTGTTGAAACAAAAAGTTACAGAACAACCTGTTTTAGCACTTCCAGATTTTAATAAGGTGTTTCAAGTAGATTGTGATGCTAGTGGTACTGCAATAGGAGCTGTTATGAGCCAAGAAGGTAAACCTATTGCTTATTTCAGTGAGAAGTTGAATGATGCCAAGAGAAAATATTCTATTTATGATCAAGAATTTTATGCTATAGTTCAGGCATTGAAGAAGTGGAGACACTATTTTCTTCCTAAAGAGTTTGTTTTGTATACTGATCATCAAGCTTTGCCATATTTGAATAGTCAAGGAAAGTTGAATCAGAGGCATTTAAAATGGGTTGAGTTTTTGCAGAGTTATACATTTGTTTTGAAACACAGGAGTGGAAAGTCTAACAGGGTTGCAGATGCTCTTAGCAGAAGGCAACTATTGCTGACGGAAATGCAGATTGAGGTGGTTGGGTTCAAGGAACTCAAGAATTTATATCCAGAGGATCCTGATTTTGGTGAAGCCTGGAAAGCTTGTAGAGAACCTGTTACTCTAGACATAATGAAGTGGTTGGATTTCATCATCCAGGATGATATGCTATTCAGAGGGAGTCAGTTGTGCATTCCACGAAGTTCTATGATGGAGAATCTCATCAAGGAGAAGCATAGCGTAGGATTGGCTGGATATTTTGGTCGTGATAAAACCCTTGATTTGGTTAGTGAAAATTATTATTGGCCACAGTTGCAACAAGATGTGAAGAAGTTTGTACAGAGTTGCAGAGTATGTCAGATGGCGAAAAGAGTGAAGCAGAATACAGGGTTGTATCAGCCATTACCTGTACCAGAGAAGCCTTGAGAGGATATTAGCATGGACTTTGTTCTTGGTTTACCGAGGACTCAGCGGGGACATGATTCAATTTTTGTGGTGGTTGACAGATTTTTAAAGATGGCACATTTCATTCCCTGCAAGAAGACTACTGATGCTGTTCATGTAGCAGAATTGTTTTTCAAAGAGATAGTGAGACTACATGGTTTGCCAAAGACCATAGTTTCAGATCGGGACACTAAGTTTGTTGGATATTTCTGACGTACATTGTGGAAGAAGCTGAAGACAGATTTGAAATTCAGTTCATCACATCATCCACAGACTGATGGACAGATAGAGGTGGTGAATAGGAGTTTAGCAAATTTGCTGAGATGTTTGGTTGGAGACAAGCCAACAGGATGGGATTTGATTTTACCACAGACAGAATTTGCATACAATAATTCTGTCAATAGAAGCACTGGTAAATCACCATTCTAGATTGTATATGGGAGTAGTCCAAGAAATGCATCTGAATTGAGAAAGATCAATAAAGGAGAAATAAGTAGTGCTGAAGCTGAGGATTTTGCGGAACACTTGAAGACAATTCATGAGGAAGTGAGGAAGCACATTACCAAAATGAATACACAGTATAAGGCTAAGACAGATGAGAAAAGGAGGCATAAGGAATTCCAGGTTGGAGATGAAGTCATGGTTCATTTGCGAAAGGAAAGATTTCCAGTTGGTACATATAACAAGTTGAAAATGAAGAAATTTGGACCATGCAAGATACTGAAGAAGCATGATTCAGGAAATGCATATGAGGTAGAATTGCCTACTGAGCTGAATATTTCACCAGTGTTTAACATTTTAGATTTGACAGAGTATCACGAAGGAGGTGTTGACGATGAGATCACTGCAACACAGTGGAGTATTCCAACAACTAGTTCAGATACTAAGGAGATTGAGGACATACTGGATAGTCGTGTTGGCAAAAGCACAAGGAACAGAACATATGAAGAATATTTGGTCAAGTGGAAAGGATGACCTGTTGAGGATTCATCATGGCTAATAAAGGAGGAGGTCAACTGTCTTGATTTTCCTCTGCACACCTGAGTCGTGATAGGGTCACTTCTCAAATTACCCCGGGTGTCTGATGCAGGAGCATCCTGGATGTAAGAGAAATCTTGCATCACCCAAAAATATTTCTTTTTGCTTTTCAATAAGGGTTATCTTGTGCGGAGCTACTATTTATGGAAACTTACTATTTTTAGTAAGTTGGTCATATGATCTCAAAATGTTTTGATTTCATAGGTGGAGGTTCATCATAGTCATATCAGCCTACCAATTGAGTTTCATTGCCACATCATCTGTATTGGTGAAGTTATTGAGGTTTCCAGGTATGAAATCTTTCAGGTCAATTTTGAAGGCCTTAGAGGCTCTGGATCGCGGTCGACCCTCGGCTAACTGGAGCTTGCGCGAGTCAAGCACTATAGATCTCGACATGGCATTTCCGAAAAGTGGTTATAATAGAAAATCGGAGCTACGGTTAAAAAGTTATGGCCTTCGGAAGTTGGGCTACCAAAAAGTATTTTTGTGTATATTTTCTTAGCCGACCCTATGTAAAAAGAAAAGAAAATAAATTAATTCTTAGGATCGTCGGCCTTAAGGGCTAATTTTTTGGAACCTTCTCGGGCGGTGAAAATTGTCTATATAAAGAAGGCCCGTAGTGTTGTCTTAGACAGTTCTGGGTAGTAGATCTGAGTTTTGATTCGAGGCTTTGGCCTACAGAATATTGTAAAGGAAAATGCCCATGTGGCTTTGCATGTAAGAGTTTTGAAATTTGAAATTCCACATTTGTGGAGATAATAAGTAGCCCATTTTCTGTTCTCACAAATTACTATTGTTTCTTTGTTTCTGTATGTGTTTGTGGTATTAAGGGGAGCACCCTTCATCACTCTGTTTTAATTCGATTGATTAGTAATGTGGTTTATGTTTTTGATAGGGGCAGATTTAGACTTGGTGATGATACTGTTAAACTGTTATATCTACTTTGACTAGTTACATTAATGTGCTATTAATGAGATACTAGTCTTTTGTTCCTCGGGCCAGCACCCTCTTGCTACTTTATCTATCAAAAACAAATGAAATATTTAATACCTAAAAATAATTTAATTATTTTTTTCTAATTTTAAGCGTTTTATGCTTAGATGTTATGCAGGAAAGAGGACAAATTATTTTAATTTCTTATTTATTATTTTTTACAATATAATATGTAATTATTTATTATTTATTAATATATTTATAGTATTAATTTTTTTAATAGTATTTATATGATTGATTTTTAATTATTATTATTTTATTAATTATTATATTATAATATTCAGGTTTAGTTAATTGGGTTGCTTTCTCCACCTTCCCAATTTCATTACAAGATGCATCATGTGCAAATAACTTTTTGTCATCTCAAGTTGTTTTTCTTTCAAATGGTCCGGATTGTCTCTTCTAGTCACCAGCCATTGATGGTAATTATTCTGTTAAGTCAGGATACGAGGCTATCCAAGAAAATTTTAATATTCAAACCAGTAATAGGGCTTTTAAATTTTGTTGGCACAGGTCTGTTCTTCCCAAGGCTGGGTGTTTTTCTTGGCTTGTGTTGAAAAATCGTGTTCTTACAAGTGTTAGACTTGCAAGATTAAACATTATGAATAGTTTTCCTTGTGTTTTATGCAACAAATGCCAAGAATCTTTTGACCATCTTTTTCTAAACTGCCCTTTTGCTCAGGATTGTTGGATGTTTATCCTTAATTTGCTGAACTATTCGCTGCCTCTCCCTACTACTGTTTGGGATTTATTGCAGTCCTGGCCTTGTTTGTTTCCCAAGGCTATGTTCACTTCCATTTGGACTTGCTCCCCATCACAAGTAATCTGGGCAATTTGGTGGGAAAGGAACAAAAGAATTTTCTGCAATTCACCCTCCACTATTCAAGAAGTTCTTAAAAGGCTTAAAATTTCAATTATTGAAGTCACCAATGCATATGTCCAAAAATTCAATGGATACAGGGCCTTTTCTTCTTGGGATAACCTTGCTATAAAAGTATGGCAGGGATTGGATTTTCTGAATCTCCCTTTCCCGATGTGCTCTAAGGACACAACTAAGATTAGATCCGAAATTAAGTGGTCTCCTCCTCAGAGTGGTTTTGTAAAGCTAAATTTTGACGGGGCCTCTAAAGGTAACCTGGGTAAATCAGGTATTGGCTTCTCATTTCGTGATCATTTGGGAGATATTATTTATTTAGAGGCTCTCTCTATTCCCTCAGGTACTAACAACATGGCCAAGGCTTATGCATTGCTTTATGGTTTGCTTGCTGCCAGAAAATTGAAGGTAACTCATCTTCATGTTGAAGGGGATTCTTCTGTCATCATTAATGCATGTATCAAAAGAACCTCTTTTTCTAGATCTATTCACTATGTCTTATCTAGAATTTGGTTTTTGCTGGATTCATTTCAGGAATGCTTGATTTCACATACTTTTAGAGAAGGTAATCGATTGGCTGATCTGCTTGCCAATTATGGGGTTAATAACGAAAATTTTAAATATCCCTCTTCTGATGTTAATCCTCATTTGCATTCATCTGTTTTCAATTTAATTAAAGAAGAATCCTCTCTAGCATAAGTATTCTTTTTTGATCTAGTAATGCAACGTGTTTTGCTTTATGCTCGATCTCTTCAAATAACCTTAAACTAATAGGTCTTTTACCATTTTATGTTATGAACATGGTGTCTCTATAGTGATCATTTACATGATGATACGGTAAGCATTATCTTATACAAGATGTCCTTTCTTTTAATGCTTACTGTATCATTTTTATATCTCTATTATGTCGGTAGTTTTTGCCACAAATAAAGATATCTTGATGTTTTTTGGTTTCTCTGAAAACTGTCATAATGGCTTACATGATCATATTTCGAGGTCTAGCTAGATTGAATTGGCTTGTGCATACTCATATTCATGTTATTATACTAGTTGCTTGGTGCATTTTCATTTGATGAAAATCTTTTGCATGCTTAGTCGGTATCTAAAATTAATTACATAGCACTGTAAGTTATTCTGTGCCATCATTGTTCTCAATGTGGAATTCAATTCCTAAAAAGGTATATGATGGCTCTTGTGTCATCTCTATAAGGTGATTTGATTTCTCCCATGCTTCAGCCCATTTTGTTTTATGATCACTTTTCATCAGAGAGTTGTTTTGGCACGATAATCAAATGGGTTCCCTTTGTTATGATTATGCATTGTTATGATGTATTATGAGCACACAGACTGGCATGCCTTGAACTCCTATTTATGTGGGAAGTGGATATAATCTAGTCATTTCATTCATATTATTCTACTTTTCTCTCTTCTTTGTACAAGTTATTTGGCTCCATGGCTTTGCATAGATATGTTGATGAGTTCAGACCTCTCAACCTTCGGGTTAGGTTATCTATCTCATGTCTGGAGGTCCCATTTGAGGGTGTTGTTTCTGACGAAGCACTTGCATTAATTTTTAGTGTCCACTGTTCCAAATGTGCTCGCAGTATTCAGAGGATTATTGGTGATGTTGTTCTATCTCCACATTTTAAAAGGATTTTGTTTCCATCACAAGTTGTTTCAGTTTTCTACTCTAAGATCCTGGATTTGTCACATTTATGGTCTTTGTTAGAGGCTATCTCTAGCTGGTGTATTCGGCCATAATTCCTACATGATAATGTCTTGTTATCTGCTATTCAAAACTATAATCTCTGGCTACAAGACACCCATGTGGGAGGTGTGTTCCCAAGACATTTACCATTCAGTTCTAATAAGTACATTATGCTTCTTGATGCCATTAAAGACTGTATCTCAGAAAATTCTATTGGACCTTTGGATTTTCTTTTGAATTCATCCCCTCTTGATGTGGGGCATAGAGGGTAAGCTTTCGCCAAATTTTATGCTTTGATTGCACTTCAATCCCACATGAGAATTATGAATGTTTCTGGTGCGGTTTCCATATCTCCCAATATGGGCAATGTTCCTTGTGACGGAATTTCACCCGGCTTTGATTCAATACCATCAATGGGATCATCATCTTCACCTGTCTAGTCTTCATCTACTTTACATATGCCTCCTATGTATGGGGAGGATGACCCATTGACTTCTCAGGCTGATCAACTATGGAATTCATTGTTTCTATCTCCTCCTTCGGGTCTTGGTCCTTCTCAGTAGGACTAGGAGCTTTTTGTTTGGGGTTTTATGTGCTAATGGTGGTTGCAGGAATTTTTGGTGTGAGAAATATAGTATGTGGAACTATATTTTTCTATCTACTACTAGGAAGCCACTGTACATCATGGTGAACAAGAATGTGGTGGTTGCTACTTATTTGTGAACTTATTTGATCATTCTAAGGTTATTGTCCATACTAACATGATTGTTGTATAGTTCCCATTTTGTCATTTTCCTGCAGCTCCAGCAAGGCTCCCAGCTCTTTTGATGCAAGTTGATCCCTACTTTTGGTGTCTTTGGTGGATCACTCTACTCCTCTTGATGGATAGCTATTTTGTTCTTCTGAGTTGTAGTTCCTATGGATATTTTGTATCTTCTTGTAAATGAAGGTTGGAGTTTTAATTATATCCATCCTTCATATTTGTACTTCAGATATTGTTTTCTATCCGGCTTCATCCGGTCAGTATTTGGCTTCTATTTTCGGGTTGGGGTCAAAATAACTGCTATAAATAATTGTATATAAGTCCCTACATTATTTTCTAAAAATAGTTTTTCAGGGCCATTTGTGTAGGGCCTCATTTTGTAATTGGTCATGCTTGATCGTTTGGGTTTTGGGTCTTTCTCGTTATCACTTTTGAGCAAATGGACTCTTTTTGTAAAGTAATGGGTAATGAACAGAGTTTTCTTTACTGGTTCTTTCTCCAGGAGCCCTTTGAACCAGATATTTAATATAAATAAATTTTTTGCCAAAAATAAAAATAAAGTAATTTTAAAAGATATTATATATTTTTTTAGTAATGATAAAATATATATATAGATAATATTATTAAAAAAATTCTATATTTAACATGTATAAAATATAAACTATTTTATAAGTATATAACTTTAAAAAATACATATATAGGTAAATAATAGTTTATAATCTTCAAGTTAAGAGAATAATCTAGAATATAAATATGTTTATGTTATTAAATATTAAGAACTATTTAATCCAATAAAATAAATTTAAAAAAATTCTGAAAATAAACAAGCAAATAATCAATGAATTTAAAGATTCCACTATAAATCATAAAATATTTATCGAAAATAAATATTTTATATTTTAATAATTAATTTAATTCTACTTAAAAGTAATTGTTTGATTATTTCTTAAAAAGAAACTATGATTACAAAAGTGGAGTTTCCCATTATATATATATATATATATATATATATATATATATATATATATATATATATATATATATATATATATATATATATATATATATATATATATATATATATATATATATATATATATATATATATATATATATATATATATATATATATAATTTTCATATATATAATTTTTCTATTAACCATAATATATATTAATCAGGAATCGAGAATTTTACATCAAGATACTTTTACAAAAAATCACCTTGTCCCAATTACACGAAGGGAAGCACATATAGTAATCATAAATTCATACAAAAAACCTTTTAAACCATTAGTCATCTGTTAGGAGAGTCCACTCTATATGGGAAACCAGGCCGTCCATAGCCACTGGTGATCTGTCCACTTTAGGCGGAGGTCATCTTAGAGGATGATATTGTATGGGTTGGAGAAAAATGCCTCCCATGGCAATGGCACGTACACAGAATCCACCTTGGAAGGATGACTGATGCCGCCTATTTCCTTCTCTTGCATGTCTAGGCTCGGGTCCAAGCTCGAGCCAGCTGACTCACTGCTACTAGTTTCCTGTACCACTGCCATGGTGGTCTCCTATTCAGCTATATTGGTGGTATCTCAATCCAATCCTTCCCTTTCCCGATGTATTTGTGCACCATGATTAGCTTTATCTATGCATCAACTTGCCTTGCTAGTTCCTTCCTCTATTCCGTGATCTGTTTTAGCATCTGACCAATTGTGATGTCAAAATCAAATTTGACATCCACTCTTGTAGGCATGTTGTAGTTGATATGATCTCTATCTAGAACCTCTCTAACTTCATGGATGACTTTCAGGGCTTGGTGCTCTTTGACCTGCATCACCATAGTAACCTGCATGGAAACATTAAGAGAGATGAGCCTTTGGAGAGACTTAGTGAGGATTCTACTCCTACTATTGAAGATATTATCATTCCTTAATTCCAGATATGCCAAAGTATATAAAAAGAAAGAGAAGCCCGTAAATTATTATAGTATTTTCTCAGACCCAATAAGGAACTGGAAAGGATATTCTCAACTTGGAAATTGTAATTGAGTTTCAAGCAAAAAAGGTTCCACATGGAAGAGGCAAATTGATAGTCAAAGAATATATGGAGGATGGATTCTAGTTCAAAGCAGAAGGAACATAGATTTGGTTCCCCAGAGGGATTCTTAATGGGAAGCCTATGCAAAAGGAAACACCACATAAAAAAGAGAATCTTGGGTTCCGCAGGTGTGCACCAGAGTTTGCTGAGGTAATTACTCCAGGTGATGGGGTCCAGGGTTAGGTTCTATTTGGTGTTTAAGGTGGTCAAATATAGCTTCTATGTCTTCAAGTAGTCTATAGACTGCCTTGACTTTGGTATTCCACAGTGGGGTCCCATCTATCCATTTGATGAGGTACAATCTTTTTGAGTCCACTAAAATGTCTCTGGGGAGATTAAGGGATAAGAATACATCTCTGATAGTGGTATAGGTTCTCCATTAGGAGGGATTCAAACATGTCTAGAAGGAAGTACATCCCATGAGATTAGGTTCTCATTCTCAATGATATCAACAAAGTAGCTAATACCCACAAAATTCTATTTCTTGGCTAGCAACCCTGCAACTGAGCTAACAGCTTCTCTCCTTTAAAGAGGTTCCACCAGATGGACTGTGCCCTACAAATATTATGCTGCTGATCAAGAAGGTTATTCCCTATAATGTGGGCCCTAATTTCTTCCCAACCTTTCCAAATAGATTGAAAAACATCAGATCCTGTAACTATGACTCTAAAATTCCCTGTCAAAAGGTCAATGAGAGGTAGCTTCTTCCATTGTCTAGCCCAGGTAGGAGTACCCCTACTAATGTTATGTCTCACCAAAATCTTCCAAGGTTCATTACCTTGTGAGGCCTTAGCTAACCACTTAACTGCCAAAGCATTACCCTACCATCTGAGATCTTTTAGCCCTAGACCTCCTTGTTCAATAGACCTTGTGCACCAGTCCCACCTCACAATATGTGATTTATTGTTACCTTTTCCATCAAACCTCATATAATTCCTAATTACTTTGTGTAGGTAATCGACCTATCCTTGGTTGAATAACCAGGCTAAGGAGTAGTATATGGGGTAAGAAACTAGAATCTTTTGGCACACCTAAATTCTTCCTGCCAATGATAAGTATCAGTTATTCTATTTTTTCAACTTCACCTCTATCTTAGACTTCACCCAGTTCCACATGCTCTTGAGATCAGGTTTGAAAAAGAATAGAATTCCCATATAGCTGACTTGATGAAGAAGACCTCCCCATGCAAATCCAAATTGGTTACACCATTCAGGCTATGAATCCTCCCAACCAAGAACGGTTGACTTAGGTATGGATACCTTGCTGCTAGAGGCCAAACAAAAGATGTCCAACTTATCCATGAGGAACTTGAAATTATTTTCACTCATCTCAACTATGAGGGAGGTGTCATCATTGAATTGGATATTAATGAGTTCCTCCTCATTGGTCAAGCTAACTCCTCTAACATTTTTGGAGATATGGAGTTGTCCCTTAAAATGTAAAATAGTGAATCAATTGCAATAACATATAGGGCTGGAGCCATAGGGTGTCCTTTTCTTATGGACTTGGTTAAGGAGAATGGCTTAGACCTAAATCCATTTAATTATACAACTGTGGTTGCCCCTTTCATTAGGGTTAGAACCATTCTATTGAAGTCTTTAGGGAAACCAAGAGCTTCCAGCATTGTGATAATAAATTTCCACTCAATTCTGTCATAGGCCTTCTCATAATCTATTAGGAGCATGTTGACCTACTGACTGAAGCATATTGCCCATTCCATGGTTTCCCAGCATGTAAGGAGGTTCTCCAAAATATATCTACCTTTCACAAATCTAGTTTGGGTGGGGCTAATAATTTTGGGAAGAATATCTACCTACCTCTTGGCCAATAACTTGGCCAATATTTTGTAGGACACATTCAGAAGGGTAATGGGTCTCCAATTCTTCAACAAGGTTTTATCACCTTCTTTAGGGATAAGATTAATGCATATAGTGTTAATATCTGTCCCAAGGGAGCCTTTTTCTATGGCCTCATTGTATACCTAAAGCAAATCCTAACCAATCCATTCTATGTTACTCTTGTAAAATTCAATAGGTAGGCCATCAGGGCCTAAGTCTTTGTCATTACTCATCTACCCAATGGACTCATTAATTTCTTCTACTGAAAGAGGCTTACTTAAGGATATTGCATCCTCTTCCTTGAGACAAGGGGGGATAATGTCTCTGATTCTGTTCCTCATCTCTCTCATATTAGCTCTTGAGTCCTCTGAGGTGAACAGTTTGGAGTAGTAATCAACAAAGGCTTGCAAAATTTCATCCTGTGATGAGAGGGTTACTCCATCCTAACAAATGCAGCTTATCTTATTCTTAGCCTCCTTGGCCTTTAGGAGTTGGAAGAAGAATTTGGATCCCCTGTGTCCCTCCTTGATCCAATTGGCCCTAGCCTTGATTTTTTCTCCATTGATCTTATGTTACTGCACCTTCCTAAGTGAGTCTCCAAGATAACCTACTACTAGCCTCTCATCTACAGGGTTCATCTAGCTTCTCCACTCATCTTGGCATAGCTCTTTCTAAAGTTATGATTCAGATCTTCTAGAGTCGTTAGCCCTCTTCTTCCCTACAACTTGGAACATTGTCGTCCAACTAATGGTGCATTGGTTCCAACAATCAATGGCACTTGGTTGCCTAGATACTCTATAGTTAAACCACCTAATCAAGAGGATAGCATCCTTGATGTCTCCACTTTTCAATGGTGAGGTGTTGAGGGAAAAAAATTAACCTTCTCTCCTAGGGGTTAGATAGGTCCCCAACTGAAATACTATGCTAACAACTGGATGGTGGTCCAAGAGGGAGTAAGGCACCACTCTGAGACTATCACCTCTAGTCTCCTTCCTGAAATTGAAAAAGTCCTTATTAACATACACCCTATCTAGTCTATAGTAAATCCTCCTACTCCCCTTCTGATAGTTAGACCAAGTATGCCAGATACCATTACATTCTTTCTTTTTTCCTGCTAAGGGGTCAAATAGTCTAAGTTTACTAGTCTTGGTCTAGAAGAATTTCTCATTTCCTTTCCATTCCATTCTAGCTCCCCCTCATTTCTCCTATGGTAATTCAACCATGTTGAAATATCCTACTACCACCCATAGAATGTCTTTTAGATTACACATCCATTCCCATAACCAAATTCTATCACAGTGGTCATTTGGTGTGTATATGGAGTGAATTGCAAATTCTACATTGTCATGCAAAAAAATCACCAATACAACTCGGTCACATGGGGAGCATCCCTAGTCTAAGATTTTGTTGGCCCATCTGGAGTGAATAACGATGGAACTCCTCCCTTTACCTCTCAGATGTTGGGTGAACACACTCCTGGCATCCTACCATATACATTTTAAAGCTACCTCTAGGGAGAATCCTACTACTTTAATCTCCTGGAGAAGAAGGAAGCCAAATCCCTTCTAGATTCTAATGAATCTCTTAACCACATACTTCATGTTTGGTGATTCAAGACCCCTCACATTCCACGTAGAAATTTTGAACTCCATAGTCAAGTTAAGAGTCTTGATACATGGGAGCTTGAAAGCTCTTAAGGAAATTAGGGAGAGTCTTCTTTTGAATCTTTTGGGGTTTGATGCTAGAAAGATGATTAGGAGGTCTACCTCTCTTCCTCTTGACCCCAAGACAACCTCCTACATCAAGAGATCCTTCACCTCCATCCTTGTAATCTAGGTCTGGCTCATTGGATAGGGGCTTCCTGACCTTCTTTTTAGCCTTGAATTTAAAATCCACAAGCTCATCCTCTACTGCTTCAACTGCGGTCAATTCCAGACCTTTAATCTCTCCCTCTTCCAAGTCATCACCTGAATTACAACGTATGGGTACATAAATAACCTTACAACCAAGAAAAGTCTTCTCAATAGAGAGGGTTAATCTTTGGGTGGCTATCTCTAGGCTAGGTGGATCAAGGATCATAGTGAGAGAGAATTTGTAAAGCCTATGTTCTTTATCATAGGCCTCTCTGATGGCATCAAGAGCACCAAAAGGGAATTCCACATGGGGTTTCTCAGAATGTTGGGACGATGGCATGGGAGTAGTGTTACTGATGATACTGGATGAAAGATTGGGATCCCTCCTTTTGAGAGAAAAGATTTTCTTTATTATGTTAAGGAAAATTTGGTGTACATTCAACTTCCAAATTTTGGAGTATGAGTCTTTCGGTTTCAACCCAAAGTCTAGGCATTCTACCACTGGTGGTTCAAGAGCATCTTTGATACTAGGTCCAGAGGGGGGAATACGACTGGCCTCATCATTGAAGGACTTTTCAAGTATTTCTAGGGAGTTCACAATGGCTTCAAATTCCATAGGGATGGAAACACTGACACCAAGGCTTTTACTGATATTGGGTCTAGGGGCGACGACAACATTCCTACCTCTATTATGCTATTCTTCAATATTTTTTCCATCTTTAGTTCCCAGTGAAGATTTATTCTTACTCAATAGGAGGAACTCATGTCTCAAATGTGTTAGCTATGAATGATGAATGTTTGGCAGTCATTCTATAGCAGTTGTTGTTGTATTCATGACTACGATTGTCATTAATGTCAACACAGTGATCTTCTGGAGACTTCCAGAGAAGCAAATAATGTTTTGATTAGCGAACATGGGATATTGAGGTTGGAGCTATGCGATGTTGAGGATATACTCTTTGATATGTTATATGTTTATGGTTAAGAGTGCAGATAGTAATTCATTTATTCATGGAAGTTATGAGCATTTTGGTGGAAGCAGTATTGAGGCAGTGTTCCTAAGTAGCGGTTTGTGGAAATCGGATGATATCTCCTAATCAGGATGGAATATGGTTTTGCATAGTTAAAGGGAAGTTAGAGACACATTGATAGATACATGGATGATAGTGAAAACTTTGAGGTCACACGATTGAATAATTATTGTAGTTAGAAGTCGACAATTTTGTGTAATTTTGGTGCAGCGTATGGAAACTTTTATTTTTGTAATTGGATGCTGACTCATTTGTAATTACTTGAGTGTGGTATAAAGGAAGGAATTTTTTCCTTATTTTATTGTGTAAGTAAGTGAATATGATGAGCATGTATGCATGAAGTGAAGAAAAGAGCTAATTGAGGTAGTGAGATTGTGAAGGAAGACATGAGAAGTATAGAGATCTAAAATTGAGATCTGGTATAGCAGTGAGTGTGGTTTGGAATAGTAAGAAAGGAGGTAACATATTTCATATTATTCTATTGAATAATCTAGAGATCAATTGGACAGTGTGTTCAGTGATCTTGCCATTGAAGTTGTTTGGGCAGTGGGTCCTTCTATCTTCCATAACTCCTAACAGGGTTAGCATCTTTTAACAAGGATTCAAAATCTCCTAATAGGGATTCATATGTACTGAATGTATTTCATAAGACTCCTAACAAAGTCCATCCTTTCACAAGGAATATTCATATTAGTGCATCTTTTGTGGGCATCATTGCCACCGGGGTTTACTCTTTGATCAAGAGGTTCCCTAGTCAAGATATCTTGTGTTATTGTGTATGAATATCTTTCTATGGTTGGTAATTATATTAATTACATGGTTAAATGTTGTTGAAGTTGATAAAATTTATAATTATCTGATAACTAATTCAAAGGCTCCCTCTCAGTTATCTTGGTGGACTTTACTTCCTAACAAAGTGACCTTCCCTTCTGGATAGGAAACAGAAGTTAAGACCTCCTAGGAAGGAAATATGGCAGAAGTGAGAACAACTTTCTAGGTCAAAAATAATTTCTCTCAGGAGATCAATCCCTGGGTTTAATATAATTAAAATTATGGCATCAGTGTGGGGGACAAGAACATCTATTTTATCTACCCTAAGGACCGTGCCAAAGGGTTCCAGGGCTTGAGGGATAATATTCCACAAAAATGGTAGAACACTACCTAGGGTAATCCAATGGGGGCTTGATAGGGCAAGTACATCATTGTGGCCTGCATCTGGCGACCAGGGGAGAACCCTAAAATTAGCAGAGCCAATTTTCCAGAATTGCCTAGAAATGATATCCTTCTAGGAGTTGGGGTTCTTAACAAAAATTAGGAATAATCATGTCTAGATTATTCGAAGATAGGAGAAGTGGTAACCAAATTTCTTACCCTAGACATTATGAAGCCAATCATTGAGAAAGGTCCTAGATGGGAGCTTATTGAGGTCTTGAGTGGCAAGAAAAATAGTAGAATTTCTAAGAGATTCTTTTTCTTTTTCAATAGCAATAGACATCTGCTTATTAGATTTGATAACACACACAGTAGAAGGAGAAGTAGCCTCACCTCCAGCATCGGTTCCATCTCCTCCTTTTGCAGCCCGGTCACCATTGATCACAAATTTGGCTTCACATGAGATCACAACCTCTTTGATGAGCACCTGCTTGAAGTATTTGCCTTGTCCTCCAGAATCCACACCAGGAGAATCAGTCACCATAGAAGAGAGAAGGGGCAGTTTATAGGGAGCTGCATTCAATTCTTGTTAGACCGACTAAGAGGCCAAGGACATCAGCATCTGCCAAGTTGCAAAGAAGAGCATCTCATTTTTGTATATCCATCGATACTAATAGTTTTCAAATTCTCTATTACAATTTATTTTGCACAAAGTCTACTTACAATCAAGAATTAAGTTTCAAAACCTAATTTTCATATACTATATAATTAAGTTATTTTATATTAATTTTTTCATACTCATTTTTTAATATAATAAAATAACATATTATATATAATTTATTAAATAAAATATTTGTTAAAATCATTAAATTAAATATTAAATGTTATAATCTAAAATTCTTAAAATAATAAAAAATTAAACCTTTGTATATTTGTCATTTTACTAATATGACAATAAAAAATAATTAATAAGATATTAAAAAAATAAAATAACTTTTTTTTGAAATTGGGAAAAATTTTCTTACTTAGTTTTTTCTTTCCCATTCATAACATCTATTTAGTTTTTTCTTTGCGATTGATAATAGCTAACTACAAAACGTTTAAAGTAAAAATAAAAAAAATTTCACCAGTGTGTACCTTCATCTCTGGACAAAACCTACAATGGTAGAACAATTCAGTAATATGGTTAGCATTGCAATGGTATGGACATCCAACCATATAGCATGATAGGGCTGGATAGTCATTGCCTTACCAGGCAGCCAAATAGCTCATTTTTTAATTGTCTACCATACAACTAGCACTATTAGAAAACTAAACAAACCATAGCATGGAAAAGTTAACCAATTAGAGACATCACTGAAGAAGTCCATATAATATGTAGGAGGTGGAGGAGACACCCTGTAATGAGTAAAAAATGGAGATGGAGGAGATGCCATATAATATGTGGAAGATGAAGTTGAATAAACACAAAAAGTGAGACTTGCAGTTGAGATGATGAACATTAAACTCCCATGCACTTTTTCTTTGTTTATTTATCCACTCCTTTCACACCATGGTCCTCTCGTAAATTTCCTCTCAAGTTGTACCAAAATATGGCACATCTCTATCTTTTACATATTATTTAACAAATGTGGTCAATATAAAAAATATCACATACCAAATTTAAGCTTTACTGATACAATCATTGCTTGGTGGACAACAATGTCTCCTTATGAGTACTGTATCACATGACACTACGGATATTGTCGTACATGATATAATTTTTTTGTGATAATAAGAGTACTATATGAAAATTGAACTCCCTAAGCTATTATTACCTAGGATGACTGGCCCTACAATTTTGTTATGAAACAATATTTTAAAGGTCCTTTGATTGGTGGAATTGGCCTGGATTCGTCATTATCAAATTTTAGAATTGACATATTTAATTTTATTTTCAAAACCTAAAAATGGAATAGGAATTTGTTAATTCCCATTTACCCCCAAAATCTTCCATCGAAAAAGGTGGAATTAGAAAATAATTCCAAGTCCACTTAAATGAGAATTGGGGGTAAATGAAATTTTATAATTTTTTAGTTCCACCTATTACCCTATGTTCATTTTTTGTGTCATCCCTTGTCTATTTCATTCTTGACATATCTGGTTCTTGGCTTGTCTCTAGCAGTGTGAATATTTCTTGGCTTGTCTCATAATTTATGTGGATTTTAGGTAATTTTTGGTCTTTTTTCACTCTATTTATGTGATTCTTCCTTATTACAGACAAAGGTAATAGCTTTTAGTTTGTCTTGGATCTTTTGATCCTCTATCAATAAAATGATAAACCTATTCATCCTTTAACTTGATGTTTTCTCCTCTTCTTATCCTTAGTATTGTTGTCTCCACAAGATACTCCTCTTTCATATCCTTGAGTTTTTTGGTTGGGATCCTAATGCCTTTCGTGCTCTTATAAATTGTACAGTGGCTGATTTTCACCACCCATTCCAAATTTGTATTGACCTCAACCACTCTGCCCTCCAAACTCTAGGTAATAGCTTCTATTTGGGTGCAATTATGCCTTATTACAGACAAACTTTTCCTTCATTCATTCTTTTTGGGCACTAGATGCCTATGGGGTTTTAGTGGATACCATGGTATGTGCAAAATATCTCTAAATTCTGTTGGCCTTTGTTCACATACCATGGTGTGTGCCAAAAAAGAAACTATTATGTGCATCCATACATTAACCTTTCAACATACACCATAAAGATAGCTCACTTATATATCATCAATTATAGCTCATTACCACTTTTATCTAATGATAGTTTTTTAAAACTGTTACCATTCGAAGCGGTAGATGCCAATAATAAATTTGCAAAATTGATATCAAGGCAATCTCATGTAGTTTTCTTACTTGGATTATATGGGAACAACCAAATTTCATAGAATGGTTGGGCCATATATAATTCTGCATTAAATGCAAACCTAACAAAACAAAGAGGACAAAGACTGGGTTGTTAATTTGAGGTGACTTTCAAAAAATTGGAAGATTATCACTCGTAAGAATGATACCAAGTGTTAGAATGATTTTAGAATAACTGAGAGGGGGAGGTGAATCAGTTATCATCATGTCCAGATGTACCAATTCAACTTTTAACACTTCAATAAACTTAGATCTATTCATAAATTCACTCGGTCTCTATAGAATATATGATTAACATAAAACTTGCAGTCCACTATCCAAAAGTAATCAACTTGCAAAATATAAAAGTTTTAACAACATAACACATCAAATAACATTCACACAAGTATGACACCAATATTTAACATGGAAACCCAATATGGGAAAAACTACCAGTAACATGCTACCAAATTTTCACTCTTCTAAAGTGAGCTTTGTGAGAAGCCAACCCTATTAAAGGTTACAATACACACTATTAGGTGTGACCCTGTTAAAAGAGTTAACCACCATGTTAGGAGTGACCTGGTTAGAGGTCTTAAGAACATCCCATTAGAATGTCACCTTGATTAAAGCATTTACAAAATGACTGTTAGGTCAACCTTTATTAAAGGATTGTAACTAATACAATGGTTATAAAGTAACAATAGGTTCTGATCTAAAATACGTTAGGAATAAAATTCCACAGTACAAATGAGAGGGGGGGTGAACCAGTTGTATGAAAGATTATTAAACTTTAAACTTTAAATAGTAGCAATATCAAATCCAATGAACACAATGAATGCCAACACAATAACACAATATTTTGGTGTTGGGGAAACACTGTTAAAGGTAAAAACCACAGTGGGAATTAGCACCCACAAATGATGTACTGAGAGTATAGTATCCTTGTTAGGAGCTTATTGAAATATTACAGTACACAGTCCTTGTTAGAGGATAGACCTTGTTAGGATTCAAGAAAAAAGGGTGGGCTCACTACCCAAAGAAGGTTAAATCCACCTTTAGAACTCACTATTTGCAACACAAGTGTATATGAAGAAATACACAATATTTTGAACTGTCTATTAGTAACTATCTTTGCTTGATTAGTTCCAATGAAGTACACCAGTAAACCTCTTCTCTACATCTAGTAGACACAATCTCATAGCTTTCATAATCTCTTTATATCATATCCATTTAATCCATTATCTTTTACAAAGAAAAGATCTTACATATATACCCTATTACAATTCTCATGATCAGGTCAACCCATAAGGCTTTCCTAAAAAATTTCATAAACCCTTTCTAAGATACACATGGTATCTAAAAAAAGTATACAATAATAACATTACAACAATTAAGGACTGACATCCTTAATTTACAATCCCCAACCAAAATGCATGCTATATCTCTGAAGTCGGCTCCAAAATAAGTTTTCTCTAGAAAACATGTCGTGCAGCTAATGTCATTAAGAATTCCATACCTTGTGCTGACCAAAGAAAATCCTTTAGTACCTTTTCTATCATCCCTCAAGCTCGCATATCATGAATCCATATCTTCTGAAAGATATACCAAAAATACAGAGACTAACTCTGTCATTTCTCATAGTCACAGTCCAGTAACTAGTCTTCACCAGAACATATGTATCTCATTCAATATGAAACATTACATGAGTGATCTTAGACATAAGACCACAACACCTTCATGAACTCACATCGGACTTTGCAACTTCTGAAATATCCGTACAGTGATCATACACTATAATAACCAGCCTATTCTCTTCACAGAACCATATGCTGATATCAGTGACAAAACACTAATGACAATAGCAGCAACAACTCTAGCATCAGTCAATGTAGTGATTACACATATTAAATGTATCAACCATATCCTCATGCATTAGAAATATCCAACAATCTCCCCCTTTAAAATTGATGTCAACATATGGGAAAATCCATCCCAAAGTTTAATCAATCCAAAAGTTATGAAACTAAATAGTACTCTCATAGTACACCTTCATACAATCTCCCCAAATAATAGGGATTTTCTTATACATGTCTCTCCCCTTTGACAATAATAGAAAATGGTTCCATACGGTATCAAAAGTTCTCCTTCTTCATCGTCCATGAGCTAGGTGATGAATCACGCAAATATCTTTTGTAAGCTTCCCAATATGACCACTCCCCCTGAGGAGTAGATCCCTACAACAAGTCCAAAATATGATAAGGCTCTAAGAACCTCTCGACTAATGCATCCCTGCATCATTTAATTCTGACTAAGGGGGCCTAAACCCCAAGAATGTCTCTGAGATCTATTTAAATGTATCTTTTGGTAACGGATTTGTAAAGATGTCTGCAATCTTTTCCTTTGTGCTAATATACTCCAACTTAATTTCCTTCTCTGCCACCTTGTCTCTCAAGAAGTGATACTTGATAGCGATATGCTTATTTTTAGAATGGATCACCAGGCTCTTTAACACATTCACTATACTAATGTTATCATAATGGATAACCACTGGCTCATCAAAATTTATTCCAATATCCTTCATTATTTGCTTCATCCAAACAATTTGAGTGCTTTTCATAGCAGCAACAACATACTCTAATTCTGTAGTAGATTGAGCTATACAATCTTGCCTCTTACTTAGCCATGAAAACAACTTTTTCCAAAGGAAAAATGCACCACCACTAGTACTCTTTCTATCATCAATGTTTACTACACAATCAACATTAGTATAAGCATGAAGTTCAAAACTATCTTTCTTATCATACCATAGGACATATTCAATTATCCCTTTTAGATATTTGAATATTATTTTCACAATAGCTAGGTGTGTCTCCTTTGGCTCTGCCTGATGTCTAGCCACAATTCCAAGAGCACTAGCAATATCTAGTCTGGTATGAGTCAGATATGTAATTCTCTAACCATTGATCTATACTTGGTTTGAAATACACACTAAGTTTCATCATTACTTGATAGCTTATTACCGGTCACCATGGGCATTCCCACTAGTTTACAGTATTCCATTCCAAACTTCTTTAACATTTCTTTAAAATACTTAGTCTGAGAAATAAAAATACCATTCTTATTCTGAATTATTTGCAGTCCAAGATATAATTTCATTTCACCTATTATGGACATCTCAAATTCATTTTCCATCTCTTTAGAAAATTTCTTACACAATTCATCATTGCCTCCAAAGATAATATCATCAACAAAAACTTCAATTATCACAACTCCATCTTCACTAGTTCTTAAATATAAATTAATGTCAACATTACCTTTTCTAAATCCAAGGTGAAGTAAGTATTTGTCTAACCCTGCATACCATGCTTCTATCTTTGGATAGAGGAAATCCATTTGGTTGTTCTATGTATACCTCTTCTTCAAGATCCCCATTCAAGAATGCAAATTTCACATCCATCTGATACACCTTCAAGTCTTTATGTGCAACATAAGTCAAGAACAATCTCAGAACCTCTATTCTAGCAAGAGGAGAAAATGTTTCTTCAAAATATCAGCCTTCTTGCTATGAATATCCCTTACATACCAATCTTTCTTTGTTTCTTACAAAAATTCCTTCTTCATTCATTTTGTTTCTAAAAACCCATTTAGTTCCTATTACATTGTTGTCTTTAGGTCTAGGAACCAATTCCCAAGTGTTATTCTTCTTTATCTGATCAAACTCTTCCTTCATAGCATTTATCTAGGATTCATCTCTACATTCTTCATCTGTAGTGTTTGCTTCAACTTGATAAATCAAACAAATTTCTTCTCTAACCTTTGATCTAGTCATTACCCCTTGATTAGAATCAACAATAATTTGATTTTCAGGATGATTGTTCTTTACATACCTCAGAGTCATAGGAACTTGAGTAGCCTCATTTGTGTCAACATCACAAGTCTTTTTTTCACATTCTTCCTCAAAAATTTCTTCTTCTTCTACATCAGTAGTCTCTTTGATCTCTGTAATCTGATTACTATCATACATTCTATCTTATATATGAAACTTCTCATCTATCCTTACATTGTTACTTTCAATCATATTTCTTAATCTCAAATTGAAACATTTATAAGCTTTTCTCTTAGTAGAGTAACCAAGGAAAATTCCTTCATCACTTCTACCATCAAACTTTCCTATATCATCATCTCTCTTGATATAACACTTACTACCAAATATTTTGAAATATTTTATAGTAGGAGTATGATCAAACCATAATTCATAAGAAGTCTTACTTGTACCTTATTTGATTTTAATTATGTTCAATGTGTGCATCGATGTCCCAATAACCTCTCTCCAATGTATACGAGATACATTTCCTTCAAGAAACATTGTCCTAGCAACATCAAGTATAGTCTTATTCCTTCACTTTTCTATCTCATTCTATTGTGGAGTCCTAGGAACATATGTTTGTCTCTTTATTCCATGCTCTTCACAGTATGAATTGAATAAGTCTGAAGTAAACTCTCAACCTCTATCTGACCTCAAACACTTTACCTTTAAACCTAATTCATTATCTACTTTTTCTTTGAATAACTTAAATTTATCAAATGCTTCTGATTTCTCTTTCAAATAAGTAACCAAATTATCCTAGAAAAGTCATCAACAAAAAGTATGAAAAACCTTTCAACATAGTATGATCTTGTCCTTGAAGGTCCACATAGATTTGTATGTACCAGATCCAACTTTCCTTTTGATGTATATATTTTTCTTTTATAACTTCTTCTAGTCTATTTTCCCATAACACATTCTTTGCATACAGTGTTAGATGGTTTCACAATCTTTGACAGATCTCTTACTGCATTAACCAAACATGCCTTCACAATGTTATAAAAATTAACATGAAAAAATCTTATGTGCCATAACTAACTGTCATCTACCTTCGCAACAAAACAAGAGGCTCAAGATGTATTCATTTCAAATACATTACCTCTAGATTTAGTACTGGTTCTAATCAACTTACCTACCTTCGTTCTGATAAAACATTTACTATCATTGAATTGTAAATAGAATTATTTGTCCATTAGTTGTCCAACACTCAACAAGTTATGTTTCAATCCATCAACAAGCAACATGTTATCAGTATTATTATTTCCATCCAAAGTAATAGATCCTACACCTATGATAGGTTCAGGAAGATTATCTCTGAATCTCACAACACCACCATCATACTTCATTAATTTAACAAACTTATTTTTGTCTCTAGTCATATGATGTGAACAACCACTATCTATAATACATTCACTTTTCTTATCAACATGAGATACTAAATCCTTTTCCTCATGTATTGGTTCATCTCTAATAGCAAAAAATCCAATATCTTCATAATCTAAATCATCATCATCAAAAATTCCTTCACTAGCATAATAAGATTCCTTATCATTTTTGAAAAACTTAGGATTGTACTTAGGAGCTCTTGTAGGACATCTAGATGCAAAATGACCTACCTTATTGAATGAAAAACACTTCAAGGGTAACTTGCCTTCAAATTTTCCTCACCTCTCTTTTCTCTTCTAGTAATCATTGCAACAAGTTCATCTATATTTCTTTCCTCTTCCATTATATGTTCCCATTCCTCAACATACTCACCAAGCTCTTATTTTAGGTCTTCACTGCTGGTACTCAGAAGTGAAGACATTTTCTTGTGTGTAGATGCCTTGAATGCAACTTCAACTTTAGTTATTGAATCTCTCATTTCAGTAGCTTCAAAGGTAGTTAGCTTTGCAATCAACATCTCTCTGCTAAATTTCAGAGTTAAAGGTATAGCCTCTTGAATAGACATTTCCTTGAACTTGTACACAAGAGTCAACAATCTAAGGATCTTTGTAACAATTTCATCTTCATCATAAGTGCCTCCACAATATCTGATTCCAACCATAACTTACACAACCCTTTGAACATAAGCCCTAATGCTTTCATCATCTTTAATTTATATCTTCTCCATGTTTTTTTTCATATTCTATAACTTCTCTTGCTTGGTATATTTGTCTCCTAGATATAATGCTTCTAATCATTTTCAAATTTCATATGCCAAATCCAATTCTTTAACTTGAGTAAACTCACCTTCAGATAATGTGTTGATCAGTGCTTTGCTTGTGACCATGTGTATGAGAACAACTTCTTTTCATCATCAATAGTTAATGGAAAATCACTCTCAATCTTCATAGCTATCATATTATTTTTAATCAACCAATATTCGATGTCCAAACATAGAAAATGACTTTGCATCTTTTTCTTCCAAATGTCAAAGTTTTTAGGATTAAATTTCAGACTATCCTTCCTATAGAATGCCATCTCCGAGATTACCTCAAGCTATTAAGATTTCTCTCTAAGGACCACAAGCTCTGATACCAATTTTTAAGAATAATAGTCCAAAATACAACTAAGAAGGGGGGTGAATCAGTTATATCAAAGATTATTAAACTTTAAACTTTGAATAACAACAATATCAAATCCAATGAACACAATAAATACCAACACAATAACACAATATCTTTTTGTTGGGGAAACACTATTAAAGGTAAAAACCCCAGTGGGACTTAGCACGCACAAATGATGTACTGAGATTATAATATCCTTGTTAGAAGATTTAGCCCTATTAGTATCTTATTGAAATATTACAGTACATAGTCCTTGTTAGAGGATAGATCCTATTAGGAGTCAAGAAGGAAGGGTGGTTTCACTGCCCAAAGAAGGTTAAATCCAATTTAAGAACTCACTGTTCTCAACACAAGTGTATATGAAGAAATACACAATATTTTGAACTGTCTATCATCAACTGTCTTTTCTAGATCAATTCTAATGAAGTACACTAGTAAACCTCTTCTCTACATCCAACAGACACAAGCTCACAAATTTCACAATCTCTTTATTTCATATCCATTCCATCCATTATCTTTTAAAAAGAAAAGATCTTACATATATACCCTATTATAATTCTCATGATCAGGTCGGGCCATAAGGCTTTCCTAAAAAAATTCATAAACCCTTGCTAAGATACAAACAGTATCTAAAACAAGTATACAACAATTACATTCCAACAATTAAGGACCGACATCCTTAATTTACATTCCCCAACCAAAATGCAAGCTACATCTCTAAAGTCAGCTCCCAAATAAGTCTTCTCCAAAACACATGCTATAGCTAACATCATCTAGCATTTTGTACCTTGCACTAACCAAAGAACATCCTTCAGTACCATGTATGTCATCCCTCAAGCTCACATACCCTAAATCAATATCTTTTGAAAGATATATTAGAAACATTGAGATTAACTGTGTCATTTCTCACTGTCATAGTCCAGTAACTAGTCTTCACCAAAATATCTGTAATACATCCAATATGAAACATTAAATGATGCAATCTTGAACATAAGACCACAACACCTTCATGAACTCACATATGACTTTGCAGCTTTTGCAACATCCGTACAATGACCATACACTATAATAACCAGCATGTTCTCTTCACGAAACCATATGTTGACATTAGTGACAAAACACTAATGACAACAGCAACAACTCCAACATCACTCAACATAGTGATTATATATATTAAATGTATCAACCATATCTTCATGCATTAGCAATATCCAACAAAATATACAACTTACTTTGCAAATATAGATCCAATATGCTCATATGATGATTTACTGACTGACCTTGATTACCATCTCCATCTCTGATCTTGTCAGAAATCCCTTCAAGAAATCACCTTAACTTTTTTCCACTCTTCACATCTTTTCTTAGCCTTCTACTTAGGTTTTCCAATCATTAACATCAACCTATTTCCACACTCTACACGACCCACAATTAGGTCATCCTTATACCTCCTTAATTAGGTAGACTAATCTTTTTTCATTTAATCTCTTCCATAGATCTTAGGCTTAGGTCATCTTCATCAAATCCTACCATCACTTTATTCTCCTGCTTATCCTTCTAGATACATTTTAAACTTTCTCCTTGAATCCATAATAAAATGGTTTACCATGCATTAAATTCTCTTGGTCATTCATCTTTAATGTCAACATGTTTTACATATCCCAAGAATTTAACTATGTCGGTTGGAATTCTCAATTCCCTCACAAACTGTGAATTACTAACACTCAGTCAATACTCTCTTCATCTACTCTGTCATCACTGGATAACTTGGTCATCAATAAACATGACTTCTCAGAAAACACTGTCTTCGCTCAATTAATTCTTTGATACTCGATAATTATTGATGCTCGGTCAACACTAAAATTTACTCGGCTTATACTGGCACTCAATCAACACTAGCATCACTTGGCTTAAACAAAATTTCTTCTCTTTTTCTCGATTAAGCCTATTCTTCTAGACTTTCTTTCCTCATTTCTTCTATACTTCAAATCAATTAATTTCTTCACTTAGTCCTAAAGAGAAACAATACATTACATTGCCAATTTGCAAAGTAATCAAATACCCATTGTAGTATCTCATAACTCAACCTTTCACTAGGTCCTCTTGTTATGTCCTCTTTTCAAATCCTCTTTATCAATCAAAAGATATGGTACTTTATTAGATAAAAACTGTCTCGCCAGTTAAGGTTTGACATCAATGAAAATATAACAATTGTTTCAATTGTAGTTTCCAATAATCTCCCTCTTTGGCATTAATGGAAACACTACATGTTCTACCATAAAATCCATATGCATAGTCACCATACAATCCAAAAATTTATCTTTTAGTCTATTCAACAATTTACCAAATCTCTCCCTCATCTCACTACAACATTTAAGGCTAAATTCTAATGGTGGGTAGTGATGACTTTACCATTTGTGTGTGATTTTTGTATTCTTTTTACAAGTTCCCCTGACATTTCTATAATAGCAACAGTTCCGTCATTATTTCGACACCCGCATGATTATATAAAAAAAAGAATGGCTCATTTCTAAGTTTCCTTAAATCGTAGCTGCTAAAATCCTTGAGCCCTAAGTGTTCGCAAAGAGGTGGAATACTACAAGCGAGGATACCATATTCCAAATGCATTGAGCCCTAACTGTAGTTTCTTGGGGAAAGTTGCATTATGGACTGGTTTGGTAACTTCCTACTTTGCCAAACTTCAAATGGGAGTTTGACGTGTTTAGATTGGTATTATTGTTACTCATGCTATTTTATTATTTCTTTTCACCCTGCCTTCCATTTTCTATAGTCTAACTTGAGGGTATGCTTGTTGTGAGGGCCACAAGCCTGTGACTATTTCTCCTTCCTTACATTGTTTTTACATGGCATCATGATGGTGGGTGCTAACTGTTCTATAATTGCATCAATATTTATTGTTGTTTTGATGCCATGGCATGGTAATATTTTTTGTTGTTTTGGTGTGCACTCACTATTGTATAATTACTTTGAGCCCATGTTGATCTTTAGGGCATCATTATTTTCTTCATTATTGTCACTCATGCTCATAGCATTACGATGTTTTCTTTATCGCTCACTGTTTTGAAAGGATTTAGAGCCCATGAGCTATTCTTAGGGTATCTCCACCTCTTTTTTTTCTCTTTACATAGTGGACATACCATGTGGATGATTTGAATTCAAGTATTGTTCAAAGAAATATTGATGTTGATGAGGCCACGGGATATGGGTACTTTCTCCTCCTTATATTACATCTTCTTCATGATTTTGTTCCCATTGATCAGACTATGGCATAATACCAGATTCACTGTTATTGAGGCATCATTGTTTGTGTTAATGCTAGGGTATCATTCATCTGTCATTAATTGTTGGCTAGTTAATTGGCTATTTAATAATAAAGTCTATTTTTTCAATTATTGGCTATAGACCACTAGTAGCACTCTATTATTTAATAATAAAGTCTATTTTTTCAATAAATAAAACCTCTATTTTGGGTAGTTATATAAGATTCATACATTTAAAAGAACTCTTGCATCACCCTAAAATAGTTTTTTGTGTTTATTTGTCTTTTATAGCTCTCCCTAACTATTTTATTCATTCTATTCTTATTACAATCTTCATTAAAAGAACATGGTCTTTGGATAACAATTATACTATGTGGTACTACTAATTCATTAGGTTACCTTCAAATTGTGAAAACTGTATATAGAGGGTGATCTTAACTGATGAATTACAACTGATTTAGAACCTGAATGAAGAATTTGTGATATAGTGATCACTAAGGAACTGAGGAATTACTGAGTAGTTTCTGATTAGATGTGTAAGATGATTAAATTAGTATTATGTTGTCATTGATGTCAACTAGTTTGATAGTACTTATCTTATAAGTTACTACACCGATACATCTGTAGAACATGAGTGAAAGTGATGAAGAACATAAATATCTAGATGAGCTAGATGTATATGATAGATGAGGATAAGGAATTCACTAAGTAACTTATTGATTAGTCTATCACCTTATGATATTGACTTGATTATGTTGCATTTATCTATAATGAGGAATAGAGCTGAAAGTCACAAAGTTGTGTTGTCAGTTAATGAAGCATTACAGTATACACCAACAAAGCGTAGTGTATACCAAGCACAATGTAAACTAAGCTTGTGTTCACCGACGCATTTCTTTGTTTACCAAGAAGAAGAGAAAGGAATTAAATGGACAGTTTAGCCGATAAGGATTGATGTGTTGGAAATGTATAACATCGAGGTAACAAATAATGTATTTTATGAAGATCAATGGCTAACATAATTTGAGAAATATTTGATGGATTGAATTGAAATGTGTTATTGACACATCAGCCGAGGAAGGTTAAAGCAAAAAAATCTACGATGATGATTAAGCGGAAAAATATGATGGAGGAAAAGAAAATGTTTTACATGTCTATATAAGAGACAAGACTTTCACACTAAAATGAATGCAGGAAGGAGAATATATTGCAAAGTTTTCACCTGAACAAGTTTTCATGCATGTCTAATCATACTGGTTAAAAAGGAACCGAACTGTAGATTGAACTGAGTGACAAGAAGCTATTACTAAGAAATAGTAAGTCACTGAAATTGTTGAAACATAATAGATACATTGATCAAAGGATTTGAAAGAGCCTAACATTGATCTTTACATCTTTAATTGAGTTGTATTAAGATAGATCATTTACTGTTACATTTTAACCTTTGTACACAGTCAAATCTCTTAACTGAGTGGACTAAGAAAGTCTTTATTATTTTACATTCATATAATGAACATTGTTATCCTATCAACCCCATAGTGAATGCTGGTTAGATGATAATAGTTAGCGTTAAATCCTCTAACAAGGTCACACCTCATAGTGTGTTTTTAACCTTTAATAGGGTTGGGTCTTCACTGACCTCACTTCAGAAGAGTGAATATTTTTGGGTTTCTAGTCCCAAGTATTTTTTCCCTTCACAAGGTTTCCATGTTAAATCTCTTGTGTTATGTGTTGATTATGATATTTTTTTGATGTCATATTTGCATGTTACATATTAGATTTGATCGGGTGTTAATGACTACTAATCTGTAAATACACAAACAATATAGTATTTCATGTTACCGAGTATCATAAGTTTGAGATAAATTGTTTTAGATTATACATTTTGTATTGGGACACTAGATAACAGATTCACCCCCTCTCAGTTATTCTAACAATTGGTATTAGAGCATTGATTGCTTAGAACAGAGTTTTAAGGACTTCAGTACAAAAATCTCAAAATATATAAGAGGGAAGTGCCAAAGCTGAACACAGACAACTTCATAGTATGGAAAAGTAGAATGAAGCTTCACATATCTAGAATTGGGAATTCTTCCCTAGACCTAATGGAGAATGGCTACATACAACCCACCACTAGTCCCCTAACACTTGATCAACTGAGAGACATGCATGAACACAATGTTACTATGATGGAGATAGTTGATGCCTATATCGATGTCGAATTTGAAGACATTAAGAGCTACACAACTGCCAAACACATGTGGGATAAACTTGCTCATGTTTACAATGGTGATGTGAATGGTAAAAGAGCCAAAGTTGAAAGCTTATGGGGTAGATTTGATGATATGAAGATGAAGGAAGGAGAGAATATTGTGCAATATAAAAATAGATTGAAAGAGGTGGTACATGCTATTAGAGAATGTGATGGTGTTATGGAAGAGGAAACAATAGTCAGCAAGGTTCTCAGGACTTTATTGCCAGTTTATACGATTAGAATTTATACTATTCATGAGAATAGATCTATAGCTGGTAATGTTCTTACTCTTGACAATCTGATTGGTAAACTTAAAACCTTTGAATTGAATAACTATGAAAATAGTGTCGTACCATCTGTTGAATCTACTTTTATGACTTCTCTTAAGATTGGTAAGTCTAGTAGCCGAAATAATAAGGATAACAGTGATAGCGATACCAATGATGAGCTTGATGAACTTGAAGCTCTTATGGCTAGAAGGTTACCTAAAGGTAAAGGAAGGTATAAAGGAAAGTTACCTTTAGCATGCTTTAATTGTAAATAAGTTGGCCACATTACTGGTAGATGTCCACATCAGAAAGATGATGAAAGAACTAAAGACCGATCTAAAGGAAACTATGGAAGGACAAGCAACAGGGGCTACCGATACAACAACAGAGATAACCAAGATAGTAATGACAAAGGCAAAAAGGTATGTTATATTGCTGAAGATAATAAATCTGAATCTGAATCTGATGATGATGTGGAAGTAGTGTTTGTTGCTATGAAAGATGACTCAAAGGAAGAAGATAAACATGAAGAAACAACACTAATCTCAAAAGTTGATAGGACACATCACATGACTGGTGATGAGGAGAAATTTGAAAAACTTGATGAATGTGATGGAGGATCTATAAGAATGGGAAATGGTGCACCATGCATGGTAAGAGGTAAAGTTTCATTGATGATTAATGACATAATAAGGTGTGAGAATGCATATTGGGTAAAAGGACTGAACTACAATCTGCTAAGTGTGGCACAACTAAATAATTTAGGCCATTGAATTTCTTTTGAGAGAAAAAAGGTAAAGATCTATGACAATGGAGGAAGACTTGTCAAAAGTAGTACACAATCTAGAGGTAATCTATTGTATCTTGATATTGATTAGTCTTGTTTGATAATGAAAGATGAAGATGCTTGTTTGTGGCATAAAAGGCTATGCCATGTGAACTTTGATAACATGATTAAGATCAGTAAAAGCAAAGAGTTTGAAATGTCTATGTTCAGAGAGATTAAGTTCTTTCTACGACTACAAGTGATGGGATATTCATCACACAATCAAAATACATAAAGGAAGTCTTGAAGAAATTTGGCATGGAAGATGCTAAACCTGTAGGAAAATCGATGGCTACTAGATGTAAAATGACAAAAGAAGATGAAACTACAGAGGTAAATCAGACACTCTACCGATCAATGATTGGTAAGCTAATGTACGTAGTTCACAGTAGACCAGATATTGCACATGTTGTGGGAATTGTTGCTAGATTTTTTGCTAACCCGAGAAAATCACACATGGTTGATACTAAAAGAATCTTAAGATACCTGAAAAAGACTGAAGACTAAGGACTGTGTTATCCTAAGGAAGGAAAATTTAAACTAAAAGTTTATACCGATGCTGATTGGGCCGGAATGTGGATGACAGAAAAAGCACCACCGGAGGAGCATTTTTCTTTGGTGAAAGACTTATTACATGGACAAGTAAGAAACAAGCTTTCATTTCTCAGTCAATAGCTAAAGCAGAGTATGTGGCTGCTACTAAAAATTGTTCAAACATTGCAAATATTAAACAAGTATTGGAAGGAATGAATGAGGTAATGACCGAGCCTGTGATTATATACTGTGATAATACAAGTGCCATTAATATTTCAAAGAATCTAGTGATGCACTCAAAGAAAAAGCATATATCCATTAAGTATCACTACTTAAGAGAACAAGTAGTGGAGAAGCAAGTAAAGTTAGAATTTGTGACATCTAAAGAAAAACTTGTAGATATCTTTACAAAGCCTCTACCGAAGGACACATTTGAATATTTGAGGACAAGAATAGGGGTCCATCCCCTATCTACCAGTCACTAAGGTGATCTAGATGTTGCATCAGCCTACCCTTATCAAAAAATCATTCATGTTGATGCATCATAGTTCACACTTTGGATTATGTCTAAGGCTGTGAAAAGATTGGGGAACTGGAATAGATTGACATATCAGTATACAGAGATACAGAGACTGCACCGGAGAATAGAGAGTTATTTGTCTAACACGGAGTTGTTTGTTTATTTGTTTCTTTTGGCATTGTTGTCAAAGGGAGAGATAAACAATATGAAAAATGAAACATATGGAACCGATGAGATATCTATCTAAGGGAGAGACAATCTAAACAGAGCAAAATATTGAAGAATAGTTACAAAGAATAGAATATTTATAATGTTGTTGAAGTAACATAGTGATTAAACATATTAATCTAAGGGAGAGCTTGTATAACATTTGTTCACAAGTTGTAGAATACATGTTTGGTATGTGTATGGTACATTTCATATTATTTGAGTTTCCATCAATGCTAAAGGGAGAGATTGATTAACTACAACTGATTTAGAACCTGAATAAAGAATCTGTGATATAGTGATCACTGAGGAACTGAGGAGTTGAAGATTTTCTAATTAGATGTGTAAGATGATTAAATCAGTATTATGTTGTCATTGATGTCAACTAGTTTGACAATACTTATCTTATAAGTTACTACACCGATACATCTATCGAATAGAAGTGAAAGTGATGAAGAACAAAAATATCTACATGAGCAAGATGTATATGATAGATGAGGATAAGGAATTCACCAAGCAACTTATTGATGATTCTATGACCTTATGATATTGATTTGATTATGTTGCATTTATCTATAATGAGGAATAGAGCTGAAAGTTACAAAGTTGTGTTGTCGGTTAATGAAGCATTACAGTATACACCGACAGAGCATAGTGTAAATTAAGCTTGTGTTCACCGATCCATTTCTTTGTTTACCGAGAAGAAGAGAAAGGAATTGAATGGATAGTTTAGCTTATAAGGATTGATGAGATGGAAATGTATAACATCGAGGTAACAAATAATGTTTGTTATGAAGATCAACAGCTAACATAATTTTAGAAAGATCTGATGGATTGAATTGAAATGTGTTATTGACACATTAGCTGAGGAAGGTTAAAGTGGAAAAATCTATGATGATGATTAAGTGGAAAAATCTGATGGAGGGAAAGAAAATGTTTTACATGTCTATATAAGAGACAAGAGTTTCACACTGAAATGAATGTCGGAAGGAGAATATACTATAGATTTTTTGTGTGAATAAGTTTTCATGCATGTTTGATCATACTGGTTAAAAAGGAACTGAACTGTAGAGTAAATCAAGTGACAGGAAGCTATTACCAAGCAACAACAAGTCACTGAAATTGTTGAAATAGAATAGATACATTGATCAAAGGATTTAAAAGAGCCTAACATTGATCTGTACATCTACAACTAAGTTGTATTAAGATAGATCATTTACTGTTACATTTTAACCATTGTACATAGTCAAATCTCTTAATTGAGTGGACTAAGAAAGTCTTTATTATGTTGCATTCATAGAATGAACATTGTTATCCCATCAACCCCATAGTAAATGATGGTTGGACGCTAACGGTTAGTGTTAAATCCTCTAACAAGGTCACACCTAACAATGTGTTTGTAACTTTTAACAGGGTTGGGTCTTCACCGACCTCACTTCAGAAGAGTGAATATTTTTGGGTTGCCGGTCCTAGGTAGCTTTTCCCTTCATAAGGTTTCCACATTAAATCTCTTGTGTTATGTGTTGATTGTGATATTTTTTTTATGTCATATTTGCATGTTACATATTATATTTGATCGGTAATCATTAGATGTTAATGACTAGTAATCAGTAAATACACAGACAGTATAGTATTTCATGTTATCGAGTATCAGAAGTTTGAGATAAATTTTTTTGGATTATACATTTTGTATTGGGACATTGGATAACTAATTCACCCCCCTCTCAGTTATTCTAACACTTAACATGTCAAAATACTTTTTAAGTGTTCATTACAGATTAATTTAATGTGACTTGTAAATCCTATACACATTTGAATCTCACAACAACTCATATTGTAATATATTAGATTATTGGTCTCAACAAGGAGCTAAGGAAAAAAAATATGTTCAAATGTTGAATCCTTTTGCACTTATAAAACAAGGGTTTATATACATTTTTTAAAACAATGTGTCTAGATTCAAGGTGTAATTGTAGGATATTAATATAATACTAGACCATTGAACCTTATATTATGTACATTAGATAATGTACTATATTTTTGGTTGGGTGATAGGGAGAGGGGATGAACTAATCACCAGTTCATACTTCTTGTCTATGATTGAGACTTGAGGTGACATGCAACTACACCAAATGGATCTATAGGACCTTCTTCAATCTCTGATCCCCTGATCCAAAACCCCACTCTTCAAACTTGAACAAAATCTTCCACTTTCCAACTACTAGGCTTGCATGCTAGGTGAGGAACACACAACGTTCCTAAGCTCTCCTAAAGTCTTTCTAGAAAAGTCTTTGCACACATCTTGCAGGGTCATGGAGATGATTTTACAACTCCCAAAATTGTTGTTTCAATGCCTGGATCAATCCTAAGCACTTTCTTTCTCTATTGATTCTTCACTTTTCCAAAAAAATAGGGCTACTAGAAGGGAGCCGCAATTAGCCCTCCTTCTTTGAGAAATCAGGCTAATACTCCATTTTCCTCCACTGACCATCACACAATTCCTTAAAATACTTTCATTCTTTTCGTAAACCCTTAGAGATTTTCTAGGTTTTGTGATGCAGAGCATCTTACAAACCAAACAATCATCTAGGATCTTGATGATCCAATCTTCATTTAATCATTCAAATAATTTAAAAGAGGCAAATTCTATCTTATTTCACAAGATCAATCAACAACAAAATACTTGTTTGCTTCCTTTAACAAACAACTTCAATACTGTCCCAAGTTTTACAGTTTCCAAGAATTGAGTTATTTGACCCACTAAACCTCCAAACCAAAATTTATGGAAAGAAAATTTTTTGTAGAAAACTACAATATCTATCACCTCACGAAATATTAAGGTCTGAGGACCCCATTTGATTCCTCAAACAATTATTGTTTTAGACTGCAAATTCTGGTCTATATCCCTATCATAATTCAGATTTAAAACCAAACCCTGCCTAGGGCATCCAATATCTTTATCAAAAAAAATCCAAATAACACCAAAACAATTCTATATGAATAATTTATTAATATAGACTCCAAATATGTAAGCCATTTATTTTTCCCATCAATATATCATTTTACAAACCCAAATCACTTCCTGCAACTCCAATGCAGATTTTTAAAAACCAGTTTCTACTCAAATGCTCATAACTTTTACAAATATGCATAAAAATGATTAAAACCAAAATAAAATGAAATATAATTCACATATATTTCCAATTAATATTATTATAGGTCATGATTCACCAAAATTTGTCCGTACCAAATGCTGCAACACAACTGTTCCCTGAAATCCTCAAATCTGCAATTGACAAATTTTACCAAAACTTCCATAACTTTCTCAAAACATAATAAAATTAATCCAAACAAAAAGGAGAAGGAATTTAATTCATCCTAGTATCTAAAAATTACATATTTACAGGGTTTCCAGGTCTTACATGGCCACACAAGACCTGGAACCAACACTAAAACTGAAAAACTAATCAAAATATCTATATTAGAAAATCTCAAAATTACTCCAAAATGTTTCTTTCTTCTCATATTGATTTGGAATGACTATTAAAATGATTTATAGTGTTCATGGTGCCTTAAAACTTCCCAACCACCTTTTAAACCATCTCCTTACATTCTTTTAACCATTATGAATTTTCTTGACATTCTTTTATTTGCATTTTGCATTACAACTTTTTATGACAACTTTACTAGTTTAACTCCAAACTTGACAAATATTTTCATGGACACTTAAATCAACCTAAAATGGACTTATTAGACATTTTACATCAACTTTAGCCTTTATTATGCATTCTTTCATATTTTGATCTTCTTGACCAAACTAGGACCTTAACATGACAATAGTAACAATGTCATATAAATGGCTTCACATAGCCTTACATATGGACTCAAATACATCACAAATGACTCAAATATATTTTAATATCTGATATAAGGACTCTTAACCTATTTTTCCTCTTGTACTTTAGGTGCTCCTGCACCATTTTGGGTCACAGGAAGGCCGTATTGTACCTCTACACAAAGTGAGGGTTTGGAGGGTTCCTAGGCCTTTTCTAGGCATGTCTGTTCTTTGGTTTGGTTTGATATTTTATGGGATTGAAACAAACCTATCCTTCTTATCAAAGGACCTTTACACACTCCCCAAACTATCCCATGCATGCTTCCTTCATTGTCTTCACAACCTTGCAAGTTATAAGCTCTGCAACAACACTTCCCTAATCGAGCTTGCGTAGGCTCGCCTAGGGAAAGAGATTAGAAATGCCTCCATAGGTTTTGAAAGGTCCTCCTCCTACAAGAACAAAGGAAATTTAACCTACTCACTATCCCCAAATGGTCATACTGATTCTACAGTGGGATAGTGAGTTACATTGCTCACAAGTCGAATTGTCTCGTTTAGGACAGTGGCTGGCTAGAACAGTCTATTTACAAATCTGACAAAAGAAAACTACTAGCACCTAATCTAATGAATTGAAATCTACTCTAAAAAATAAAAAAAATCATGCCAAGGTATTACAATAACAAATTTAGCACTCCAAAGCTTTCATTCATTCACTGAGATTCTTTTCGTGCACAGAACAGTCATGAGAGTCTCCTATCTGTAGTCTGACATACCTGTACTAGCAATATTAGGGTTTCTTTTGTTCATATATGGTCTCTTAGGTATTTTCATAGTATATCTAAAGTACTCATCACATTAGAAGAGTAATCCACCATTTTAGGACATAATGCTAAAATGTTGCGAAGCAACATTTTCAAAAGTTGCAAACTTGCACTTTACAACTTTTGCAACTTTTTCTCAACAAACCAAATCTAAGCCTTCTAAGGCTTGTGACTCCTCTTAGTGGAAATCTAAGTCTAGAACCACTGATTCCAATATAAAATAACTCTAAAAATCCCAAAATGGACCACTAACTCCTTCCAATGACCTTACTCTATGAGGTGTCTATCAACTTCTAAGGCCATCCTCACAACTCATAAGACCTTTTAGACTCTAACTAACTTTTCCATGTACAAAAGAGGTCCTTAGACCTTTAGTTTAATTAAAAGGCTCATTAAGAGCACCAAAAAAAAAAATTGTATGCAATGGTGAGGGCCCTACTCTCTAGGTGCCCCTGCACCATACTTCCCACCAAAGAAGCTAAGACTCTGCTGGAGACAAGAGGTGGAGATCTATGCCCTAAAGGTGAAACATATTCTCAGGGACCCAAGTTCCTTCTAAATCTATTTTACCCTACCACTTGATGAGGTGTTCTTTATAGACTCCATGCCTGGTCTTTGTATGCACCCAGGAGTCCAATATCTTCTCTTCTCTTGGCTTTATTATGGGAGGTAGGGCTTCTGCTTGAACTTCCTACTTAGCTTCCTTCACATTCTGATCTTCCTTAGTAAGAGGTCCTCTATACCTAACTAGGTCTACAATGTTGAAGATGGGAGACAGAGATAGATCATCTGGTAAACCAACTTCCTAAGCATTCTATCCATACTTGGCCAATATGGGACATGGACCAACTCTCTTAATTTGGAGCTTTGTAGGAACTCCTTTTTCCTTTTTTGCATTCTTTAGGTGGACCATGACTAAGTCCCCTACACCAAACTATACCTCCATTCTCTTGAGATCAACCTTGTCCTTGATCTTCTTAGTGTTATCAATGAGGGACTGTTTTACTTGATCATGCACTTCTTTCATAGATTGACTAAAATCTTCAACATAACCACTATTAGGGACTTGATTGTCTAGATTTCATAGCTCACAGACACCCCTAGGATGTATCCCATAGACAATCTGAAAGGGACTCTTGCCATTAGTTCTATTGATGCTATCATTATAGGCAAACTCTGCTTGGTTAAGGAGTAAATCCCATGTCAAACCATATTCTTTGGTTAAGCACCTTAACAAATTTCCAAGTGTCCTATTGACCACCTCTGTTTGACCATCAGTTTGAGAATGGTAAGCTGAACTAAATGCTAGATTGGTACCTAGTCTTTTCCATAAAGACCTCCAAAAGTTTCCCATGAATTTTCTATCCCTGTCAGAGACAATACTACTTGTCAAGCCTTGAATTCTTACATCTTCTTTGAAAAACAAATAAGACATGTGACTTGCATCTTGAGTGAATTTACATGGAATAAAATGGCTCATTTTATTGAATCTATCCACTACAACATAGATACTATCAAAGCCACTCTTTATCATAGGTAAAACAACCACAAAATCCATACTTACACATTCCCATGGTCTTCTTTGTATTGGGAGAGGCTAATAAAGTCCTGCATTTGTAGAAGTACCCTTGGCTCTTTGACATATGATGCATTTCTCAACATAGGTCCTGACGTCTCTTTGCATTTTAGGACAATAGTAGTACCTTTGGACCAATTCCAAGGTCTTGTTGAGGCCAAAATGGCCACTCAAACTCCCATTGTGTTTTTCTTGAATGATGTTATCCCTCATGGATCCTTTTGGAATGCACAATTTCCCTCCTTTAAATAAGAGTCCATTTTGCAATGTATACTCTAAAAACTCACCACATAAGTTATTCAAATGTTCTTGACACACCTTGTATGCTACTGCAAAGTCTTCATCAGTTTCGTACAACTCCTTGAAGTTATCCAATTATATGCTTTTCATTTGGACTTCTTGAATAGTCAGCACCCTGCTACTTAAGGCATCTGATACTTTATTGAGCTTCCCCTTCTTGTGTTTTATGGTGAAGGTATAAGACTGTAAATACTCTACCCACTTGACATGTCTATGACTCAACTTTTCTTGGGAGTTGAGAAAGCTCAAAGCCTGATTATCAATGAACACTACAAACTCTTTGGGCAAAAGATAATGTCTCCACTTTCTAAGGGATTGAACAAGTGCATAAAGTTCTAGATCATAGGAAGAGTACTTTTTCTTTGATGCATTTAGCTTCTCGCTAAAGAAAGCCACTGGTCTATTGCTTTGACTCAAAACTCCACCTAGTGCTATGTTACTAGCATCCCATTCAAAGACAAAGGGTTCATCAAAGGTTGGCAAACTTAGAATAGGCTTAGTAGCTACCTCTTTCTTTAATGTCTCAAATCCCTTATCTATTGCAGGTGTCCACACAAATTTATTTTTCAAACCACCCTTGATGGTTTCCATCATTGGAGCACATATCCCACTGAAGTTCCTGATGAACTTTCTATAGTACTGAGCTAAGCCATGGAAACTCCTCACTTTACTGGCATTATTAGGAGTTGGCCAACTTAATATTGCTACAACTTTAGTATCATCCATCTTTAGATCTCCTTGGGATAGAACAAAGCCTAAATAGACTAGTTCTTACTTCATAAAGTCACACTTGTCTAGATTGATGGTTAGGTGTTCTTCTTTCAATTTAGACAACACAATCTTGAGATGCTTTAAATTTTCCTCTTTACTCATGCTGAAAATTAATATGTCATCTAAATAGACTACCACAAACTTACCTGTGAAGTCTTTCAACACGTCATTCATGAGCCTCATGAATGTACTTGGAGCATTGGAGAGGCCAAATGTCATGACTAGCCATTCATAGAGTCCTTCAGTGGTTTTGAAAGTTGTCTTCCACTCATCTCCCTCTTTTATTCTTATTTGGTGATAACCAATTTTAAGGTCTATCTTTGTGTAATATCTTTCCCCTCCTAGGAAATCTATTAGATCTTCAATACTAGGTATGGGAAACCTATACCAGACTGTGATCTTGTTAATGGCTTTGGAGTCTATGCACAATCTCCATGTTCCTCCTTTCTTGGGTGCCAACATGGTAGGACCAAAATATGGACTGATGCTCTTTCTTATTATCCCTTGATCCATCAATTCTTGTACTTGCTTTTCAAATTCCCTATTATGTTTAGGAGTTAGCTTGTAAGGTTCCTTGTTTGGCAACGATGCCCCTGGAATCAAATCTATTTGATGGCTGATTGATCTCTTAGGTGGTAAGGTTGTAGGTGCTCCATCTGATATAATGCCTTTGAACTCTTTCAAGATCTTTTTCACTTCATGAGGTATGCCCTCTTTGTTGGTCTCTATGTCATCCTTGGGTTTCACTACAATAGCATAACCCACTCCTTCTTTCTCAAGAGTCTTCATGAAATCTTTCCCTTTCAACATCAGTACATTAGGTCCACTTCCTTGGGTTCACCATTGTGGATAGCCTTTCTATCAAACTACCATGGCCTACCTAGTAATAGGTGTTAGACATCCATTGGAAAAACATCACATAAGAGCTTGTCCTTACACCCACCTATGGTGAACTCAATCCATGTCTGCTCATTAACCAAGACATGCTGCCCTTTATTCAACCATGTGACCTTATAAGGAGTGCTATGAGGTATTTTAGGAATCTTGAGCTTGGTAATGGCCTCCTTAGAGATTATATTATCATTAGACCCTAAGTCTATGATAACTTGGTAGACTTTTTCCATTATTTTGCATCTTACCTTGAAGAGCGACCTTCTTTGTTTGGGCTCCTCCTTGACTAGTTCTCTGATTAGGACCCTCTTTATCATCAAATTTTCACCACTCTCTGAATCCAATTTAATGTCAGGAGACTTCACACTTGAAGTATCTTCATGTACATATCCCACATTCTTGTCACCTTGTGAAGATGATCCTTTTTTAGGACACCTATAGGTGGGATTCCCTAGTTGCTGACAGTGGTAACACTTCATAGTGGAAAAATAAGATGGTCCTCTTCCCCTTGGTGATCTAACTCTTCCTCCAAATCCTCTACCTCTGCTTGAACCACCTCTTTGGATGGTCTCTCCACTTTGTTCAGTCATCTTGGACTCACCTTGAGGTCTGCTATCATTGTTTCTACCTCCATAGCTTCCCCTATGTCCTTTCCCATATCTACCTCTTCCTCTATTCTTTGAGGTCTAATCTTGCTTCCTCTTTCCTTTCTCTTCCACCTTTAAAGCAATTTGATAGCATTTATGGACTATTTTAGGAGTGACAAGGCTCATATCTTCTTGAATAGACCACTTGAGACCATTCAAATATCTTGCCAACCTAATCCTTTCATCTTCCACCACCTTGGACCTTAAACATAGTTTTTGGAATTCTTCTATATAGGAGTGTACATCCATCTCCTTTTGTCTAAGGTTCTACCTTCTTCTATGCAATTTTATCTCATAATCATTAGGAATATAGGCCTGCCTGAGTTTAGTCACCATTCCTTTCCAAGTAGCTATAGGGCCCTTCCCTTCTTTCTCTCTTTCTGTTTGGACAAATTTCCACCAAGTTAAAGTAGAGACCCTTAACCTTGACTTTTCTACTTTGACCTTTTGAGAATTAGAGACACCATCACATTCAAAATGGTTCTCCATTCCATCAATCCAATCCATGATAAGATCTGGATCCATCTTGCCACTGAACAAGGGAATGCCATCCAAAGCTTTGTTGTTTATTGCATTTAATGCCTTCAAGAAAGGCTCCTTTGGTATAGCTAGGTTAGGTTTTGGGGCTTCTTCCTCTAGCTCAATATCTTTCTCTTTGGCTTCCTACTCTTCTTTCTGCTCCATCTTATCCTTGAATCTATCTGCTTTGTTGTGGACATCACCTAACAACCATTCTAGTTGTGCTAATATTTCTCTCAACAACTTGTTGTCTTCCTCTTGCTCTTCAACTTTCTTGACCAATTATGCATTGTTCACCATCTTTATTAATCCACTAGATTCAGTAGGTGAGAACATCCACCCTTCTCTTCAATATCTTTTCCCACACCTTTATAAGGCTCTGATACCACTTGATAGGGAGAGGGGATGAACTAATCACTAGTTCATGCTTCTTGTCTATGATTGAGACTTGAGGTGACTTGAAAGTACACCAAATGGATTTATAGGACCTTCTTCAATCTTTGATCCCTTGATCCTAAACCCCACTCTTCTACCTTGAACAAAATCTTCCACTTGCCAACTACTAGGCTTGCATGCTAGGTGAGGAAAACACAATATTCCTAAGCTCTCCTAAAGTCTTTCTTCACAAGTATTTTCACACATCTTTCAGGGTCATGGAGATGCTTTTAGACCTCCCAAACTTCTTTTTTCAATGCCTATATCAATCCTAAGCACTTGGTTTCCCTACCAATTCTTCACTTTTCCACCAAAATAGGGCTACTAGAAGGGAGTCCCAATTAGCCTTCCTGCTCTGAGAAATCAAGATAATACTCCATTTTCCTCCACTGACCATCACAAAATTCCTTAAGAGACATTCATTCATTCGGTAAACCCTTAGAGATTTTCTAGGTTTTGGGTCTCAGGAAGGCCATACTATACCTCTGCACAAAGTGAGGGTTTGGAGGGTTCCTAGGCATTTTCTAGGCCTGTCTGTTCTTTGGTTTGATTTGATACTTTGTGGGATTGCCACAAACCTCTCCTTATCAAAGGACCTTTACACACTCCCTAAACTATCCCATGCCTTCTTCCTTCATTGTCTTCACAACCCTGCAACTTACAAGCTCTTCAAAATCACTCTTCCCTAACTGGGATTTCTTAGGCTTACCTAGGGAAAGATATTAAAAATGCCTCCATTGGTTTTGAAGGGCCCTCCTCCTAAAAGAACAAAGGACATTGAACCTACTCACTATCTCCAAATGGCCATACTGATTCTACTATGGGATAGTTAGTTACATTGCTCACAAGTCCAATTGTCTGGTTCAGGACAATGGCTAGCTAGAACAGTCTATTTACAAATTTGACAAAAGAAAACTAATAGAACCTAATCTAATGAATTGAAATATACTCTAAAAAATAAAAAAAATCATGCCAAGGTATTACAATAACAAATTTAGCACTCCAAAGCTTCCATTCGTTCACTGAGATTCTTTTCATGCACATAATAGTCACAACAGTCTACTATTTGTACTCTGACATACGCGTAGTGGCAATATTAGTGTTTCTTTTGTTCATATATGGTCTCTTAGGTCTTTTCCTAGTATGTCTAGGGTTCTCATCACATTAGAAGAGGAATCCACCATTTTAGGACATAATGCTAAAATATTGTCAAGCAGCATTTTCAAAAGTTGCAAAGTTGCACTTTGCAACTTTTGCAAATTTTGCTCAATAGACCAAATCTAAGCCTTCTAAGGCTTGTGACTTCTCTTTGTGGAAATATAAGCGTATAACCACTGATTCCAATATAAAATAACTCTAAAAATCCCAAAATGGACCACTGACTCCTTCCAATGACCTTACTCTCAAAGGTGTCTACCAACTTCTAAGGCCATCCTAAGAACTCCTAAGACCTTTTAGACTCTAACTAACTTTTCCATGTACAAAAGAGGTCCTCGGACCTTTATTTTAATTACAAGGCTCATTAAGAGCACCACACAACAAAATTGTATGCAATGGTGAGGGCCTTGTTCTCTAGGTGCCCCTGCACCATTGGGCCAAATGTGTGCGTGTGTGTGTATTTATAAAAATAAAGGTTTAATTTATATAAAAACATAAATTTAAAAAGGAGTAGAAAGGATATTAGAAAAGAAAAAAAAAAAACACCCTGAATAACATGCAAGCAAACCCAAAAGATACACAAGTAATGAGAAGTACCTATATTATAAGGCATAAAATGATATATGTCAATTCTATTTATGCAAATATCAATAATTTTATCTTCCAAATGGTTACACATTTGTCAAATGTGTTTTCATATGATTTGATTAAAGTAATGTAGGAGTGTAGAAACTTGTGAAGGCACCATATGGAGTGTAACATAATTAAGAACTTGTTTACTTGAGAGGAATTAATTTTCTAGATTTCAACCTCTATAGAAATTAAGAGAAATTTTATTTTTATTTAATAAAAATAGAAAATCCCATAATATGATTTTATTTTAATAAAAAGAAAGGGGCTTATAATCCTAACCATATTATTAGAGGTAGAACTTATTTTTAGGAAAAAAATCAAGAATTTTGTGCTCCAAATTTAGAAAGACAAGACCAATACTTGCAATCTTCCTTAGATTAGATATATAGGTTCCTTGAAATAAGAGGGAAAAATAGCTTAAGTTTAGGACTCACTTTGGTGCATGTCTCTCCAAGATATTTTTTAGGTCCATTCAGCCCTTACCTTAGTCTTTTTTTTCTAATGGTGTTAACACTAACTCATTTAAACACACCCATGCTTAAGATATTCATATCTCATGAAGCTATGGAATCATGGATTCACTGATTGCATGATTATTTTGATGGCATGCTTGATTCAGACCATTTTCCATTGCATGAATCACCTATGGCTACTCCATCTTCATTTCGATACATATTTGTTGTTAATCATGAATGAAGTACTATTTGTTGTTGTCCCACTTTATCTTGAGCATAGCTCCTCTTTTGTAGCTTGCATCTATATACCAGTGATGATGAGGCTTGAATGCCATCTTATGATGTTCTTAGTTTATTCACTATTTTCAGGACAAAACATGCAGTGAGCCCCTTTTGGGAAGTGCACCATATTAAGATGTTATGATTTTCATCTGAAGCCCATGATTTGATGTTGGATGTAGATTTGGTCTGTGTCTTTTATGTCCCCATGCTACATCATTTTTAACCCTATTGATTGCACTATGATAATAGATAAAGAGATGTAGGATGTAGATTTAGTGCACTTACTAAGATTTTAATTGAACTTCATGGATGCCTCCTGATTTGATTTCATGTTGATGTATCCTCCATTGCTTGATGTAGCTTGCCTATTACTGTAGCTTCATAGATGCTTGATAATGACTGCCTTATTTGATCATTTGGGGCCATGGTTTTATGACATGATTTGATTCATTTATGTGGATGGTCCATTTGGAAATGGTGCCACAACAACATCAAATGCATCTATCCCCATTTCTTTCTTCTTTGCAGGTTCTGGATTAAACAAGAGCACACAGGATTCACACCTAGGTCAACATTCCATCATCTCTTTAGATAATGTCTGGTACCCTTTTTCTTATTTTCATTTACTTATGTACATCTATATTCATCCATATCTTTCTAGGAGTTGGCTATGCTCATGGTCTGTGTGAGCCTAGAAAATTCAATTTCATTCCTTTCTCTGTACAGTACATACAAGCTTTTATGTTTACAGAGCTATGACTTAGCATATATACATGTAATTCTTTAGATGTGGATCTTTCTTTTCTCTTACATGTACTTTCACTTTACAAATTTTGCTTTAACAAAGCTACAATCCCCCAAAGACTCAAATGCTTCCAAAGAGACCAATCTTGTCAAGACCTTTCCAAAGGATTCAAATGATATAAATGATATCTAAGGCTTGTATCTAAGAGTATTTGATGGATTTTATACTTTTAGGAAATACCTAAAGTGCCCAATTCTTCAATCTTCCCTAAACTAGCCAGAGGCCTAATTGCCCTGTCTAGTAGCCCTGCAGTGAAGGAAAATTCAACTTATCTCTACATCTTCCCAAAGGAATGATCAAAATAATTAGTGTTTTGGACACCCTTTTATTATTATATTTTCATATCAAAAGGGTTGATATGGTTGTTTTGGAGCATGTATTGTTGCTCACCCCCTATGGCTCCAAAAATGCATGAAAATGGGTACATTAACAAAGAAAACTTATCTTGATTTCACTCCCAAGACCTCAAACCTTCAAAATTTTCTTATAATGACTCCAAATGCTTAATTTAAAAAGGAATTAGACCCAATTACCCTGCAACACCAAAAGCCCCAAATTGGTGTCCCCAAACCTTGTTTCTAGGGCTTTCTAAATCTAGACCTTCCCAACACTTCTAGGTTCAATTGGTGATTGATTCACGTTGTCTTCAACACCCTAAGACTCCTCAAACCATAAAATACCACTACTTTTCAACCTAGTATGTCACTGCTATACTGTACCCAAACATTTCAATGGTTTTTCACCACTCCAAGCATGGTGATCACCCTGTTCTTTCACTTCACCTTCACACATACTATTAAAAGAATATGATACATGTTATATGAACATAATCCCATGAACTCAAGGCCTTAGGAATTCATGGGATGAATGTTTATCATGAAGAAATCAAAATAACAAAGATAATATGTTGACTATGACTATTAAAGACAGAAAAATGTAAGCAACATAGAATTGAATTGATCTTTAAGGCATCAAAAAGTATTTTAGAATGTATTAGATCATTTATCTAGTGCATTGTAACTTATCTCCAATCAAAATAATAACCAATAGTCCAAAATAAAACACAAAGATTGCAAAAACTTGTATTATATTGAGTTTATGTTAATAGTCTGTACATCCCAGGCATCTCTATGTACCATCACTTATTTGGTTAATTTTTAATTCCATTCCAACTACCTCAACCACATTTGGTTGGTTACATGGCTTAAAAAATGGTTAAGGATCCTATAAATGGGATTTCCCTCTAAAAACTTCGTAGTCGTTATATTCAAAATTTGAATATTTAAACATTGAAATTTATCTAAAAACTTATTAAACTTGGAAATTAAAAACTCCTAAGGTGTTTAAACACCTATGAGACTTATTTGAAATACTCCTAAGCTCCTACTAAACTCCTAACTACCCCTTGACACCATGTGGACACTAATGGTCCATTTGCAATCAATTTGGGCCTTTAGGCCATTTAAATAATCCTTACATTGATATGTCATTGCATGACATTATAGGCTTCAAAATGTTGTAGTTGATGCTCAAATGTTCCTTATCCATCTTCCATTCCCTCTTTGTCTCATTGAAAGAGTTCATGGTCTTCATGTTTTCATTGGATGTCTTTAAGGCTTGACTGATTCTTCTTGGTGCCCCTGCACCACCAAATCTCAGCTATGGGCCCGAAGAAGTGGAATAATACAAGCAATGATTTTACATTTTAACATTCCCCAGTTTAGAATAGAAATAAAAAAAGGGACCTTTATGCTAGGATACAGAGTTATTGTTTACTTAATATGTTTTCATGGATAAGGTTCTCAACCCACTTAAAGGGGAAAACCATCCATTAAAACATAAACCATTTGAATAACTTAAAACCCAACCCTCCAAAGGATACAATATGCTAAAAGTATCAAACCCTAACTGTAGTTGCTTAAGGAAAGTTACATTATGGACTGGTATTCGGCCTCTATGATGAAGAGCCCGATTTGGTGACTTGTTGCTTTGCCAAACTTCAAATGGGAGTTCAAATTGTTGAGGTTGGTATTATTGTTACTCATACTATTTGATTATTTCTTTTCACCTTGCATTCCATTTTCTATTGTCTAACTTAAGGGTATTCTTCTTGTGAGAGCCACGAGCATGTGACTATTTCTCCTTCCTTGCATTGCTTTTACATGGCATCATGATGGTGCGCGCTCACTTCATTATAATTCCATCAATATTTATTATTGTTTTGATGCTATGGCATGGTAATATTTACTATTGTTTTGGTCTGTGCTCACTACTGTATAATTTCTTTGAGCCCATGTTGATCTTTAGGGCATCATTATTTTCTTCATTATTGTCACTGATGCTCATAGCATTAAGATGTTTTCTTTATCGCTCATTGTTTTGAAAGGCTTTAGAGCCCGTGAGCTATTGCTAGGGTATCTCCACCTCTGTTGTTTCTCTTTACATAGTGGACATAACATTGTGGATGATTTGAATTCAAGTATTGTTCAATATAATATTAATGATGATGAGGCCATGGGCTATGGTTACTTTCTCCTCCTTGAGCTACATCTTTTTCATGCTTTTGATCCCATTTATTGGACTATGGTATAATACCAGATTCATTGTTATTTGGACATCATTGTTTATTGTTCCATTATATTCATGGCCCAATGTCAAGGCTCATTGTTGTATTTTTATGTATCTCTGAGGGCCCATGTTAATACTAGGGTATCATTCATCAGTCAATGATTGTTGACTGGTTAATTTGGCTCAATGACATGCTTTGATGAGATTATGATCATTGATTTGTTCTTACCAATGATATTGATAATGACTGATGTAGCTTTCCTATTACTTCAGCTTCATCGATGATTGATAATGATTGCCTTATTTTATCATTTGGGGTTGTGGTATTATTAAATGATTTGATTCGTTGTTGTGGATGGTCCATTTGGAAATGGTGCAACAACAACATCAAATGGAACAACAACATTTTATGTTGTTGTATTGTTTGGATGGGACATCCAAAATAATGGTTCACCTGATGCTCATTTTCCCTACTCATTGATCATGCTCTTGTTATTGCTTCCCTTCTAGAGGTGTATGGCTTGACTATGCACATGCATAAAGTTGTAAATGAGGATATGTAATAGGATGTCACACATTTCTTAGATCCTTTGGATCTAACCTAATTTATTTCTTCCTTCCAGGTTCTGGATTAAATAGGAGCACACTAGATTCACACTGGGGTCAACATTCCATCATCTCTTCAGGAAATGTTTAGTACTTTGTTGGTTATGTTTATTTACTTATGTATGTCTATATTCATCCATATCTTTTTAGGATTTGGCTATGCTCACAGCTTGTGTGAGCCCATGAATTAATTTCATTCCTTTCTCTGTACAATACATACAAGCTTTTATGTTTAGATAGCTATGATTCAATATATATACATGTAATTTTTTAGATATAGATATTTATTTTCTCTTACATGTACTTTCATTTTATGTGTTGATGTGTTGAGGTATGACCATGAATCCCTAATAGAGTAATTGTTAGATTTTTTGAGGTATTCCACTCTCCCATCGCTATTGTTTTTGGGTATGAGTGACTTATCCAATCACATACCCATGCTTCACTATAAAAAACTAGCACTGCATGCTTTTTATTACAACAATGTCATTGCATGCTTCCATTCCATCAAACCAAATCCCCACTCTTTTATTGTCACATGTTTTTTATTACGACAATGTCATTACATGCTTCCGTTCCACTTTCAATAATCTATGTTCTTACATACTTATTGAATCACTTAATTTACTATTTTGTCATGCATCATTTTTCTATCCATTTTTTTGCAAATAATAAATACAACTTATTAGAGGGGGTCATATACCATTTCTACCACTCTTATTATTGAGATTTCAAATGTTGACTTATATTATATAGAAGTCACCACCATACCATCATTATACCATTGGATGCATCATCATTTTTGTCTGCAAAAAATATACATTTCTAACAAAAATTATGCAATTTTTCAAATTTCTTAATTTTTATTGGATTTTTTGTCAACTTGAGAATTTTGGGTTTTCCAAGTTTTTGCTATGTCTGATTCTTCCAACTATGATCAATTTAATGTTGTAAATCTTGACATAAAATTTGATATCAAATTGTCATATATCCATTCCAAATGATGTTTGAAGTATAATTTATCCAGAAATCTAATGAGATTATTATCAGTGTTTCAGATCTAGGAAAATTGAATTCTTATGGTGTTACTAAACACTGTTGAAACTCCATTTGAATAAACATACATGCCAAAAATTTGAAAAAATGTCCATATGAAATCTAGAGCAATACATTGATTTTATAGTGAATTCATGATTTATAATTCAGTTGTAGCAGCTCAATGTGTTTGAACTCAATAATACCCCTTACATGGTTTCCTACAAAGCATTTGGCAAAATCTGTCAGAAAATTAAAATTTTGGTCGAAGTAAGTGTATACATGAAGGATGAAACACATAGGAAGCTATGAGAAAGTGATATGAAAATTGAGTTATTTTTAGCATAATAAATGAATCATGGTATGAATCTATAATAACCCTATTGATAATAAAGGCTAAAGGCCACTAAATTGAAGAACGTGACACATAAATAAAGACAAAAGAACAACGATCTATTCAAGAATATCTTTGTATAATTTCACTTTTTATTACACAATTCAGATATTAGTTGATAAGCGGCAATTAACTTTTTAAAGGTGACATATTTGTCAAGAAGCGATTCGATTAATCATGTAGTGATCCATTAGAAAAAAAAGTTTATGTTTATATAAAGTGCTTAACAAGGGAAGTAAAGAGCACTTAGTAAAAGCACGTGACACATCTTTGGGTTGTGACTATTAATGAAAGGAGGCATCTCTAACAAGAATTTCCCTTTTGAGATTATATGAGATGGATGTGGGGGAGTCAAAGAAAATATATGTACAGTTATAAAACCTAAAGTTAAATCTACAAAGTAACTTATAATTTATAAGACTTACTATAACATGTCAATTTTTGTTTGACATTTTTTGTTACAACTAAAGATTTCTCACCATGGAAGATGACGATCATGTGCTAGAAAACACCTTTGAAGATGATGGTATGAATGCATTGATCATTGACACATTTGGTACTAGTGTTGTCGGTGCTACTGATGATGATGATGATGATGATTATGATGATATGACATTGATGTCATCCATGACATACCTCTACTTGAGAAGGCAAACATGACCCTTTACAATGGCTCCCAATCTACTCTTCTCTCTAATGTATTGTTGTTGGTGAATGTGAAGGTTATGAATGGTTTATCTAACATAGAAATGTCACATATGCTAAGGTTTTTCATATACGTCATTATAGTCTATAAAAGGTGAAACATGTACCATTAAGATTGTTTATAGTAATGACTTATATTTTTTGTTGTAGATTGATATGTGAGTTTCTGTTACCACCATCAAATATTATCCCTCACTTGTACTGAGAATTATGTGCCACTATGAAACATATTAGAATGGAGTATCAAGCAATATATTCTTGTCTTGAAGATCATGTTATTTATCATAAAGAGCATGAAAAATGCAAACAAATTACCTGAATGCCATATGAGAAGATATTGAATTGATCAAATGACAAAAAAGGTGCCTCACAAGATTCTTCTCTACAACCTAATTATTTCGTGTTAAAATATTTATTCAGGTGTGGTAGCTTGGCATAATTTATGGAGCACCATGCACGTGAAAAGAGTTGATATGAAATTATTCAAATTCCTATGGATGGTTCATCATTTATTGACATAGAGGAAAAGTGGCCATATTTTAAAGAAGAACCTCAAAATCTGAGGCTTTCTCTGCCAGCAGACAATGTCAATTCATTTGGAAAGATGAGATCTGTTTACTCGGTGTGGCCTATTTTTGTTATCAAAAATAACCTTCCACCATAGATGTCAATAAAGATGAAGCACATTATGTTGAAAATGATTGTTCTAGTCATTTTATTATTTTATATTTATCTACATGTAATTATAAGTCTTGGAGTGAAATGCCCACTATAATTATCTGATGTTGTTGTTAATTTATCTAGGCAAGTACTAGGTAAAAGATATGAATGTATATATTGTGCCTCTTATCGATGATTTTTTGGTGTTATTGAAGGGTTTCACTATGTATGACATCTCTAGACCAATTAGACAAAGACAATTTCAATTCCATACAATGCTTCTGTGGACAATTTATGATGCTCCAGGGTTGACACATTTCTGTGGTATGTTATGGTGAATTCTAGTTGTACACAATAATTCTAATTCTAAAAAGTAACATATTTAATCCAATTGTATTGTTATCTTGTAGGTCTTCAAACAAAGGAAAAATTTGCATGTCCAATGTGTGATCCAAAGATGAAATCTCATCATTCCAAAAGTTTAAGAAAGAAGGTGTTTGATGAGTATAGGCACTTCGTCCACATAAATCATAAGTATTGAAGTGTGAAAAAACATCTTTTCAATGGGAAAGAAGAGACTACATCAAAAACCCAAAGAATGAAACCTAACCTATGGTAGTTGGAATATAATAGAATTTGAGGTAGTATCATTCCACCTAATGGTTGATGTTTAAAAATTATATATTTTGATTGTGTTTTGTTGGCTAATTATGTAGTTGATGATCTTGAAGGTCATGAAGGCATCACTGATCACCTTCCAAAGGGACTAAAATGTTATCCTAGAGAATTTAGTAGGCTTCCCTACTATGAGCAGCTACAAATTGTGCATTTATTTGATACTATGCATATTTGAAATAATGTAATAGAGGCACTGTGGAAAATATTGGATGGAAGTCATGACAAAGAAAAACATGAAAAAATTTGTAGTGACATTCATGATTCCAATCATGCATTAAAAAATATCATTGAATCAAATAGAAATGGAGACCAGATTAATGCAAGTTCTCTTCCTTGGTTATTAACAAAGAAAAAAAAGTAAAACCATAAAATAAGTCATACGAAAAATTTGATTTCCTATAGGATTTGCTGCGAATATAAGCAATCTCATATCAAACCAATGTAAATTTGGGTCAGGGGTGAAAATGCATGATTTCCATACCTTCATCAAGGTAATTCATAGTCTTTTGTATGTACAATATATTTGTGTAACTTCATTCAATTTTCATTGTATGAAATGATTAGTTGACAATTGTTGTAGCATGTGCTACCCCTATCGCTCCTAGAGAACTTGCACAATAATATCAAAAAAGTGATATATGATCTTGGAAAATACATGAGGTAAGAAGTGATATTTGTGCAATATATCAAACAAGTAATATATTGTAAATTATCGTATATATATTTTTGTGTCTTGAATCCCTTGTAGGTGGTTATCATCTAAAGAAATACATAAAGAAGATATTAAATATTGGAAGAAAAGAATTTGTCCACCAATGTGTGAAATGAAAAAGTGTTTACCTTCAACTTTTTTGAATGTAGAAAAACACTACCTCATACACCAAGTTGAGGAGATTGAATTATGTGGACCTATACAGGCTAGGTCAATGTGGATGGTTAAGAGACACTTAAAATTTTTAAAGGGTTCGGTATGAAAAAGACCATGTCCTGAGGGTTCTATTATTGAGGGATATATGGTATACCAGATGATGGTGTACGTTACTCAATATCTTCCCAATCTTACAATAAAGACCCATATAGATTGCATTTGGGATCTCGACTCCATTAAAAAATTTGAAGGGGACTACTTGGTGGGGAATGGTAGATTTAGGAAACTGAAAGGTAATAAATTATGAAATGTTATTATACTTAATTAATTCTTAATATTTAAAATTAATCTATTGTAAGTCATCTATTTACTTTTGTACAATTGTTAAAGAGTGGGATGCATTACATTTGTTTATTGCAAACAATCAAGATTGGATGACGGTATGGATTGAACGATGTCAACATTATGGTCATAGATTAAAATGGGAATTTGTGTCTTCATTGGTTATACAAGCTCATCGTAATGGAGATCCCAATGTTACACAAAAGGAAATAGATTTAGCATATGGTTTAAGAGATCACCAGGTACTTATAAATTTGTTAATCAACTGTATGATTTTCAACTCGTGATGTAATAATTTATACATGTTTGACATTATTGTAGGTGAAACACCACAAGGCTATGTTATGCAATGGTTGTAAATTTTGTGTCAAAAAGTTGGATGACACGAAGGAACATGTGATTCTGGGATAAGTGTAGTCTTTCAGGTGACTAATATTTTATCTAGAAACAACTTACATCCTCGAGAGTCATAAAATGGATACTATGGTATTTTGGTTGATATACTTGACCATTGATAGAAGGCCAAAAGCATCAGGGAATATTGCAAGTTTTATAAACAGTACATGGCCTGTGTCAACTAAGAAGCAACCCAATTGCATATTTGAGGCGAACAAGGGAAATTGCATATTTGTATGTGCAATCAAATCAATACGTGGAGGCAAAGAGCTGGTTATCAATTACAATTTGAAATGCATAGATACCAAGAAAACCACTATCATGGACGAGGTGGTACGCACTATGCACCATTTAAAATTGTTTAAAAATTAAAAAACTATACCTTTTTTTAATTGAAGCATTCTGATAATTGTCTATTATTCAATGTAACTTGGAATAAGAACACATGTGTTTTAACATGTCTCAATGATTTTTTTTAAAATAAAGGGATATATTATGGATCAACAACCACATGATACACGTGACTCACAAGGATTTTTTCTAGTGGCTTCGGTTCCTGGTACGGGCTATCTGCCAATTTTTTGTGGGTCTTTGGTTTTTTAAGTTGTTTTGATGGTTCTGGTTATGGCGGACTAGTCCCCAGTCCTGTTTCTTTTTAGTGTCCTTTATCATTAAACTTTTATTCTAGCTTGTACGGGGTTTTGGGTCCCCTTTAAAACCTATTTTTTCTTGCAATTAAAAAAAACCACATGATACACATGACAATGATATTTCTCATCGGACTTCTTCTTCCCAATAGGTAAAACTCATTTTTGTTATACAAATGCACATACAAGAAAAATTTTAATGCATATTTTTTGTTATGTTTTATTCTTCACTACTATTTTGGATTTCTTTTAAATAGAGTGCTAATAATATTGTTCTCACAAATGAGTGTTGATCAGAAAAAGGGAGATGAACAAGTATTCCATGAGGAGTCATAGGATGAGAAGGATCCATTCATTATTGATTTTTCATCATATGTTGATCCTGTGGTTGCACTGCAAAAGTTCCTTCATGCACTATCAAGAGAGTTAACTCAATTGGAAAATATTCAACCTCAGACTCCTCAAATAAAAATAAGAGAGGATGATTTGATTCACCGTATTCAAACTTATACAATAAGTATTAATGTATTTTTTAATTATAACAAAAGTTCAATAATGGTTTTTATAGTATACTGTTTTATTTATGTCATTAACTAAAATACATATGTGTTATTTTTATAGAGGATGAAAAAAACATTAAAGGTCCATCCCCCAAATGCAGATACTTTAGGTGGTTCAAGTACATCACATGTTCTATTCTCCACTTGTGTTTTGATTTAACATTTCTTTTAATAGCTCTAACAATCTTGTCCATGGTTGTCCATATTTTGTTATGCTCTAACAATCTTGTCCATGGTTGTCCATATTTTTTTATTCTCTAACAATCTTATTTTTCAGCACCTTCTATTGATCCTATGTTGAGTACGCCGCCTGCTACGAGGATCAAAACCACAAAGGTTCTATCGCCTACAATGTCAGAAACATGTAGCATGGCTACAGATGCAATGACAATGCCTATTATTGGTAAGCAAATTCCTCTTTTTTCTCTTTCATTTATCATGTGTTTATTTCACTTGAACTATTCTTTCTTAGGGGGCATTTTGTATTATTGGATTCATTTTATGTAGGAGGAAATGAGTAAATTCTTGGATGTACTTGTGTTAGATGTATGAGAACAATATATAATTATGATCAATTGCTCGTGCACATTGAAGATGGACATCCTGTGAGAGTAGCGCAGCTTCCAGGTACTTTAAATATTGATCCTTTCTTTTACTATACAATCTTATAATCATAATGTAATGCACTAGCCCCATGTGTAGTCCCTTGCAATACTTAATAATCCTGTTATTATTTTGTAGGGAATAATCTATTTTCTAAAAAAATTAATGATGAATGTTTGCGCATTTTTGGGCCAACCACACACACATGGTATCATATTTTGATTTCATTGCTAGATTAGATTTCCTTTCATCCATTTCTTAAAGTATATTAAAAGGTAGCTTTACTTCATTTATGAATCTAACAATTTTGTTTTCTTAAAAGGTGGCAATTATGAGATAAAGAGTTAAAGGATAAAATCATTGACTCTATGAAAAAACTTTTTGGACCCAACATATTTCAAAGACTTAGGATCCTTGAGAAAGAGGGCCAAGCTTTGAAGTATATTAGGGACAACTATAGGACCCAAATAGAATGCAACCCTTATTACAAGCGGCCCCCCTATGTTCCTACTAATGAGTGGGAGAATCTTAAAAGGGATGCACTTGAGAGAAGCGTAAGACATGGTGGAAAAATACTATCACCCGAGAAAAGAAGGTACATGATAATCTTAATAATGAAATTATGTACTATTTACTCTTTGTACTTATGTGATCTAACATATTTCAAACATCACATAGGTTTTATGACACATCAAAAGCAACCGAAGCAAGAAAACAAAGTACAATCAAAATAAGTTTTGATGAAATTCACTACAATAAAAATTCATGATACCAAGGAAAAATGTAGGCCTTGCAGTTCAAAAAAATAATTCAAAAGAGGACAAGAAAATAGGCTACAAACAAGGCTATACAGTTGTGGCTAAACGATTCTGATCAATGAGTGCACAAGGTTCTTCTAGTGGATCTATCAATCAGGTAAATAAGCCAATTGATTTTTATTTCAAGTTGAATAATTCACCAATTAATATATTTGATGTTAAGTTACAACATAAAGTGAATATATTTGTTTTAAGTAAGGAAACAATGATTATATATTTGTTTAAAACTTAAAGTGAATATATTTATATGTATTAAACTGAATGATTAACATTTGTCAATATTTGTCTTGTATTTATATGTATATATTGTCAATAAATGCACTAATTATTTACATTAGATTGTAGCGTGTTGATCCTGATACACCATCCAAGCATGATGGAGGCATCGATTCAAATGTGCATTGTAGTACTCAAGGTATACATTTTCTATTCGAATTTTGATTATTGAATTATTAATACAAGTAAACATTTTAAATTGAGTTTGGCATAGTAACAAAAATTTAATTATAATGTGTTGGGATTAATAAAATATTTTGTATTGCAATTGTAGGGGATGTAGAGGTTGTTCCCAATGAGTGTGTTGATGTTTAAGCTATTGGGCATGTTGTGGTTGGACAAGGTAAAGAGCATCACGTTTATGTTTTTGAAAGTATTGAAATGCTTGTAACAATTATGATAATATATTTTTAAATTAACTCCAATTATGATAATATGTTTTAATTTAACCCTTTTATTTGTTATTGCAAAGGACCCACCTTTGCAAAGGATAGTGAGATCATGTACATGGGTGAGAAGAAAGGTTGAAGATGAGATAGATATGTGTCTACAACAATTTAGGGAAGCAGAAAAAAAGAAAAAGTCAAAAAAGAATTGATTCTCATTTATGCAACTTATTTGATAATGACTAATGTTTATGTCTCAATGTTTTAATCTTATGTGTTAATGAATGTTGTGATTTCTTAATGAATGCTAATGAGTCTTATGAATGCTAATGAATGTGTGTTAATGAATGTTGTGATAATTCATGAATTTTACATTTTGTTAATAGATAAATGAATGAATTTTAGATGTTAACAGGGAATTTAGAGTGATTTTAATGATACCAATAATGGTCATTTAAATATGTTTTTCATATTTTTTGGATTGTATGTGAATCCTTTTGTAAAGGATCAAAGCATTGTAAGCCTTAATGGCATTTGGGGGATAAAGTGTACCTTGGGGGTCATTTGTGGATCCTAAGGTTGATGAAGGGTTTAATGACCTATAAATTCCCATAATGTTTGTAATGTGGCCAATAGATCCTTTTAAAGTTCTCAAGAGCACTAAAAGTGGCTAAATGGTGCAATTGCCTAAAATTGGCAAAATAGGCCTAAAAGGCTCATGTATGGGGTTAATGGGGTTTAAGAGTGATTTAAGGGTTTTGAGTGTTAGGATAGAGTCATAATATTATTTTGAAAAGTTTAGTACAGTGCAAAAATTGGAGTGGTTGAATTGACAGCCATGTTGTCAACTAGACAACAATGTTAAACAAAAACTAATTGCAAACAGTCATAACTAACTTTAACCGGGTAAAGGAAGTTGCAAACTAGTTGGGAAATGGTATTTGGGTAGTGTAGGCATGATTTTGATAAAAGGGGAGTGTAGGGGATTTTATTGGAATCTTGACATGACAAAGAAATGTTTGTAATAATTAAATTTTCAATGCAATAAAATTAAATACTCTACAAACAACTTACTTGTTGTCTTGAGGGAACATTCCCTTAATTTGTGTTGTTAACCTTATTATTTGTATGAAAAATAGTTTGGAAATGATTTGATATTATAGTTTTTTTAGTTATTAATCATTTCCATGCAATTTTTTATGCTTTTTGTGAATATTTGATCAAGGAAAGTCATTAGTTTGTTGGCTGTTCAAGGTAGATTGGTGTATGCAATTAGAAATTTTCTTTGAAGACACCATGAATGAATAGGGCCTCCTAACTTACTATGGTTAATGTGACTGTGGGAAGAGTCTATAATATGTGCCATATGTTTCCATACATGTTTGTGTGCAGGGATGGACAAGGGATTTAAGAAATGGATCATACATTGTTGAAGAATGTTTATTGAGGGATGCAAGGTGCTCGGACCAGTCAAGGTCTGCAGATTACACCCACTTATACATCTTGATGAGATCCACCACGTTATGTTTTAATCCCATTTCGGATGTGATCCAAACTTATATTTTTGTGTGTATGGTTGTTATGCCATGGTTTTGTTGAGATATAGATTTTTGTGTGTATATGTATGTGTATGTTTGGTTTCTTTGAGATTGTACTTGATCTGCCATTAGAGCCACTTCATATGCAAGGTGATGAAAATGAAGATATTCCTAAGCACTATTGGGAGCTTACCCTACAACACATTTACTATTGTGAAAATAATCACAAGTCCATTTGTTTTCAGGTCTAGCTCCCAATAGTGCTTGGTCAAATCTACATGTTTTTCACTTGTGCATATACCTTCTTTGGTCAACTCTTATATGCACCTGGGTGTTGAACATGAAGATTTTCCAAAGAACTACTAAGAGCTTACCTTGCAACACATGTACTATAGTTAAAATCATCACAAGTCCATTTGTTTATTTGTCTAGCTCCTAGGATTGCTTTGTCAAATCAGCATGTTTGTCACCTATGCATACACCTTATTTCATTAACTCTTATATGCATGGGTGATGAACATTCAAATTTTCCTAAGCAGTACTAGGATCTTACCCTACAACACATTTACTATTGTGAAAATTAGCACAAGTCCATTTGTTGTGGGGTCTAGCTCGTAGTAATGCTTGGTCAAATCTACATGTTTCTCACCTATGCATATACCTTCTCTAGTCAACTCTTATAAGCACAGGTGAAGCCTAATCAACTCCAATATCCTATTTGTATCTATATGTTATCAAATATGTTTCATTGAGAATCTTCTCTACTTGAGACATTTCAATTGTTAAAGAAATTGGCATTTCAATTTTTATTCATTAGTTGTGTGATTAGAAAATACTTTGCATGATTGTGTTCCCCAAATCATTACTGGCAAAATTTTGAAGATATCTAAATGGAATACTTTGTGCCTGACATACTTAAATGGAATATGGTAAAAGCATAATTGAGTGTCACCTTTTAGGCTAACTCAAACCACTCGGCCCAGTTAGACTCGGCTAAGTCTAATTAGGCCGAGTACATGTAGGTGCCATGCGACTCTGAATGGCATCTATGTGGCCCAGTAGACTGGGCCGAGTGGTGCGCAGCTGAGTAGGACTTGACCAAGTCTAAATGATATTTTTAATATCAAAATACATCCCAAGCCCCTCATTTGCACACTATTTGGTAGTTTGTGTGGGGCCGACCCCTAGGGAGACTCAGTAGAATTAGACTTGGCCCAGTCAGACTTGACCCATTCAGACTTGACCAAGTCTACCTAGGTGGCATGCCATGTTGGTAGCCAAGCCGCCAAAAACACAAAAAAACTAGAATTTTGCACTTCTTCTATTCCTTTCTTTGATCAAAATAGAAAATGTTAAAAAAATAAACGTACCCTTTTGTAGATCTCAAAAGTATGATTCTTAAAATATAAATTTTATATTGTTTCAACTACAAAACATTAAACAAATTTGCTAAAAACTACATGTAGGTATATTAAACTTTGAGAAGACATCAATTCTTAAAATATAGAAAAATGCTAAATCAATTTAGAAATTTTTTAAAATCATATACGATACTAGAGGAGAGAGTCTTCTTCCAGAATATGTAATTTATTTGGTTTTTGGCATAGTTTGGATAGGGGAAAGGTGATGGGAGAAAAAAATTATTGATTTCAGACAAGTTCGAGTTTGAATACTTATAACGGGTAAACTATAGATAAAAAACACTTCTTTATTTTTTCCTGCACCATATATACATGTCATCTAAAACATATTATGAAATTTGAGGGAAAAATAATGTTTTACTTATAATGATTTGACAAGAGATCAAAGTAAGCTCCCTGATTTGTAGTTATTTTCGGGATATGAAAAATAGACCAAAAAATTTAATTAAACATATTTATTTTTTCTCAAATTAATTTTTAAAAATTATAGGTATAAAATTCATCCTATTTTTCACATTTTATCAATTTACAACATCTCCAAATTCTCAATAGAAATGTGACTTTTATGCCCTTGAATTTTTTCAATTTTGGTGTTGTTAGCCTCTTCCTTTGTAAAAGGGTGATAGCTTATTGTGCTTTTACCCAATACACCAAGAACTACCAAATGATGAATGATCAATTATTGTAGTGGAAAAGCATCATAATCATCCATTTCTAGAACTTGTTTTTCTAATCTTAATTATTTTTCTATAGTCCTAATGATTTTTCTTATTTCTTTTCATTTGTCCCTTTTTTATTTCCTATGTTTGTGCCTTGAATTTGAATTTGCCCATGTCCAAGTTTGTGCCAATTATGGAGTTCAGCTTCTTTTGATGGTATATTTCATTCACTTTATGTGGAATACTATTTTATTTAATTTTTTATTTCATCTTGATATTTCATTCATTTTTCATATACATAGAGAAATGGACAGTTTTGAGACAGGTTTTTATGGCTATGATAAATTTCCCTTTGTGTTGACAAAATTAGAGTTGAAAAAATGGTTGTTTAGTGATTGTATCTGCCATTAGAGCCACTTCATATGCATAGGTGATGAACATGTAGATTTTCCTAAGAAATATTGTGAGATGACCCAACAACACATGTACTATTGTGAAAATCGTCACAAGTCCATTTGCTGTTGGGTCTAGTTTCCAAACTTTTTGGTCAAATCTGCATGTTTTTCACCTATTCATATACCAAATGATGAATGCTCAATTGTTGTAATCGAAAAGAATCAGAATTGTCCATTTCTAGAACTTCATTTTCTATAATCTTAATGATTTTTCTATAGTCCTAATGATTTTTCTTTTCTTGTCTTTTGTCCATTTTTTATTTCCTATGTTTTTTCTTGGTGACAGGATTTTGAACATTTTTGACAAATAGTGTTTCTTTTTTTTATTATTTGATTGATCCTCTCACCTTTCCTTACTTTGTAAATTCCATTGTCCCTTGCTCAAGTTTTGCAATGTTTTTTATTAGGTTTCATGTTTTCAATTGTGGGGTTCCACATTGTTTGTTTCTCTTGATAAATTAGGCCTTGAATTTGAATTTTTGTTCGCTATTTTATTTCAGCTTGATATTTCATTAATTTTTCATATACACAGAGACTACACATGTTGATAAAAAAATGAGCTATTTGATTTAGGTTAAGTGTTCATGATTGTAAATGGTCAATATTTCTCATGGTACTCCTTGGTGTATTCCATTTAAAATAATCATGTTTCTATGACTATGATAAATATCCCTTTGTGTTGACAAAATTAGAGTTGAGAAAATGGTTGTTCAGTGTCTCTATCTATAGGTTGCAAACAAATCATCCATCTTCCACCAGCATTCTATTCAAAGTACAAGTAACGAGTCATTCCATCCAAGAAAGATCATGCCTGACAATATCAACCAAGAACAAAATAAGGAGTATGTGCTGCAAGGGCACCTAGAGAACAAGGCCCTCACCATTTATTGAAATTTTGTTGCGTGGTGCTCTTAATGAGCCTTGTAAGTAAAATAAAGGTTTGAGGACCATCTTTTGTAAGTGGCAATGTTAGTTAAGGGTCTAAAGGTCTTAGGAGTTCCTTGGTTGGCCTTAGAAGCTGATAGGTACCTCTTAGAGTGAGGTCATTTGAAGATGTCAGTGGTCTATTTTAGGATTTTTGAAGTTATTTTAAATTGGAATCAATGATTGTAGGAGGAGGGCCCTTCAAAAGCTATGGAGGCATTTCTAAACTCTTGCCCTAGGCAAGCCTGAGCAAGCCTTGTTAGGGAAGAGTGTTGATTGCAGAGGTTATAACATGCAGGGTTGTGAATATCTAGAGGAATGTAGATATGGAGTAGAAAGGGGATTGAGTAAGCCCCCTTTGATGTGAAGGAGGATGTATCATCAATGGATCAAGACGCCTAGACAAGATAAGGAGTAGTCAAGCCAAAACAAGGCCTAGAAACCTTCACAAACCCTCATTTTGTGTCAGGGCTCTATACGGCTGTTTGGAGACCCAAAACCTCAAAAATCCTTGAGCCCTATTTGAAAGAATAGGAGTCTCCGAAGGAAGGTTGGCAGGGTTAGTAACCAGAAAGGGAGTTATTTCCTTGTTTCTCAGAGCAGGAGGGCTAATAGGGGTGATTTCCTTGTAGCCCTATTTTGATAGAGTTACTCAAAATTGGTAAGGAGAAACATTGCATGGGGTCATTTTGAGCATTGAAAATAGTGAAATGGAAGGTTGTTAATCACATCTATAACCCTGAAAGGACCTAGGAGAGTTGTGAGAAGTTGGACCTTAGTGAAGGCTAAGGAACATAGAGTATTCCTCATCCAAGAAGAGTACCTAGAAGTGGGAAGCATGGAGTTTTGCACCAGATAGGAGAGTAAGGTTTAGGATCAGGGTATCACACATAGAAGAGGGTCCTATAAATCCATTTGGTAGACTTTGAAGTCACCTTAGGTCTCAGTGGTAGACAAGAAGCATGAACTAGTGATTAGTTCATACTGATATAGTTGCATAGAAGAAGGCAGAACCTTAGACAAAAGGAGATGGATGTGCACTCCTATATAGAACAATTTGAAAAACTATGTTTAAGGTCAAAGGTGGTGGAAGATGAAAGCATTAGGTTGGAAAGATACCTGAATGGTCTTAAGTGGTCCATCCAAGAAGATATGAGTCTTGTCTCTCCTAAAATAGTCCATCAATGCTACCAAATTGCTTTAAAGGGGGAAGAGAAAGGAAAGAGGAAGCAGGACCAGACCTCAAAGAATAGAGGAAGAGGTAGTGATAGCAGAGGACATAGGCAAAGCTATGGAGGTAGAAGCAATGATAGTAGACCTAAAGGTGAGTCCAAGTTGACTGAACAAAGTGGACAGACCAGCCAAAGGGGTGGTTCAAGAAGACGTAGAGGATTTGGAGAAAGATGTAGATCACCAGGAGGAAGAGGGCCATCTTATTTGGCCACCATGAAGTGTTATCATTATCAACAATTGGGGAATCCTACCTATAGGTGTCCTAAAAAGGGATCATCTTCAAAAGTTGAAAAGAAAGTGGCATATGTACATGAAGATACTTCAAGTGTGAAGTCTCCTGATATTCAATTGGATTCAGTGAGTGGTGAGAATTTGATGATAAAGAGGGTCCTAATCAGAGAACCAGTTAAGGAGGATCCTAAACAAAGAAGGTCACTCTTCAAGGTAAGGTGCAAGATAATGGGAAAAGTCTAAAAAATTATCATAGACTTAGGGTCTATTGATAACATTATCTCTAAGGAGGCCATTACTAAGCTCAAGATTCCTAAAATACCTCCTAGCACTCCTTATAAGGTCACATGGTTAAATAAAGGGCAGCATGTCTTGGTTAATGAACAAGCATGGATTGAATTCACCATAGTAGGGTATAAAGACAAGCTCTTATGTGATGTTTTTCCAATGGATGCCTATCACCTAGTAGTAGGTAGGCTATGGAAGTTTGATAGAAAGGAAATGCACAATGGTGAGCTCAATTCATACACTTTTATGAAGGATTGTGTGAGCTGAAAAATTCAATCATTACTTGAAAAAGACAGCCAAGGAAGTAGACCTAATGTACCGATGTTGAAGGGGAAAGATTTCATGAAGACTCTTGATAAAGAAGGAGTGGGTGTTGCGATTGTAGTGAAACCCAAGGAGGACATAGAGACCAAGAAAGAGGGCATACCTCATGAAGTGCAATAGATTTTGAAGGAGTTCAAGGGAATTATATTAGATGGAGCACCTACAACCTTTCCACCTAAGAGAGCAATCATCCATTAAATAGATTTGATTCCAGGGGCATCATTGCCAAACAAGGTACCTTACAAGCTAACTCCTAAACAATATAGGGAAGTTGCAAAGCAAGTACAAGAATTGATGGATCAAGGGCTAATAAGAAAGAGCATCAGCCCATGTGTTGTTCCTACTATTTTGGCACCCAATAAAGGAGGAACATGGAGATTGTGTACAGAATGTAGAGCCATTGACAAGATTAAAATATAGTATAGGTTTCCCATACCTAGGATTGAAGATCTAATGGATTTCCTAGGAGGGGCTAAGTATTACACAAAGATAGACCTTAAAAGTGGCTATCATCAAATAAGAATAAAAGAGGGAGATGAGTGGAAAACAACTTTCAAAACCATTGAAGGACTTTATGGATGGCTAGTCATGTCATTTGGCCTCTCCAATGCTCCAAGCACATTCATAAGGCTCATGGATAAGGTGTTGAAAGACTTCATAGGTAAGTTTGTGGTAGTCTATTTAGATGACATATTAATTTTCAACATGAGTAAAGAGGAACATTTAAAGCATCTCAAGATTGTGTTGTCTAAATTGAAAGAGGAACACCTAACCATCAATCTAGATAAGTGTGACTTTATGAAGCATGAAATAGTCTATTTAGGCTTTGTTCTATCTCAAGGAGATCTAAAGATGGATGACACTAAAGTTGCAACCATATTAACTTGGCCAACTCCCAAGAATGCCAGTGAATTGAGAAGTTTCCATGGCCTAGCTCAATACTATAGAAAGTTCTTCAGGAACTTCAATGGGATATGTGCTCCAATAATGGAAACTGTCAAGGGTGGATTGAAAATTAAATTTGTGTGGACATCTGTAGAAGATAAGGGATTTGAGACATTAAAGAAAGAGGTAGCTACTAAGCCTATTCTAAGGTTTCCAACCTTTGATGAACCCTTTGTCATAGAATGTGATGCTAGTAACATAGCAGTAGGAGGAGTGCTGAATTAAAGGAATAGACTAGTGGCTTTCTTTAGTGAGAAGCTAAATGGAGAAAAGAAATAGTACTATTCCTATGATCTAGAACTTTATGCACTTGTTCAGTCCCTTAGAAAGTGGAGGCATTATCTTTTTCCCAAAGAGTTTGTATTGTTCACTGTTAATCAGGCTTTGAGCTTTCTCAACTCCCAAGACAAGTTGAGTCATAGACATGTCAAGTGGGTAGAGTATTTGTAGTCTTATACCTTCACCATAAAGCACAAGAAGGGGCAGCTCAATAAAGTAGTAGATGCCTTGAGTAGAAGGTTGCTCACTGTTCAAGAAGTCCAAATGAAAAGCATAGGATTGGATAACTTCAAGGAGCTATACCAAACTGATGAAGACTTTGCAGCAACATACAAGGTGTGTGAAGAACATTTGAATCACTTCCATGGTGAGTTTGCAGAGTATACATTGTAGGATGGAATCTTATTTAAAGGAGGGCAATTGTGTGTTCCAAGAGGATCCATGAGGAAGAACCTCATTCAAGAAAAACACAATGAGAGTTTGAGTGGCCACTTTAGCCTCAAGAAGACCTTGGAATTGGTCCAAAGGTACTACTATTGGCCTAAAATGCAAAGAGATGTCACAACCTATGTTGAGAAATGCATCATATGTCAAAGAGCCAAGGGTACTTCTACAAATGCAGGACTTTATCAGCCTCTCCCCATACCAAGTAGACCATGGGAATGTGTAAGTATGGATTTTGTGGTTGGTTTACCTAGGACAAAGAGTGGCTTTGATAGTATATATCTTTTAGTGGATAGATTTAGAAAAATGAGTCATTTTATCCCATGTAAATTGACTCATGATGCAAGTCATTTTTCTTATTTGTTTTTCAAGGAAGTTGTAAGAATTCATGGCTTGCCAAGTAGTATTGTATCTGATAGAGATAGAAAATTCATGGGACACTTTTGGAGGTCCTTATGGAAAAGGCTAGGTACCAATCTAGCATTTAGTTCAGCTTACCATCCTCAAACTGATGGTCAAACTAAGGTGTTCAATAGGACACTTGGAAATTTGTTGAGATTCTTAACCAAGGAATATGGTTTGACATGGGATTTAGTCATTCACCAAGCAGAGTTTTTCTATAATGATAGAATCACCAGGACTACTGGCAAGAGTCCCTTTGAGATTATCTATGGGATACATCCTAGGGGTGTATGTGAGCTAAGAAATATGGAAAACCAAGTCCCTAATAGTGGCTATGCTGAAGATTTTAGTCAATCCATGAAAGAAGTGCATGATCAAGTGAAATAGTCTCTCATTGACAACACCAAGAAGATCAAGGACAAGTCTGATCTCAAGAGAAGGGAGGTACAATTTGGTGTAGGGGACTTAGTCATGGTCCACCTAAACAAAGCAAGAATGGAACAAGGGGTTTCCACAAAGCTTCAGATGAGGAGAGTTGGCCCATGTCCTATACTGGCAAAGTATGGACACAATGCTTACAAAGTTGGTCTACCAGATGATCTAGCTATCTCTCCCATTTTCAATGTTGTAAAATTGGTTAGGTATAAAGGACCTCTTACTGAGGTAGATTAGAATGTGGAGGAAGCTATGAAGGAAGTTCAAGCAGCAGCCCTGCCTCGCACAACTAATCTAAAAGTAGAGAAGATATTGGACTCTTAGGTGCATACAAAGACCAAGCATGGAATCTATAAGGAACACCTTATCAAGTAGAAGGGGAAACCAGATTCAAAATCAACTTGGGTTCCTAAGAATTAGTTTAACCTTTAGGGCATCAATCTCTAGCTATTGTCTCCAGCAGGGACATAGCTTCTTTGGTGGGGAGTATGGTGCAGGGGTACCTAGAGAATAGGGCCCTCACCATTTCTTGAAATTTTGTTGTGTGGTGCTCTTAATGAGGCTTGTAAGTAAAATAAAGGTCTAAGGACCATCTTTTGTAAGTGGCAATGTTAGTTAAGGGTCTAAAGGTCTTAGGAGTTCCTTGGTTGGCCGTAGAAGCTGATAGGTACATCTTAGAGTGAGGTCATTTGAAGATGTCAATGGTCCATTTTAGGATTTTTGAAGTTATTTTACATTGGAATCAGTGATCCAACACTTAGATTTCCACTAAGAGGAGTCAAAAGCTTTAGAAAGACTAGATTTAGCCTATTGGACAAGAAATTGTAAAAGTTGTAAAAGTTGCAAAGTGCAACTTTGCAACTTTGAAAATATTACTTGACAACATTTAGTCATGCTATCCTATAATGGTGGATTTCATTTCTAGTGTGATGGGAACCCTATACATGTTAGGAAAAGACCTAAGAGACCATATACTAACTCAAGAAACCCTAATATTGCTAGGACATGTGTGACAAAGTACAGACATAAGACTATTGAAATTGTTCTGTATATGAAAAGTAACACAGTGAATGAAATGAAGACTTTTGTGTGCTAAATTTGATTCTGTGGCAACTTGGTATTGTAGTTAGTCTTGTTTGAAGTAGTTTTGATTCATTAGTTAGGGTGTAAATAGTTTTCTTTTGCAGAGTTTGTAATTAGTTTGTGTGTGCCAGTCTCTTGTCCTGAACTAGGTAGCTGGCTTTGTAAGCAATGTGACTCACTATCCCATCGTAGACTCAATATGGAATTTTGGGGATAGTGATTGGGTTCAATGTACTATGTGATTTTAGGAGTAGGGCCCTTCAAAAGCTATGGAGGCATTTCTAAAATCTTTCCCTAGGCGAGCCTGAGCAAGCCCGATTAGGGAAGAGTGTTGATTGCAGAGGTTATAACTTGCAGGGTTGTGAAGATCCAGAGGAATGGAGATATGGAGTGGAAAGGTGATTTATTAATCCCACTTTGATGTGAAGGAAGAGGTCTCATAAATCCAAGAAGACACCTAGACAAGCTACGGAGCAGTCAAGCCAAAAAAGGCCTATAAACCCTCACAAACCCTCATTTTGTGTTAGGGCTCTATACGGCCGTTTGGAGACACAAAACCTCAAAAATAATTGATCCCTAGTTGAAAGAATAGGAGTCTCTAAAGGAAGTTTTTTGGGGTTAGTAACCAAAAATTGAGTTATTTGCTCATTTCTCGGAGCATGAGGGCTAATAAGGGCACTTTCCTTGTAGCCCTATTTTGACAGAGTTACTCAAAATTGGTAAGGAGAAACATTGCATGGGGTAATTTTGAGCATTGAAAAAAATGAAATGGAAGGTTTTTAATCACCTCCATAACCCTCCAAGGACCTAGGATAGTTGTGAGAAGTTGGACCTTAGTGAAGGCTAAGGAACATAGAGTATTTTTCATCCAAGAAGAGTACCTAGAAGTGGGAAGCATGGAATTTTGCACCAGATAGGAGAGTGGGGTTTAGGATTAGGGGATAAAAAATAGAGGAGGGTCCTATAGATCCATTTGGTAGACTTTTAAGTCACCTTAGGTCTCAATGGTAGACAAGAAGCATGAACTAGTGATTAGTTCATCCCCTCTCCCTATCAGTATGCAAAATTTAGTGTATGCAGAATTAGTTTTGCAAAATTGGCCATGTTGATGATGATTATGAAGAAGATTTGAAAATTGTGCACCAATCTAAATTGGATCAATCAGCATTTCCAAATCTTCTTCATTAATCACCATCAACCATTTGGTGATGATCCTACGTAGTTCCACATAGACACGACATGTTGCTTAGAAGAATTTTAATCTCACATTAGCTGAGAAACATAAATGTAGGTATCATGGTCAAATTTTTTGGAGACACTACATAATTGAGTGGTATACCCATACAATGCAATGCAACCCCTAGTTGTGTTTTATTCTTCACTACTATTTTTGATTGCTTTTAAATAAAGTTCTAATAATATTGTTCTCATGAACAAGCACTGATTAGAAAAAGTGAAACAAACAAGTAGTCTATGAGGAGCCACAAAATGAGCAGGATCCATTCATTATTGATTTTACATCATATGTTGATCATGTGGTTGCACTGCAAAAGGTCCTTCATGCACTGTCAAGAGAGTTAACTCGATTGGCAGAGATTTGACCTCAGACTGCTCAAATACATATGAGAGAGGATGAGTTGATTCACTTGGTTTAGACTTATAGAGTAAGTATTAATGTAGTTTTTAATTATAACAAAAGTTCAATAATGTTTTTAGATGTTAACTGTGACAATCTTTGGGTTTTAGGAAATGCAAAAGGAGGCACCTAGTTCAATATGCAATCTCAATTCATATGCATAGGATATTAGGTGAAGTTGAAAACGCAACATGTTTGCATTTTTATAGAGGTCTTTAATTAGGTATTTTAAGCTATAGACCATCATGAACATTTTAATTTTGACTCTTATAGCTGAGGGTAATGTCCTCATCATGCAAGAAAATGAATACTTTTATTTGTTGGCTTCTTGAGGACATTCTCTCACCCATAGCTGCCAGAGTTGTAACGTTCACGATGGTCTATAAATTAAAAAACTTAAAGACCTATTAAAAAATGTACAAATGTGGTGCATTTTTTCATCTTTACCTATTATCCATGCATATTCTACATAGATGCACTTGCATTCTCAATTCAGAGTGGGAAAATATTTTTTTGGATGTGAGAGAGAGAAGGGTATGTGTAGGATCATGGTATGCCAAACTAGGCCCTTAAGTGGCAATGAAAATTTATAAAATCAGGTTTAGGGAAGTTGACATAAAAATTTGAACAAGTCATAAATATTAAATAAAAAATATACAAGATGAGAATCTATAGAAAATTGACTTTAGTTTCTAAGATACTAGGCCTTTTTTGAAAAACAATTATTCTATATGTTGAAAATTAAAAATTTCAATGTATTAGTATGAAAATTTCAGGAAAAAAATAAGAAGTAGGTGTATGTCTGACCACCTGAAACACAATCAAATGATAATTTTTTTTAACAAGATTCTAGTTATAAGTAGTAGACTCATCTCCCAATGTGAGACATATTTTTGTAATTTTTTTCCAAGTAAATAATTAATTATGATTTTTCTTCTACAAATTTTCCAGAATACAAAACATTTCATGTTTGACCACGTTAATTTAGCCTTAAATTTATCAAATTAAAAAGTTTTTTATTTTTCTTGTAGTAGTAAAATCATAGAATGTGACACATATTTTGGATTTCAAAAATGTTATACAGTTTGAAAGTTATAGCTATTTTTCAACAAGTCTATCAGTCGGGACTAGAAAGATAACAAGTAGGTGTACGTCTGACTACATTAAACAAAATCAAATCATAATATTTTTTTGTAAGATTATAGATAAAAGTAGTAGACTCATGTCTAGATGTGATGTATATTTTTTTGTATTTTTTTTCCAAGTAAATAATTAATTATTATTTTTCTTTTACAAATTTTCCTAAATATAAAAACTCTCATGTCTGACCACCTTAACTTAGTCTAAACTTCATCAAATTGAAAGAATTGTTTATTAATATTGTATTAGGTGAAGCATAAAATGTGAAGTATATTTCAAATTTAAAAAATGTTATATTGTTTGAAAGTTATAGTTGTTTTTCAAAGAGTTTATCAATCATGACTTCTTTTTCACATCGCCACTTTTTGGCATACCATGATTCTGCACATACCCAGAAGCCAAACACATAAAGAACATGCACATAAACACGATAGATGAGAAACATAAATGTAGATATCACAAAAAATGAGAAACATAAATGTAGATATCATGGTCACAATTATTTGGAGACACAACATAATTGAATGGTATACCCAGATGATGCAAAACAACCACTACTCCTTTGGTTCCAAGTTGACACTGCGGGATCTAAAAAACATAGATAAGGAATAAATTTGGAGAGTGGATGAGGGCCATAATGACCAAAATAATATAGGTTCCCTATATTATTTTGATCGTTATGGCCCTCCTCCTCCACTCTCTAAATTTATTCATTATCTATGGTTTTTCAATCCTGCATTGTCAACTTGGAACCAGTGGAGTAGTGGCTGTGTTGCATTGTCTGGGTATACCACTCAATTATGTTGTGTCTCCAAACAATTGTGACCATGATGTCTATATTTATTGGGTCCCAGGACCCCTTATGACCCCTTATGACCCTTTACGATCCCTAAGAATACATCTTAGAGGTCTTAAAGTGTCATAAAGGGTCAGGAGCCAGATGAGATTCCACCTTCATGTGGTTGGACCTGTTAAGTAGAGAATATTAAAATATTCTCAAAACAAAGAGAAGCTCAATATTTTAAGGTCTTACTCCATGCACGACAAATATATATAGATTTTTCAAATATAGCATACCATCGTAATTATGACATTAATTAGAGAACAACCGGCAGAAAAACACTACACACGATGGCTATCTCTTAGAAATATCTGACAGGTAGATGTCGCATGTACAACATATCCATCACATCTCTGTCAAATTGTGATAGTAATAATGGGTCCCAATGGCATGTTGACCATCTCTGACCATGTTGGCGGGCCCTTTTCCTATGCATATTGTGATGGTCAGATCTGTCGTAATTATGATGGACATCCTAGCCATCGATGATTCGGACACCAAAACTGCAATAGAGGTTAGTGTTGATTGGTCCATGGGTTTGTGTCATAATTGAGATGCATAGCGGTCAAAAAAAAGGACTCAAATGTACTAGTGTCTTATTCAATCTCTCCCTCTTTTCTTAGGGAAACTCCTTCTGAATCTCTTCTTGTATCTCTACCCAAAGTTCACTAAATCTCTCCCTCTTTGACACTAATGCCAAAGAAACTCATCTTCACCATGTAGATATCTTCATGTCATTTATCTAAAATTCATACTCCCTTTGTCATCTTTCTTATGACTGATCAACATCTTGTGCTTGACTCTTCACAACTTTAGGCAACTCCTAAAGTGTGACCTCATTTGCATCAATTTCTCAGATATTCTAATTAATACATTTGATGAAACACTCCTATATGATTCTAGGTACCCTTAGTTAGGGTAATCACCCCTAAATTACCTCTTAGATACTCATGAGCATCCTTAGGCAATGCCTTAGTGAATATATCTACTAACTATTCCTTTGTATTCACATACTCCAATCTCACTTCTTTGTCTTGCACTAGCTCTATCAGGAAATGATACTTGATAGCAATATGCTTAGTCTTAGTGTGCATCATAGGATTCTTTGATATATTGATAGAACTTGTGTTATCATAGAAAATAGAAACTGGCTTAGTAATTTCTTCCTTCATACCTTTCAACAATTGTTTGATTCACACTAAATTTGAACAATTCACTATTGTTGCTACATATTCAACTTTTGTTGTAGATTGGGAAATGAAATTTTGTATATTTCTTGTCCAAGAGACTAATACCTTTCCTAGAAAGAATGCACCACCACTTGGACTCTTTTTGTCATCCACATTTACTTCCCAATTTGTATCATTGTAAACTTTCAGTTCAAACTTGTCTTTCTTCTTTTAATATAGTCCATAGTCCTATGTTCCTTTTAGATATCTCAATATCCTTTTCACTACCATCATGTGACTCTCCTTAGGATTGGCATAAAATATTGCAACAATCCCAACTGATAGGACAATATTCCAATCATATACTTATACAAGGTTTGATTCACGTCAGTTGTATCATCATTCTTTGACAGTTTCTGTCTAGTAGCCATGCATGTACCTACTCGTCTAGAGTCTATGTTCTAAAATGTTCACACACTTCTATGAGTCATTATATCCAAGATTTCTCAAGAATGAGGTCTCAAATGGTGACTCATAGCTCTCTATTCATGGAGTGCAAGAGTTTATAATGGAGGCCCTCGGTTTAGAACTATTTTGTGCCCATGCAAGTACACCATAAAATGAGAGATTCAAAGAGGAAAAGAAAGAATGTTAGTCTCCATGATCATCAGATATGCATGAAAATGAGAATAAAAGCTATTCTATATGATGACAATGCATGAAAGGAAACTAATCTATGAAAGGAAATATGCCTGAAAGATTATTCTATGAAATGAAATAAGAATCTAATCTACCATGAAAGTGCAAGAGTAATCTAAATGGATTGCCATGGAAGCATGAAAGAAGAAGACAAGAAAAGATAAGTTACAATTTTCAAGCTCAATTGCTCAAATTCTCCTCCAAAATCACTCTCCAAATCTCCAGCATAAAAATAAAATCTGGGTCTCTAAAATCCAGATCTACAAAATCTCCATCTACAAGAACTCCATGCCTAAATGAGAAGGAGATGGCTCCTTATAAAGAATTTAGAAATGAATGGACGATCAAGATTAAGAGGCAAAAAGAAATGAGCAGTGGTGGAGATTAAATCTTGGTTGATCCATGTGCTCAAAATTCTCAAGAGGAAAAATCAATGGACATGGTTAAGAGGCAAAAAGATGTGTGGAAAAGATTAAGAGGCAAAAGGAGATTCCACTGATCTTGGAAAGTGTGCATTCAATGTGTAGACAAAAAGTCTTTTTCTTTTTCTTTTTATTTTATTATTTATTTATTATTTTTAGCAAAGTGGTTTTCATTATTTAATTAAAAGATATTTTATTTATTTAAAAGAGATTTGTTCTTTTAATTAAATGTAGCTTAGAATAAAGTGATTTTATTAATTAATTAAAAGAAATTTTTTATTTAATCAAAAGGGAGCATGTTCTCTTAATTAAATAAAATTTAGGATAAAATTATCGAACCTTATGAAATTTTGAAATATTTGAATAAATTACGATTTGATGAAGGAAATTGATTTGAATTAAAAATATTGCAAAGCATTGAATCAGGAAATGATAGATTGATGAATGGGGGCCTAAAGTCTAGGCGACCATTTTAGGGTGCATACACTTGCCCCTCTTTGACTAATGTGTGATCTTATAGAAACACATATAGTCAAAGAATGCAGTGGAAGTGTGAGATTGATTTGGGATCAAAAAACAACCCAGACGTGTGATCGAAAGATAGGAATACATCAGGACAAATATAAGCTAATTGAAAAAGATAAGGCCAACACCCCTATAAATAGGTAATTGTTATGTCCCAGATAAGAATCTCAAGCAAGGTTTCCCCAAGCGAAGCAATTGATAGGTTTGATAAAGCTGAATCAAGGATTGAAGTTTGATAGGAACTGCCCCCTTGTGATTGAAATTGAAATGTGATAGAGGAGAAATAATGAAATGATAAATTTGATCAAATAAAACTAAAAATAAGGTTCTTGATGTAAGATGAAAGATATAAGGATCACAGAACCAAGATAGATCATCAAGCATGAAATCTTATGCCCCAAGATTGAATTAGAAGAAAAGAAGTGGGGTGAAAGTGAATGGAAGATGGAAGTTTGGAAGAGGTGGAAAGAAATGGAGAGAAGAAAGAGAATTTTCCTTAAGAAAGATAATGCCTCAAAATCAATCAACTATTTAGGATAGAAAATTTTGATTGAGATCACAAAAGGAGATAAGGAAATGAAGATCAAAACATGATCACAGTTGATTATAAGTCCAAAAGAAATATGAAGGAAAACCCTCTCAAACTCATAATGCAAATTAACGTGAAGTCTAACAATGCAAGCTACATGAAAATGAAAAGGTGTACTTACAATAGAGAAACTGTAACATAGGATTTTGCATTCAAAATTCATTAGAGAATGTTAAGGAACTTATTTTCATCATTGGGCCATTATTAACGGACATCAAAAAATCACACAATCATCACTAGCCACAAGCGCAAATATGAAGATATGAATGTGATTTATATCAGATTGGAATGTGGAAAGATTATAACATAAGCATCAAAGACATAAAGGTCAAGATGACTTCGATGTTAGCTTACCCAATTTAATGTAGAAAAACCACACTCACATCAAGGCATAGATGTTGGGATGGCCATAAGAACGGTTGTGAAAAAATAGTCAAGGATGATGCCTCAATTAATCTCCTAAGTATTTCAAGGAGACACCAAGAGACGCTCTAGAGTTTCAAGACCACACCCACAGGTAGAAAGAAAATAAAAACATGCCCCATGCCCCAATTCCTCTAGCTATGCATGTTGGAGAGACTTATTAGACAAGGACACTCAACAAAAATCATTAACAGTTAGTACACAAAGAAAAGATCATGACATAGCTCAAACATTAAGTGTTTTGTTTAAAAAATTAAGTGTGTTAACTGATACTAAGTTCCAAGGATAAGGATCGAATGCTTGCAAGTAGGTAAGATCACATGAAAAAATTGGGTAAGACAAAACCAATAAGTGTTGAAAAAAACTCGATGTCAGGGGTTGTGTTAAAAAACACAATTGGGGTGTTGTTGAAAGACATCGTTTGTGAGGTGTCCTAAAGACTAAAGAATCCAAGAGACCAAAGTTAACATAGTTATGCCCCCTTGACAAAGACAAAGACCAATTCTAAACAAAGGTAAGAAGGACAAGGCATGATGGAGAAATTCTAAGTTTCGAGGATGCGTGCTAAGAAATGGGGGTGTAAAGGCCTCAAGTAGCACCCATTTCCAGGTTTTCACCACTTGGATTTTATTGCAAATTTTTTTTATTTTTTTAATTTTATTTAGGTTTTTTATAATTTTTTTTTATTTTTTCTACCAAGGCACCTGTTTCCAAGTTTTCACCAAGGCACTTTTTTTTTTTTTTTTTTTTTTTTTTTCGGTATTTTTGGAATATATAATTTTTTTGGAGATACATCAAAGTGTTTATTGCTAGGTTTTCACTAAGATGATCATTTTTTTAGGACATTTTGTAATTTTTAGAATTTTTGACAATATATTATTTTTTTGGATTTTTTCAGGATCAATAAGTATGTACAAAGGATGCCCCCAGACAGAATGTGCATCATGGATATAACTTCTTTAGGTGCAAGACATTGATAGGATTAGGGAGTTTCTCTCCCGCTGCTATAGATAGTGACTAAACACTTGAACCAAAAGCTATTGTAATGATGTAAAGTCAGAGCCAATTAGGTTCAAATTTTTCCTTTTGATCTCTATTGATAGCTTGTGGTGATTGATCAAGAAAGTACTATCGAGGAAAGTACTGTACACTTTTCCTCCCGACCTCGCTAGGGTTTGTGGCCAGATCGGGCCCTGAGAGGTGGTTTTTTGGTTATTTTGGGCTGACATATTTTTAGTTATTTTGAGGCTCACATATTTTCAATTATTTTTGGCTGACATATTGTAACTCATTCTAACCCTAAAGCGATAAAATATTGTATAATATGGCTTAGGGTTAGGGATTTCATTATGTATGATTTTAGTACTTGTAGCAGAATTAAGCTGTAAGGGATTAAAAATTGTAATTAGGTTGTAATCACTGGATAATAATAATATTGGACTCATTGTTGGTGGATGTAGCCCAGGGATTAGGTGAACCATGTTAAATCTTTGTGTCTTGTGTTTTCTTCTATGTGGTTTATTATTTTTTCTGATATTGGTTATATTTGAACATAATTGTTATTTCTGCCTTGTTAATCCTAACAAGATCTCCCACTTGGAATTCTCTAGGGTGAACCTTTTTGTTGAAGGCTTTGGGTATGTGCTTTTGATAAACCCTCATATGGTCAACTGATGCTTGAAATTTCTCATCTAGAAGTTCTAACTTTTGAACTCTCATGGTACGGTAGCCTTCATCTGTAACTAGACCTTTGAGGGAAACTCTAAGTGAAGGAATTTCAACCCCTAAAGGTAACACTGCTTCAGCACGATATGTAACAGAAAAAGGAGTAGCCCTAGTAGGCATATGAATACTCATTTTAAAGGCCCACAAAGCTGGATTTATCTGTAAGTGTCAATCTCTACCATTCTTACAAACTGTTCTATGTAGGATTTTAAGAATGGTTTTGTTTGATGCCTCTGCTTGACCATTTCCTTGCAGGAAGTAATGTTACAAGGAGTAGTTGCTGTTGCACCAAAAGATTGACCTGTTAATGCCTGATACAACCACTAGACTTATAGAAGACACAGGGGGTGGTTAAGCCATGTCATGAATCCCAAGGGGAGCGCTGGCCATTTTTCCAACAATCTCCCCCTCAGCATTACCCAAGGGGATTCAAACCTGTGACCAAGCTCCGATACCACTTGTTACAAGTAGTAGTTGTCATTGTACCAAAAGATTGACCTGTTAATGCCCAATACAACCACTAGACTTATAGAAGACACAGGAGATGGTTAAGCCATGTCACAAATTCCAAGGGGGAGCACTGGCCATTTTTCCAACAAGTAAATGGAGGATCAATATTTTTTAATCTTGAATTTCTTACAGAGTTGCTTAAGGTCCTTATTTTTGAACTGGCCTTGATTTTCAGTGATAATCTCAGAAGTCACTCCATATTGATAGATGATATGGTTCAAAATGAATAGAGAGACTATCTTTCCTGAGGCAACAGAAAGTGGGACAACTTCTACCCATTTAGTGAAGTAATCAGTAGCAGTGATAATAAACTTGTGTCCACTTGATGAGTTGGGATGAATCTACCTAACAAGATCAAAAGGCCAATGCTGAAATGGCCAATGGGATATAGAAGGAATGAGCTCCCTTCCTAGAGCATGTATTAGGTTACCATATTTTTGACACTTTTCACATGAATTTTCAAAATCTACTACATCAATCTTCATTGTAGGACAATAGTACCCCACCCTAAGCAACTTTTGAGCCATGGAAAGACCATTGGAATGTCCCCCATAAATGCCCTTGTGGATGTCAACTAACTCTTGGTCAGATTCTTCCTTTTCTAAGCATCGAAGAAGTGTTCCATCTAGAACCCTCCTATACAAATCACCAGAGATAAGGGAATGACGAGAGGCATTTTGGGTAAGGTTTATGCATTTAGATCAGTTAAAGGTTTTAGGTATAATACCATCAAAAAGATATGAGTAAATGAAACAATAACAAGATGACTCATGACCAACAAGGGTACAAATGACATGACTTTATTGGGATTCATAGATAGGGTGATGTAGCTCTTCCATTAGGAATTCAAATCTAGATTCATGTTCCCCTAACTGAAGGAGTGAAGTAACTATAGCCATAGCATCTGCTACTTTTTTTCAACTCTAGGGTTTGTTGAAACATGAAAAATGTGAAGTATTATTTAAAGGAATCAACCATTTTCTTGTAAGGTACTAGTTTCTCATTTTTTGTTTGATATTCGTCATTGACTTGGTTGATTATTAGTTGTGAATCCCCATAGATGTGTAACTCTATGATTCTCCATTCTAAGGCTATCTTAAGTCCATTTTTTAAAGCTTCATACTCATCAATGTTGTTTGTACATGGGAGAAATATCTTGTAAGACTTAGGAATCATGTACCCATGAGGAGAAATAAACAACAATTCAGCTCTTGAACTATTTTGCATAAAGGATCCATCAAAGAACATCTTCCATGTTCTTTCAGTCATCTACATGAGGTGTTGATCTGGGAAGTCAACTTGAATAGGTGCATTATCTTGTATTGGGAAATCAACCAATTGATCTACTATTACTTGTCCTTTGATTTCTTTACATTCAATGTACTCTATGTCAAACTCTGAAAGGATCATCATTCATTTAGCTAGTCTATCTATGAGGGAAGCCTTACCTAGTAAATATTTGAGTGGATCTCTTTTTTCTATGAGGTTTCTTATGTGCGCAAGCATGTAATGTCACAACTTTTGGGAAGAAAACACCACTATGAGGAAATATTTCTCAATGCTAGTGTAGTTAACCTCATATGAAACAAGAGTACAACTAATGTAGTATATTGCTCTTTCTTTCCCATGTTCATCAAGATGAGCTAGTAATGCCCCCAAGGAAGACCCTGTCACTAAAATTTATAGAATAAGTGGTTTCCATGGGATAAGAGGCATTAAAATGGGAGGATTTGCCAAGTATTTCTTGATTTGATCTATGAACTTTTGAAAATCCTCATTCCAAACACATTTGACTCCTTTGTGTAAGTTCTTGTTGAAATTTTGAGCTCTATCTACCAATTGTGAAATGAATCTCCTTATGGATTGAAGGCATCCTTGAAGACTGCTCATTTGACTAATGTTTCTAGGAGGTGGCATATCTATGATTGCTTGGACTTTTTCAAGGTCTACCTCTATTCATTTTGCTGAAATGATACATCCTAGTAGTTTTGTAGAGGTGACACCAAATACACACTTTTTAGGATTTAACCTTAGTTGAAATTGTTCCATGCGATCTAGAATGACTTCTAAATCATCTAAGTGTATGTCTTTTATCTTAGACCTGGCCAAGGTATCATCCACATAATCTTTCTTGTTTTTATGCTTCATGTCATGAAAAATGGTTGTCATAGCTCGTTGATAGGCGGCTACTATGTTTTTTAATCTAAAAGGCATAACATTCCTACAATAGGTACCCCATGCACAAGTGAATGCAGTATTTTATTGATCTTCAAGAGCTATCTTAATATGATTGTATCTAGAAAAACCATCCATCAAGGAATAAATCTCATAACCCGCAATCATATCCACTGTCATGTTTGTATTGGTAAGTGGAATGTCATCCTTTGGGCATGGCGCTCTATTGACATATCTAAAATCTATGCAAATTCAAATGGATTTATCATGTTTGGAAACTAGTACAATGTTTGATATCCATTTAGCATAGTCAAAAGCTCTTATGCATCTTGCACCAAGGAGTTTCTCTAATTGTGCTTTGACTAGAAGAGCTATGTGAGGATGCATCTTCCTTAATTTTTATTTAGCTAGTTTGACACCTAAAGCTATGGACAAGTGATGCATGATAAGATTAGTGTCTAACCCTGGCATATCTGAATAAGTCTATGAAAAGTTGATCTTCTTTTTCTTGTGGTTACAAGGACTGAGCCAAGTGAACTATCTAAGGAGCCTCATATGTACCCAAATTGACTATTTTTGTTGGTTCAATAAGCACTGAAGATCTATCTTGAAGTTAGTTAGGGATATGATCAAGTACCTCATCCTTAGGTGCCTTGGAGAGGTTTTCACCCTTGGATACGTCATTTTCTTTTACTTTTTTTGGTTCTGACATCACCACATAGTGGTTTTCACCATCAGAACTCCTATTCTTTGATTTTATTTTGTGACTAAGGTACTTGATGTCTAGCTCTATCATGTTGGTAGTCGATTCACTAGTGGAAGAGACTACAGGTTCAATGGCATTCAAGTAACATGCTATCTCTTAATCATTTTGAAACATTAAGAGCTCAGGTTCTTGATAGCATTGGGACCAATCAAGGTGGTTAGGATGAAAAATAGGTAAGTCAATGATTGGTTCAAGGTTGTAGTTGTGAACGATATCATCTTTGGTGACCAAAGAGTCAGAGTCTGTCAAGTATCCTTCTAAGATACCCAAATTGGGATTCATCCTCACAAGTGAAGAATCATCCACTAAGGCAACATGTGGGTTCAAATCCTCTAATCCTACACGTGACTCATCAGCTACCTCGGGTTGAGAACTATAAATGTGGATGACATCAACATCCATGTAAACTGTAGAAGGCTCTAAGAAAGAATCCCTTTCATACTCATATGAACTTATTTCTGAACTTTGACTAGGATGTTTACAGCATGAAGGTTTGGGATGTCTTGATGTGGAAGCTCTAACGTCATCAAGGTAACACCTTCTCTTTTCATCAAATGGACACTATTCTTTTGTTGACATTCTCTAATAGGATCTTCTACATTTGATTCATCTTGTTCTAAGCTTGCAACTATCTCATGAGTGATTGGATTATCTAAATCTCCCCGAAGGCTATTACTGGAAGGGACCCAATCTTCACACATATCTTTCTTATTTGTCAAATTAGGTATGTATTCTGGTTCATCTTCATTATCTGACTCATCAAGGATAGGAGCAATGTTCTTGTTGCGATTTGAAAATCCTAGGCCAACCGTCTTCTTAGACTTGCATCCAAAAAGAGCATGATCAAGAGGTTCAGCTCCAACATCCAATCTGTGACTAAGAGGTCCATGTCGAGGATAGCTCATCTATTTGACAAAAGTATACACTCTTACATAAGCCTTAGGAGAGGGAGAGAAGTTCTCATTGTGCATGTATTTATCTTCTCTATAAATCTAGTATTTAACAACTATCTCCTCTTTCTCATCTTGAATAGGCACTGAGGACCCTAAAAATGTGCCAAATAAAGTCATAGCTAAAGAAGATGGTCTCATTTTTATGAAGGCTTGCCATAAGACCTAGGTGAAACTAGTAGATTTGTGAGGGAGTTGATTTGATACCCCCATGCCAAGGTCTATTGACTTGAACTTGTCTTTACATTCATCTAAGATTGCATTTAAGTCTTTTTCTTCTCTATTTAGGGGAACATGAGTACTCACTAAAACTAAGTTAACAGATAAAGTGTTATCCTTAGGTATACAAATATCTACTCCATTATAAGGGAACTTAACACAAATGGTAGGTAGATGGAACTGCTTTCATATAATGAATCCATGGTCTATTGAGTAAAATGTAATATGCAAGGGGAACAACATCAACTATTTGGAATAAAACATCTTTTTCAACAGGGCCAATCCTAACAGGAAGGATGACCAACCCCTTGGAACTCCATTCTGCCTCATTAGAGACTTTGATAGTTATCTTTTTTTTGTTATCTATGAGTTGTTTAGAATAACCCAACATCTTCAAAAAACTTAAGGAACAAATATTAATCCCAAAACCCCCATCTATCAATACGTGCCTAATATGGGTTTTGTGAATCATGGCCTCAATATGAAGAGCGAGATTGTGTGGGTGGCTCAAAGTTTTATCATCATCCCCCAAAAAGGTAAGGTGATGAGGGCTAGCACTATGGTTAACCATGCTCTGGAATTGATCAATGTCTAAATTATTGGGGACATTCATTGTGCGTTAAGAATCCTTAAGGACTTTCTTGTGTCTCAGGGACAACTCTAAGAGCTCAAAGAGCAAAATCTGAGTTGGGGTTCTTTGCAACTGATCGACAAGATTATAGCTCAACTTAGGATTGAATTTTGGTTTTGAGGTGACATTATTGAATGTCACTTGCTTTGGTTTACTTGGTTGACAAGGGGACCTTTCCTTCATGTGACAACATTGAGAGTTTGAGATGACACTCTAGAGTGAGGACCCCTTAACACCAGGATGTGTTCTTCATCAAAGATAGGAGGAGAGTCCATGTCTAGATCATAATCATAGGGATCTTTATTCCTCATCATGTTGACATTATCATCTAAAACTTCAAGCATGTTGACAACATTGTCTGCATCCATGTAAATGTAATTGACCTCAGCCTTTCAATTCTTAGGTTTAGAGGTTTCCCCCTTCTCATACTTGGGCCAACATTCTTTGAATGCCTTATGATCAACGTTATTTTTCAATCCATCTACCTTAAGTTTTTGACTCTCATTGAGATCTTGGATGATATGTTTGAGTTTCCAGCAGTTTTTAATATCATGTCTAATGCCATTGTGAAATTTGCAAAAGTCTTTCTCATCCCACCAATTTGGCTTAACATCAGGTATATAATGCTTTGTGGGATCTTTACAGCATACAAGGTTGTTGGAAATGAGTGTTTTTAAGACATCCTCATATGAATCACCAAGTTTTGAAAACTAGTGTCTCTCTTTCTTAGGCTTATCTTGGTATCTAGGTTTGTTCTCTTGTTGATGAGATGCATTGAGTTTCATGGCTTGAACAACACTACTCTCAAGTGTAAAACAGCTTGATCTATGGGCTTGGAAGAGTCCATAACTCCATCATTAACCACTTTTTTTTTCCTATTCCAATGTGATTTTTTCCCTCTATTCTTGTTAGGGTTGTTGTTATTTTGACCATTGTTGTTGTTGTTTCCATGTCTAGTCAAAATTCCTTGTTCTCTCAAAACATCCTCAATCCTACATGCGGTTTCAACCATGGTGTCAAAGGAATAAAAAACCATCTTCCTAACTTCATACCACATTTCTGGAACCAAGTTGCTAACAAGGATGTCAATCTTCTCATTTTAAGGGATGGTCCTATCATAGCGAGAGCATTATCATCTCCACCTTTGCAAGAAAGTGACAAAGGATTCCCCTTGATTTTCCTTTAAGTTGCATAAGTCCAACATGGTGATAGATCTTGAAAGGTTGTATGCAAAGTGTTGAACAAATCTATGGATGAGCTCTTTGAAAGTCTTAATGGGGAGAGTTATGTTGGTGAACCATTCCATTGCTTGACCCTTAAGACTCCTTGGGAATAATCTCATGAGGTACGAGCCATCTTGATGGAACTCAAAACTCATGATATAGAAATGACACACATGATCATGTGGATCTCCATTACCATCATACTTGTCGTATTGAGGGATCTAAACCTTTCTAGGAAATGCTTTCATGATCACACTCTTGTCAAAAGGATTAGGAAAAATTGAATCAAGTGAGAATGAACTCTTGGGTGCCAACATATTTTCCATCATATTCTTAAGTTGTTTGATTTCTTCTTCCTGAGATGGATCTTTCTTCTTAATCTTCTTGTCCACATCAAAGTTGTAGGGGACTCTAGTGCCCTTGTTGATTAAACTCTCTAGGAACTTTTCTTTGTTTTATTCTAAGTATCTCTCCACATATAGTTGGAAGAGTGGTTTTTGTTGTATCTTCATGAAGTCTTGGGCATTCAGGTTAAAACTTGAGTTACTACCCCCATATTGAAAACCATGCTGAGCATGTTGTGAAGGTTGTCTTGAGTTCCTAAGAGGTGTTCATCTCCTATAATGATCATGTTGTGAAGCCATTATTCCTCTAGGGCTAGGAGATCATGAAGGTGTTCTTGAACCTCTTCCACTTTGTGGAGTTTTAGGAGGGGTGGATGGAGGAGAGTTATTTCCACCACCAACACACATGTTGTTAAATTTATCATTAAGTTATTGAGCCAAGAGTCTATCTTTCTCTTCTTGGGAGGCTCTCCTTTCTATCTCCAACAAGGCTTGTCTCTTTGACTCTAGGAGTATAAATTTATCTTCCTTTTTATCTTGTTCATCTAGGAAGGCTTTCTTTTCTCACTCAATTCTCTTAAGTCTTTCAGTTGTGTATCATGAAGGTGCTTTGAGTGGTGAACTTGGTCTTAAATGTGTAAGTAAGTCATTGGTGTATACTGCATTCACACAAGTGTCATAAGGTTCATCATCTTGGTTTTCATGTTTTGATTGTTCTTCTTGGTCAGCTCGCCTCTTATCCCTTTCAGCCCTTTGATGTGCATCTAGATATCTAGTTGAGATAAGGGGTGAGATTGGTTGATTTTCATGAGAGGAACTCCCAAACAGAATGGTATCTCTATGTCTTTAAAATATGTCATCAATGATTTTATCCATTTCTTCCCTCTCTCCTTGAGTCATTGTGTAACTCATATCCATGTCTGTGTGAGAAGATGATAAGGGTGTACTCAACTCACTAGGATTAATCTTGGGATCAAACCAGACTTCTACATTATTTATGGATGATTGATCAAATATGGGTTCTTTTCCATTACGTTTTTGGCAATTTTGAACTAAGGGTAATTGATTAAAGACAACTTGAGGCTACTTTCTTTTATTTACTTGATATCCTTTTGTAATTGACATGAAAGAAAGGGCACTAGGTGATAGGATGACCCTAATAAATGTTGGTACCAAACTAGGATAGTAAAAGCACTCACTTATCCATAAGAGAGGTGATAAGATAGAAATTTTGCAAGAGGCATAAACCAACATTGCCACAGATGTTCCCAATGAACGAGAATACCCTAACACATATGGATCAAGAGGATGATTTACCCAATTTATATTGATTGAATTTGAATTTTTATGGAAGTGAATGGACAAGAGATTACAAAAACTCTCCAAGTGTGTTATCAAAGGATCCAAAGGTTTATCTTCTCAACAAGGACGGTCTCTAGCTCACCGGTGCCAAGCAAGGTCACTCGTGAAATCAAAGATTACTATTTCAAGAGGTCAAAACGCAAGAATCCAAGGTGCAAATAGGCTTCTAATAGTAGGGTAAGTGACCTGATCTGACCCAGATTGACCGAGGAAGACTGGAAATGATAGGATAGCAAATCAAGGAAGTTGTAAAAATCTAGTTTTTTTAATCGGGAACTTAGTTTTTGTTCATTTTAATTGATCAACGAGATGCATTAACAAATTTTTATCATTAATCAAGCATGAAAGATAGTAATTAGGGAGTTCAAGGAAACAATTGTCTTCAACCAATAAGAAAGGGATAAAATAACCTTGTCCATAAACAAGAATAGTGATGTAGTATTCTACTCCCTAAGGACTCTACTTCTATATGTTCTCAAAATGTTTTGCAGTCATGCACATAGTCCTAGAAACAAAAAATTTGGTTGCACTATGGTTCATAGTAATGGTCAACTTTGTTACTCTTGCAATCTCGTCAAACTCCAATCCAGGCACACAAGGGTTTTGACACATTCTGAGAATTTAATCAAACGCAGATGCTGATGAGATCTGATAGCTTGACAAGAAACCACACCTGTGGAGATTTCTTCCACAAGAAAATTTATATAGTAGTTTTTGCTAAAATGAAAATAATGGCTAATACTACTTGAGGTTCCGTCCACATGGTTTACCTAATAAAGGGAGTGTCCACTATGGTTAACCCTCTCTAACAAGGAAGACTCACAAAATGGACCACATGGGGACTTAACTCAAATTCAAGGGTTCTGAGATTCTGATGTTCCCAAAAGGGAACATAGCATACTCCTCTAGCCTCTTCACCTCACCAAAACATAGAAAAAAAATTAATTAACATGATATGTTGCAATAACCTCACCAAGGTTTGTATGCCAATAACAATGACTACCAATCTCTCTAAATGGGACCAAGAGAGAGTGCACCATCAAATGATGAAGACTAAACCAAGTAAGACCATGAGATGATAACAAGTCCTTCCCTACCTACAAGAAGATCTACCTTCAAGAATATATTTTCATGTAAAACAATATAATGAGGCCCACTCTCTCAAGAATGCCACAAATAGTGTTCATAGAGCCTAATTACTATGTGAAACATATATGCAAGAAAGCAAATCTAGATTCATTCTTTCCTTTAGAGAAAAAACTTGGAACTGTGATCTATGAAAGATAGAAACACTCAAGTTAGACACATGAGAGGTTAATTTTTAGTTTTCAAATCCAAATGTTATAGACATGTGCAAAAAAATACCTCAAGTGCAAAGCAACGCGCTTAGTAGATTTTACCTTATTTTTATTTTTGTTGAGCTTTTTCATGCAAACAAGCCACAAACTCTCCAACAAGCAAACAAGAAAACATGATATGCAATGTATATTCAACTTATGCAAACCCTAGGGTTAAATCTGAAAATCAATTTTTAGGAGCAATAATAACCAGAAAATAATCCAAATGACAACTCATATCATGCATTGAACCATGTGAAAAATAAGTGCATACTCATCACAAATTTTATTTTTTTTTGCATTTGACGTAGTCAACAAGTTCTAATTTTTTTGATATGATTTCGGCCACAAAAATAGAAATGCAAAACAGAGAGATTTCAAAAAATATAAAAATTGAAGAAAAATCTCTTCATTTGTGCCCTAGAGACCCATTTTACCAAAACAGACCAATTTTTGTAAATCGACTATTTTAGCTATGATATTGCATCCAAATTTAAAACACAAAGAATGAATCCCCTGTATAATTTAAAGAAATTTATGAAAATGTAAAATTTTTGAAAAATATGCTGATTTGCGCTTAAAATTAATTTTTTATGAAAAATAAAGAAAAAAATATTAAGGTTTCAAAATACCATTGAAAATTCTAAATTTTTTACTGAAGCTTCTCTGACATGTCGTCAACTTGTAAAAACAATTTTAGATCAAAAATCTAAGTTGTTTGGGAGATATGATCAAATCTTTGAAAATCTAAGGTTTTAGTCTCCAAGCAAATTTGAACAAGGGGGTTAGCTCCAAAAATAACCAAAACCAACATGTGAAGGTGGGTTTCCCCATGGTGGGCACAAAAAATGTGTGCTAAAATATTGACACACATCTATGAGTCATTATATCTAAGATTTCTCAAGAATGAGGTCTCAAATGGTGACTCATAGCTTTCATGGAGTGCAAGGGTTTATAATAAAGGCCCTCAATTTAGACCTAGTTTGTGCCCATGCAAGTACACCATAAAATGAGAGATTCAAAGAGGAAAAACAAGAAAGATAGTCTCCATGATCATCAAATATGCATGCAAATGAAAATGAAAGCTATTGTATATGATAATAATGCATAAAAGCAAACTAATTTATGAAAGAAAATATGCCTGCAAGATTATTCTATGAAATGAAATATGAATCTAATCTACCATGAAAGTGCAAGAGTAATCTAAATGGATTTCCATGGAAGCATGAGAGAAGAAGACAAGAAAATAGAAGTTGCAATGTTCAAGCTCAAGTGCTCAAATTCTCCTCCAAAATCGCTCTCCAAACCTGTAGCATAAAAATAAAATCTAGGTCTCTAAAATACGAATCTACAAAATCTCCATGTCTAAATGAGAAGGAGACAGATCCTTATAAAGGATTTAGAAATGAATGGATGGTCAAGATTAAGAGGCAAAAGGAAATGAGTAATGGTGGAGATTATATCTTCGTTGATCCATGTACACAAGATTCTCAAGAGGCAAAATCAATGGACATGGTTAAGAGGAAAAAAGATGTGTGTAAGAGATTAAGAGGCAAAAGAAGATTCCACTCATCTTGGAAAGTGTGCATTCAATGTGTAGACAGAAAGTCTTTTTTCTTTCGCTTTTTCTTTTATTATTTATTTATTATTTTTAGCAAAGTGGTTTCCATTATTTAATTAAAAGATTGTTATTTATTTAAAAGAGATTTGTTCTTTTAATTAAATGTGGCTTAGGATAAAGTGATTTTATTATTTAATTAAAATATATTTTTTATTTAATTAAAAAGGAGAATGTTCTATTATTTAAATAAAACATAGGATCAAATGATCAAACCTTAGGAAATATTGAAATATTTGAATTAATTATGATTTGATCAAGGAAATTGATTTAAATTAAAAATATTGCAAGGCATTGATTCAAGAAATGATAAATTGATGAATGGGTGCCCAAAGTCTAGGTGACCATTTTAGGGTGTATATAGAGTCATCCATAACAAAAGTTTTCAGTATCTCTTTGACATACTTGGATTGTGTAATATAGATAACTTTCTTCATCTAATAAACTTGCAAACCAATAAATAATTTGATCTCTCCAAACATAGACATCTCAAATTCAGTTTGCATCTCATTTGAAAATGTTTGACATAGGGCATCTTGTCCTCCAAATATGATATCATCAACAAAGATTTTAGTTAATAATATCCCTTTACCTTTTTCAATCTTCAAGTATAGATTGTTGTTGTCATTAGTTCTTGCAAATCCAATATTTATCAAGTAGTTGTGAAATCTCTCATACCATACTCTAGGGGCTTGTTTCAATCCATACATTGCCTTGTGTAGTTTACAAACTATATTCTTCTTTCTTGGATCAACAAATCCTTCTCGTTATTCAATGTATACTTCTTCCAATATTCCATTTAGAAATGAAGATTTGACATTCATTTGATACACTTTGAATCCTTTGTAAGATGCATATGCAAGTAGAGTTTTCACTCCTTCCAATCTAGCCATTGGGGTAAATGTCTCCCCATAGTCAATTCCTTCTTCATGTTCATATCCCTTGCATACCAATATATATTTGTTCCTTGTGACTTCTCCATGTTCATTCAGCTTATTTTTCAACACCCACTTTGTTCCAATAATATTGTTTTCCTTTGGTCTCAACACTAGTGTCTAGGTTTTAATCTTTTCTATTTACTCAATTTCTTCATTCATGCCTTCAATCCAATCTTAATTCTCTGAAACATCTTTCACTTTCTTAGGCTCAAACTCACATAATAAGTATGTTTGATCTTTCAACTTACTTCTTGTCATGACTCTAGATGTTGGAATTAGGAGAGATAAGTACTGAGAGGGGAGGGGTGAATCAGTAACCTTAAATATTTCACTTGTAAACTTTTCTGATATAAAACTGTAAACAGTAATCACCGACCAAAATAACTTGAATCTAATTGCATGTAACATTCATCTAGTTAACATATAGATGTAACAACATGAAATCAATAAGACAATCACATAACACAAGTATTTTGGTAATGCATAAACCCTTGTTAGAAGGTAAAAACTACGGTGGGGATGACACCCAAAAATTCTTCACTACTACAGATAGAAAAGGTTTTCCTGTTAGGGCTACAAGATTTTGATCACTTCTGGTGATCTCACCCAGTTAGGAGTGACATGTTAGATCAACTAGATCTACCTAGTTATAGGATTTTAACAACACTACTGAAGTGTGCACTCAGTTAGGAGATTTACATAGGACTGTTAAGTCTACTCTGTTAAGAGATTTATCCAAAGCTCTATTACAATTGTCAGAAAGTAATATGCAATTATCTACTAGTTGACACTCAATTGTCTAAAATAGATCTTATAATCTTTGATAAAATATCACCTTACTTGTGATTAATCTCTGCTCTATTATGCTAGGTAGCCTTCTCTGATTTTGCTCAATCTGATGACTTTTGTACTCTATTCTGCTTTGTTGACTGATTGACTTGAAGTTAGGAAATGACTTCAAGTGCTCCTTGATTTATATATATCAGCTCGACAACCAAAAATGATGTGAACAAACAAATATATAGTGTTTTGTTTTGTCGCTTTAAACAAAAAATTAGGTTACAAAAATAATCATAACCCTAAGATCTATGGTGCAAAATTAACCTAGATCAACTATTACAAATAAGATAAACATTACATTGAATGAATATCTTTTACAATAAATACTCCTCAATCTTGGTAAACCATTTTACGATCTGTTGTAACCATTTGCATAGAAGAATGTGCCATTTCAGATTACTATGCCATTTTCTGTGATCATCGGTAAACATTGCATAAACTGTTCGGTGTATACTGTGATGCTTGGTGTTTACTATCTGTCAGTGTCAGTGTCTACTGGTGCTTTGTAAACTATGTGATGCTCAGTGTAAAAAGGTTTACCGACTGTACTATCTTGCTTTTGGTTACCGACCAACTCAATATAAGTGACCGACTGATCTCTTTGATATCCTTTGATACTAATGAAAACCTTGAATGCTCAAATAGAGATTAACAATCTCCACCTTTGGCATTAGTATCAAAACTTCAAATGTATATAAACAAAATGTTCTCCACCATATACATACACACAAAAATTTTCTAAGTACAAAGTACTCCCCCTCAGTGTATGCTCTCAGTAGTATGTAATATGCATATCAAAGTATACTTATTTGGCATATATACATGTTTTCCCCCTTTTTGATAGTAATGCCAAATTAAAAAAACATATTGTATACTTACATCTTATCAAAAATGTGCTAGTGGGTTTTCTCCAAAGATTTCAAGAGGTTGTCCCACTCCTCTTTCAAGTTGGTGAGAGCAATATGCTCAAGACCGATTTGTGCATGCATGTCAAAGATATTATCTAATGCTGAAATCTCTGGTGTTGCTATGAGTTGTTCCACTTTGACAATATGTGCCTCAAAAATTATTAGGTATGGAGTGAGTTTTGTTTGTAACTCTATGACCTGATCAATAATTTTCTCTTATTGTTTTCGTAGATCTTCTATCAACTGGTAGAGTTCCTAAACTTGGTGAATATGCTTTAAGAAAGAATTCAGCTCGGTTATAACTACTTGTGTACTCAACTTGATTTATGCTTCTAAACCTTTTATCTTTTCACTGACCTCTATAGTGAAGGTGTCTGAAGTACAAAGCTTGATTAGTAACAGACAAATTATCTAGGTTAGGGATTTTTCCTTAGTAATGAACTCAAATAATTTTACCTTTTTCAGTGCCACTTCTTTACTAATCTTCTCTACCAATTTATTCTAAATCTTTGATTCTACCCTTTCTTCAATTCTTTTATTTGATTTTGTATCAGGGACATTGATTTGATTGGTGAGTGTAGCAAGTTGATCTATTATAGGAGTATTCTCATCATTGTTTGTCTTTGGTACTATTTGTTGAAGAATATCCCATACATCATTTAACACTTCTTTCTATTTATGTTCTTGCCTTAACTTTTCTTGTGCCACTTTTCTTGAACAAAGTTCCCCATATCTACTTAAACTTTTGGGGCTTAGGGTTCTCGAGTCACATTTCGGTATAATTATTACTTCATTAATGGTGATCGACCCTTTTCCTTTCTTCTTCTTCTTCTTGACTGCAAGAGGTGACTTCTTCTCACTAATAAAAATAGCTTTTTCTCCACTTTTTAGAGTATCCTTCCCAATTGATACTATATCTTCCTTCTTCTACTCCTTTGTAGATGGTGTGGGAGTCTTGGTTGTAGTGTTAGTGGGGTTCACCTTGGTCAACTTTGTTTCTTCTGGTTCCTTTGAATCTGTGGACTGGTGCCTCTATTTGTTTAGGCTCATTTGTATCTACAATTTTCTCAGGTGCTTGTATCCCTGTTGTATCTTTATTTTTCTTGGGAAGAGAAGCATCAGGTTGTACTTGTGAATGTATTTCTGCTACCTCTCCAAGTACAGGAAGTTTACCCGATAGAGATGTGAACACACTATCACTGTTTAGTGCTTCATCTTTTTTTGGTGCAATTGTCACATCATCATCTTTATCATCAGGATCACCATTTGTGATGTCCTCAATGAGTACATTGTCATCAGTTTTCTTCTTCAGTTGGATTTCTACATGATCTGGTGCATCCTGTGAAATTCTTACTTCTTCCTTTTTCTCAGTGATATCAATTACCTCAGTAACTGAAATACCAGTGTCCATTACTTTCTTTCCCTTGTCATCATTGATGTAGATACCTTTACCTTTAGAATTGTGTCTCTTCTTAGACAGTTTCAAGAATGCTTCCTGTTCAGCTTTCTCTTCTGCTTTCAAAATTGATGTCCATAGAGAATCACATGTGACATCCATGTCACCCACATTCTCATCTAGTATCTGCATAGCTCTATTCTTGATAAAAAATATTGCTTGGTACTTTGTCATATATTCACTTACAACATCATAACTAAAGTGAGAGGCTGCACGAACTAATGATCTTTCTCTTTTTCATTTCTCTCTATCTAATGTAGCAACCCACCTCTCATTTATTCTATCATCTAGTTCCTTTGGTAATTGACATGTGAACTCCATTGGTACCATTTTAAATTTAATCATCATCTGGATGATAGCATGTTCTAGCTTTGTCTTGTCTATAGTTGACATTTTGTCAAATTTTCCTATGCCTGGATCTGTAAGATTTCCATTTTCAATTAAATCTTCAATTATTTCTTCAATTGTACTTTCCTTGTTGCAAACTTTTTGAATTGATTTACATCATTTTCAGTTTTAGTGTACTCTATATCTTCTTTACTTCTGACCAATTTTCTTCTCTTCTTTGATGCCTCAACTATAGGCTTGTTCTTTCTTTTAAGATATTTTCTTGTCGATGTAGCTGCCCTCATTTTCTTAACTTTTATTTCTTCTTTCTTAGGAGGGGATGAGGCTGCAGTTGACGACCTTGTCTTCATACCTTTTTTGTTTTGGTGACTTCTTTTCTTGATCAGTATTGGTAGAAGGAACCGGTGTGGGATCCTTTTCTTTGTCTGATTTGGTTTCCCCACTATCATAAGGCTTGTCAGCTAGCATTAACTAACCTTTGGTTGTGCCTTTAACTGGTGACTCCTCAAATGAGTCAGATGCATTTCCATATCTTGCTATGAGATCTTTCTTCATTTTCTTTTCTCTCCAAGACATTTTATCGATCTCTATATTTGTTGTGATCCTTGATGTTGGTTCCTCATATGTGCCAAACCTAGTGGTAGTGATATCTATCAGTAATGCTAGCAATGCATTGATAGATTTCAGGGTGAAATCATAGTCCATTTCATATCCCATCGGTGCTAGCCATTTTGTTCTCGGTTCTACTGCCTTTATCATAGAGTGGTATGTGCTGACTAAAAAACATATATCATTTTCAAACATATCCACTAATTTCCTTGGAATTCTACTCTTTTGATGCATTTGAGTCTTAAATGCTTTGAAATATGCATCAAATTTAATGTTCATATTCTTTCCTAAACTTTCCATCATTTCATTGATTTGTGCAATTATCGATTTATCTGATTGCCAATTTACCTTACCGATACTAGGTACGTATTTTTCCAAATAGAAAAATGTACAGACGAGCAGTGATCCATACTTACATGTGTTGGACTTCTTTGATCTTATTGTCTTCATATCCTCTTGCAGTTGGTGTAGTAGAACTTCAGCAAGATCTACCTCATGATCTTTCTTCACAATCTTATATGCCATGTGTACAGTGCTGCAGGGTACGCTATTTAGTCTGCTAGATTGAAATATCTTGTACCCAATGACATGAGCTACAAGTTTTACTAATGGGTCCTTGATTGTTGATATTTTCAGTGCCCTACCATCCCATTGAGCTCCAGTGTTCTTTTCAACGTCGGGACAAGATGAACTGTGAAAGGCTTTTTCTTTGTCGGTTGTAGGGAACCCAGTAACCCTACTGATAATCTTCTTAGTGACCTCAACAAATTTTTCTAGCCAAAATTTACCATCATGAAATCTTCTTAGCATGATTCTTATCCAATCTAAGCTGAATCTTTGTGGGAAGTTTGTAAAATGCGATAACCATGACTCCTCAATCTTCTTATATTCAGATTTCAACTTTCCATCCAGTCCACAAACTTGTTGATAGCACCAACAGTCTCAAAATCACCTACTTCATCGATCTTGCAATGAATATAGGCCCTTATGTCTTCAGTTAGCAAAATCCTATCCAGTATACTTGAAAATGCGCCCATATCATCTATTTGTGCTACAACCTTCAGATGTGGTTTGAATTTGCCCTAGGCAAAATTAGCTCTTACAATCAATTCTACTTTCTCTTCAAGGTTTTACATTTTACTTTCAGATGATGTTGGTGCCATAAATTATTTCTAAGGTTTCGGCAAGTAGTAGATATCTAGTGTTTGGTAGAAAATGAACTTACTTTATATCATCAAAGAATTGTTGTCGGTTTGATCTGTAGTGGCTTTGAATCTCTTTGTAAACCTTTTAGCTCGAACTCTGCTACGTGAGATCTTCGCTCTTTGAAATCACAATGTAACAATGAACTCTGTTTCCTCATTTTTATAGAATCTTTGATATTCCTGCTCAAACTTTCATGCATTAAATGCGCGACCTAACTTTCAGTACGAAACATCTATCATCTCGGTGATGTCTACAATTTTCTCCACTTGGTTAACATAGAATTTCTTCATCAGTTTGTACTATTGTCAGTTAACCTTGTATAGTGATTACCAACGGGTAACCAACTCTCATTTCTTATTTCACCGACTATATAACATTTGTTAGCTCATAACACATAAATCTTAGAGCATCTTTATTCATGTAGATTTGGTATTTGTACATCATATATAAGGAACTGTATATAAAATGTGATCATTTAAAATGTTAGTCCCAAACATACCTTTGTCATTTTAAGTGGAGGTACCAATGTCACCCAATCCAGTGGATGAGGTTTCATTGATAGATTTACTTGACTCAGCATTCTCATTTGATGCTTTCTTCCACATAGTGTTCCTTAACTTTGTGATGTCTGCAATAGTATATCCACTTTCAAATATATGATTTTCATCTGGTGCTCAATTTCTGCAGTTCTTGCTTAAATGAACGACCTTGTGAGAGTGCATACATGCCATTCTAGTGTTTGTCCAGCTTCTTGAATGTCCAGTCTGACCCTTTCTGTAATAGTTTGCTACAATATGCCCATACCAATCACATACAACACAATTATTCCATGTATTATAATCCCAAACATATGAGTTACCATGTTTCCTCGGTTGATAAGGCCTACGTTCTATTTTCTCCTTGGGTGTCCAGACTTGTTTCATTTTTGCCTTACAGTCTCTTGCAGTGTCTCCATGCTTATTACAAGTATAGCATATTTTCTCCATAGTGGTATTGTTAGCAAGATCTTTTTGTTTAGCTTTGCACTCATAAGCAGGATGTCCAAACTTTCCATAGTAGTAATAGTATCCATTAAACTTAGGAGTAACAAAAGGTTTACCTTGTGCTTTGCTTCTATACAGATTTGATGTATGTCCTAGTTTTCCACAGTGCTAACATGTTAACACTTTAGGTTTCTAACTTTGATTAATGTTGACCTTTTTAGCTTGTTGTGATGTTTCTCCTTCACCGGTGTAGCCTATATCGGCTTTACTTCCAAATCTTCTCTGATTAGTCAGGAAATCATCAATCTTTTTGGAACAGTCCTCAACTATCTTCATCATTTCATTATTTTTCTTTTGTGTCTTTATCTCATTTCTTAATTTTTCATTGTCTACTCTAAGTATTGCAACATCTTCAAGTCTTCTTGATAATTCTCCATTTACTCGGTTCATTTCTTGATTAACAGTCATCATTTGATTTGATACTTGGAAGTTATGATCAGTGAGTTTCTGTATTTCACTTTCATTTTCTTGGAGTTTTTCAGTCATCAGTCTTCAATATTCAATAGCCATATTTTGATCTTGTTCAGCTTGTCTATTATTGTTCATGATTTCCACCATTCTTACCATTTGGGATTCTTGACTTATTTGAAGTGCTTTCACTTGCTCAGATAGATGCTAATTATTTTCAGATAAATCAATGATGATACTTTTAGATCCATCAAAGATGCTTCTAGAACTTGATCCAACATGATAAAATATATCATCAATAGGTTCTTCATGATAACTGATTTCACTCCGCAGGATTGCAAGGTTCTTCCTTTCGACCAGTAATTTCTTCAGTTCTTCCTTAGCTTATTTATACTATTCCACAAACATTTGCATTTGTAACTTCTGATTCTCAATATTCTTGTCAAGCTTGTATCTCTCCATGACTTAGATCTTTACCCTTTAGTAGTTAGACTGTTCAACAAGAGAACTAAGCTCTGATACCAATTGTTGGAATTAGGAGAGATAAGTACTGAGAGGGGAGGGGTGAATCAGTACCCTTAAATATTTCACTTGTGAGCCTTTCTGATATAAAACTGTAAACAGTAATCACCGACTAAAATAAATTGAATCTAATTGCATGTAAAATTCATCTAGTTAACATATAGATGTAACAACATGAAATCAATTTGACAATCACAAAACATAATTATTTTGGTAACCCAGAAACCCTTGTTAGAAGGTAAAAACTGTGGTGGGGATGACACCCAAAAATTCTTCACTACTATAGATAGAAAAGGTTTGCGTGTTAGGGCTACAAGATTTTGATCACTTCTGGTGATCTCACCCTATTAGGAGTGACATGTTACATCAACTAGATATACCTAGTTATAGGATTTTAACAACATTACTGAAGTGTGCACTCGGTTAGGAGATTTACATAAGACTGTTAAGTCTACTCTGTTAAGAGATTTATCCAAAGCTCTATTACAATTGTCAGAAATTAATATGCAATTATTTTCTAGTTGACACTCAATTGTTTGAAATAGATCTTATAATCTCTGATAAAATATCACCTTACTTGTAATGAATCTTTTCTCTATTTTGCTTGGTAGCCTTCTCTGATTCTACTCAATCTGATGACTTTTGTACTCTGTTCTACTTTTTTGACCAATTGAATTGAAGTTAGGCAATGACTTCAAGTGCTCCTTGATTTATATATATCAGTTCAACAACCAAAAATGATGTGAACAAACAAAATATATAGTGTTCTATTTAGCCGCTTTAAACAAAAAATTAGGTTACAAAAGTAATCATAACCCTAAGATCTACAATGCAAAATTAACCTAGATCAACTATGACAAGTAAGATAAACATTACATTGAATGAATATCTTTTACAATAAATGCTCCTCAATCTTGGTAAACCATTTTACGATCTGTTGTAACCATTTGCATAGAAGAATGTGCCATTTCAGATTACTATGCCATTTTCTATGATCATCGGTAAACACTGCATAAACTATTCAGTTTATACTACGATGCTCAGTGTTTACTATATGTCGGTGTTGGTGTCTACTGGTGCTTTGTAAACTATGTGATGCTCGGTGTAAAAAGCTTTACCGATTGTACTATCTTGCTTCTGGTTACTGACCAACTCAATATAAGTGACTAATCGATCTCTTTGATATCCTTTGATACTAATGACAACCTTGAATGCTCAAATAGAGATTAACACTAGATTCTTTATCTCCAATGATTTGTTCTAGCTTATGATGTCTTCTCACATACTATGCTAATGTAGGCTTAGATCTCCTTTCTTCTTGCTCTTGATCTTTAGGTTCATCTTGTAGATTCTTTGCCTCCTCTTTTGATTGCTTGGTAGCATCCTCCTAATGCTCGACATTTTATTTTTGTGACTCTGTAGGTTCATGTTGTTGCTTGACATCTTTGTTTTTTGGTCCAAGTATATTACTAGCCTCTCCTTCTTCCATGTATACAAAATATTTGTAATCTTTAGGTTCTTGTTTGCACTCAACTTCATTCTTTTCTTTTTTTATTTGTACTCGGTTCAAGGTATAAACAATTCTACTTACACCTTCTCTCCACTATTTTTTTGCAACATTCTTCTGTATGATCAGTGTTCTAGCACAATCCATAATTGATCTATTTATTCTCTCTATTATACCATTTTGTGGAGGTGTCCTTGGTGCAGACATTTATCTCTTTATTCCTCTATCATTACATAATATATTGAACTCATTTGATATGAACTCTCCTCCTCTATCAAATCTTAGACATTTTAAGCTTTTACCTGTTTCTTTCTCAACTTTTGTCAAATGCAACTTAAACAACTGAAAGGCATTAGATTTCTCTTTCAGAAAAATCATAGTCATCATTCTAGAATAGTCATCAACAAACATAATGAAATATTTATCACCACAATAACTTTGCACACCAATAGGTCAAAAAAGGTCAGTATGAACCAATTCCAAAATATCATCAAAAGTAAACCTCTAACTTTCTTCATCTTACTAATGTTTACCAAATTGTCAAAGTTCACATGAGAAAACCTCTTATGCCATAACTATACATCATTAAATTGTGCAAACAAGCATGTTTCTTCAAATAGAACTAGATAGAAAAAATTACCTCTTGTTTGTTCTCCACTTACAATTAGTTTTCTAGTGGCATCAAATATTTTAGCCTTTGTGTGATGAAACTCAACTCGGTAACCAGTACTATGAAACACTTAATAAATTATAGTTAAGACCTTCAACCCAATAAGCAATATCACATCTATCTTATCAATCAATCTTATTGATCCTTTTCTCTTCACAAGACATGGTGCATCATTACCAAACTTAAGATTCATACCTTTGTAATGATTTAAGGTTTCAAACTTACTTTTATCACCAGTCATGTGATGTGAGCAGCCACTATCCATTATCCATATATCACCTTTACTCACATATAAAATAAGTGCAGTTTTCTCATCTTCATCAGAATCATCTTTCATAGAAACCTAAACAACTTCTACATCACAATCATCAAATTCACTAGATTCATTGTTAGTTTCTTCTTCAACAATATAACAAGACTTATTACCTATATCTTTGTAGTCCTTATACTTTTTGTGATCACTGTCATTCCTTTTGTCATTATACTTTATTTCCCTTCTTCCATCCTTGTCATTCATGTTAGGACATCTTACTGAAATATGGAAAACTTTGTTACATAAAAAATAGATTATAGGAAGTTTACCTTTAAATTTTCCTTTTCCTCTCAGTAGGCTTCTAGCCATAAGTGCCTCAAGATCATTTAGATCATGATTAGAAGTGCCACTGTCATTGTTACTGTCACTATTCATATATCTTTTTTTCCTTTCTTAGACTTATGAAGAACCATTTGAGACTTGAATGCATATTCAATAGTTTGAGTAGTGAAATTATCAAAATTTGACAACTCAAAATTAGTAAGCCTACCAACAAGACATTTCAAAGTTAGGATGTTACCAGGAGAACATCTTGATTCTTGTATTGCAGAAACTCTAATAGCATTGATAGGAAGTAGGGTTCTCAAAACTTTTCTAATTAAAATTTTGTCATCAATGTTTCCATTATCTCCTCTAATAGCATTCACTACCTCTTTAACTCTACCACTATATTGAACAACGTTTTCACCTTCTAATATTTTTATTTCATCAAAATTACCTCTCAAGCTTTCAGATTTGGCTCTCAGCACATTTGTGTCCCCACCATAGATAGATGCTAGTGTGTCCCACATTTGCTTTGCATTAGTATTGTCCTTGATGTCTTCAAATTTAGATAACTTAGAATCCCCAACATTGTTTGGTTGTGTTCTTTCTTTTCCTTCATCTCCTCGACTATCATAGGTTCAACAACTAGTACATAATCATGTTCCACATAGTATTTCATTGAAACACCAATTCCGGCTAGGTGCAATTTCATCAAACTCTATCATGTAGGGAAATTCTCCTTGTTCAGCTTCGATGCCTCATTTTTGTACATCTTTATCATTAGCTTCAAGTAACTTTAAACTTTATCCTTATAAGAGCCAAAAGATTTGATGAAAATTGTTAGAATGATTTTAGAATAACTAAGAGGGGGGGGGGGGGGGGGGTGAATCAGTTATCCTTGGGTCCAGATGTACAATTAAACTTTTAACACTTCAATAAACTTTTATTTATTCAGCAATTCACTCAATTTCTATAGAATATATCAGTAACATAAAACTTGCAGTCCACTATCCAAAAGTAATCTACTTGCATAATATAAAACTTTCAACAACATAAGACATCAAATAACATTCACAAAAGTATGACACCATGATTTATCGTGGAAACCCAATATGGGAAAAACCACCAGTAACATGCTACCAAATTTTCACTATTCTAAAGTGAGCTTTGTCATAAGTTAACATAGAAAATAGATTCATTGACATGGTAAGATTGAAACCACCTCACCAAGGCTCATATGTCAACAACAATGTCCACCGAGCTCTCTAAGTGGGTCCAAGAGAGAACATATTGATTAATATTGAGGAATAAACCAAGTAAGACCGTGAGATAGTAACAATATCCTCCCTACGTACAAGGGTTTCTATCATCAAGAATAAATTTGCAAGAAGCGCACTCTCTCAAGAACCCCACAAATAGTGTTCATAGGGTCTATTTACTATGTGAAATATATATGCAAGAAAGTGAATCTATGTTCATTTTAGAGTCCAAAATTGAAGTGTGATATATGAAAGCAAGAAACACTCAAGCTAGACACATGAGAGATTCATTTTACTCCCAAAATTCAAATGTTATAGAGATGCAACAAAATACCTCAAGTCCAAAGCAACACACTTAGTAGATTTTTGTTGAGCTTTTTTTTTGTGCAAGCAATCCACGACATCTCCAACAGGAAAACAAGCAAACAAGAAAATAAGATATGCAATGTATATCCAACTCATGCAAACCCTAGGGTTAGATCTGAAAATCAATTTTTATGAGAAATAATAGCCAGCAAATAATCCAAATGACAACTCATATCATGCATTGAACCATGAAAAATAAGTGCATACTCATCACAAAATTTTATTTTTTTGCATTTGACCTAGTAAAAAAGATCTAATTTTTTTTATATGATTTTGGACACAAAAATAGAAATGCAAAATAGATACCCCTACTTAAAAATAGAGAGATTTCCAATAATGTGAAAATTTCAAAAAAAATTCTTCATCTGTGCCCTAGAGACCCATTTTACCAAAACATACTAGTTTTTGTAAATTGACTATTTGAGCTATGATATTGCATCCAAATTTACAAAAACAAGAATGGACCCCCTATAAAATTTAAATAGATTTATGAAAATGTAAAAAATTCTAAAAAATATGATGATTTGTGCTGAATATTTATTTTTTATGAAAAATAAAGAAAAAATTATAAAAAATTGAAAATACCTTAGAAAATTTTGAATTTTTTATTAAAGCTTCTTTGATATGTTGCCAACCTACAAAAAAAATTTGAGACAAAAAATCTATGACATTTGGGAGATATGATCAAATCTTTGAAAATCTAGTGTTTTAGTCTCCAAGCAAATTTGTGCAAGGGGGTTAGCTCCAAAAATAGCCAAAACCAACATGTAAAAGTATGTTGCCCCATGGTGGGTGCCAAAAATGTGTGTTCTAAAATGTTGTCACACTTCTATGAGTCATTGAATCCAAGATTGCTAAAGAATGAGGTCTCAAATGGCGACTCATAGCTCTCTATTCATGGAGTGCAAGGGTTTATAATGGAGGCGCTCAGATTAGATCTAGTTTGGGCCCATGAAAGTACACCATAAAATGAGAGATTCAAAGAGGAAAATAAAGAATGCTAATCTCCATGATTATCAAGTATGCATGTAAATGAAAATGAAATATATTCTATATGATAACAATGCAAGAAAGAAAACTAATCTATGAAAGGAAATGCTTATGCAAGATTATTCTATGAATGTGAATCTAATCTAATATGCAAGTGAAATATTAATATAAATGGATTTCCATAGGGGCATGAGAAAAGAAGACAAGAAAAGAGAAGTTGCAATATCCAAACTAAAGTGCTCAAATTCTCTTGTAAAATCGCTCTCCAAATTTGCATAACAAAAACACAAATCTTGATCTCTAAAATCTCCATGCATAAATGAGAAGGAAAGGGCTCCTTCTAAAGGATCTTGGATGGTCAAGATTAAGAGGCAAAAAGAAATGAGCAATGGTAGATATTACATCTTGGTTGATTCATGTGCTCAAGATTCTCAAGAGGCAAAATTAATGAACATGATTAAGAGGCAAAAGGAGATTCCACTCATCTTGTAAAGTGTGCATTTAATATGTATACAAAAAGTCTTTTTCTTTTTATTTTAATTTTATTCTTTTTTTATTATTTTTAGCAAAGTGGCTTCCATTATTTAATTAAAATATTTTTTATTTATTTAAAAGAGATTTGTTCTTTTAATTTTTGTTATTTAATTAAAATATTTATTTATTTTTTAATTAAAAGGGAGCATGTTCTCTTAATTAAATAAAACCTATGATAAAATGATCAAACCTTAAGAAATATTAAAATATTTGAATTAATTACAATTTGATTAAGGAAATTGATTTGAATTGAAAATATTGTAAAGCATTTATACAGGAAATTGATAAATTGATGAATGGGGGCCCAAAGTCTAGGCAACCATTTTAGGGTGCATAAAGAGATAACCTAATGATTTGAATCTAACCATTATCATGATGTTTTATGTTTCATTGATATGTGTCTGATGTGTTTTCATGACTCCAGATGAAGTTGTAGTTACTCACTTAGTTGAGGTCCACACGATGTATCGATCCTAGTCATCTATTTTCATATATCTGATTTGTATGTATATCCATATGTATACATGTATCTCTTCTTAGTGATGCAAGATTACAATCATCAGGTATTGTCTCCACCTAGCTTCACAGGTCTGAGTGATCCCTCAAAATCCTTAATCATTGTTGTTGTTATGAATATATCACCAGGTTCCACAGGAAGAAACTTTTCATCTAATCCTTTTATCCTTAGGTGGGGAGTTCCCGAGTCAGTCCCTTGTGTGGATGTATTTTTGTGTTCTCTCAGTTTGTTGGTTTTCTAGACCTAGTAGATGGTTTTTTGTCTTTTGCAATTGTTGAGAATGAGGTTTTGAGTATGGTAGCTCTAATTGTCTTCATGGTATGTTCAATTTTTATTAGTAGATTATTGATGTGAATTATTATTCATATGAGGGTATGATTTAGTAATTTATCTTTATTAGTGGTTACTTATTTGTACAAGTGTATCTTGTTAGGAATGAGTTAGTATGTGATTAAATCATGTAATTTTACTATCAATAATAATAAAGAATTTATGGTATTAATAATGTTTAATAATATCCATAACAATAAGATGTCTATGGTAAAATTAATTATAGCTGTTTTAATAATAGTGGTAAAATCCAACTTATGTTAGTAGTTACCTAATATATATATCACTATTGTATTTTGTAAAGAATATGGATTAGTGTATGAATAAACAATATGTTTTACAATAATTATATTCATAATATTTAAATATTTCTAATATTAATAATAATGTGTCTTACTTATGGTATATGTACCATAAGCATATGGGTGCACACATATGCCTATGAATACATATATAAATTATTATTTAATAAATTAATTATGTGAAGGTAATTATTATGAGACTATGGTAAGTCTATGTTATTTTTATATTTCGGAAATGCCTTTGGTAAATTACCATAGTAAGTAAGTTAGTAAAAGTATTCCTAAAATCTTTATTATCTATATTGTCATCCTCCAATTTAGGAGACAAAGATTAAAATCTTATTAAATAAAATTTATTTATCCCTTAACGGGAATGGTTCTGCAAACCATATTATTAACAAATAACTAATATAGTTGAGATGGTTGCATCGGTTGGATTACCCATGCAACCACCTCCTCCAATCTATATACAGGAAGGATCTCCTATGTGAGAGGGTGTTGGGTAGGAGTTGATTTGAGAAGAATCGATAATAAGATGAGTATTATGTTTGTAGGAAAATTATATTTGCGAGGAGAGGATTCATTATTCTCTGAGATTGGCATTTGGTTGTTTCGAGTAGAGGCTGGAGATTTCATCCAGCAGGATTGAAGGAGTGCTGGAAGAGATTGAGAGGATTGGATTCTTCTTCATCAACCGATTCCTGTAGGACTCCAGGATGGAATCCATCCTAAGAGATAATTCTCTTCTCTATCATGAATGTTTTTTTTTAGATCTGGTTGAATGCCTCTCTATATGTTTTGTTTGTCTCCATATGTTGCAGAATGTTTATACAAATATAGCTAGCCATTTATACATTATTGTATTCTGTGAGCCATTTTTACAAATATAAGTAGCTATATTATGGTATTCAGTGAACCATTTATATATAATGGTATTATGTGACCATTTATATATAATTGTATTCTATGAGCTATTTATACATTATTGTATTATGTGAGCCTTTTTTACAAATATAAGTTGCTATAATTTTTGTACTCTGCCAGCCGTTTATACAAGTATAACATGATCTCGTGTTTGGATTATTTATATTTAATTTTATGTTATTTAGCAAGATGCACAATATATATATTAAATTTTTTATGAGAAAACTATATGCACGGATTAGGGTTAGACAAGATTATTTATATTTAATTTTCTGTCATTAAACTATCTATGTCATTAAACATAAGTTTAATACTTTAATTACTTATACTTTAAGTTATACTTGTATAAAGAAATTAGGTACCTTTCAGGATGTTTGAGATAGGTTTCAACTTCATAGGAGTTAGGATACAACTTCTATATTTTTCAGTTTTCAATTTAATTCAGACTTAGTTAAAATTTCAGACATGGGAGGTTTTATGGAGCATTATGTTTTGGCATACAGAATTTTGTGTAAACTTTATATATGTTCATTACTTCTTGTGTAGAGGTTATATGGTGCATTTAGATTCTTTAATAGGGTTAGGATGTGTGTAGGAAAAAGGGTTAGGGCTTAGGATTGTCTGGAGGATCATGACTATCCTAGGTCTCCCTAACCGCTCCTAATTTTCCTCAATGTCCCTAAACTCTCCTATTCTTTTCTATTCTTTGATGTAAGTTCTCAAAAGTGTTTATGATGTATTTTATTTCATGTATGATGTATTTGTGATGTGTGGGTTAAGGGTAGAAAACCTAAGAACACTAAGTGAGTGGCTCTTAGTGTGGAGCCGGGGCACTAAGTGGCTAGTACCAAGATAACTAACTACAGAGTTATTTAACAAGTGATAATTTAATTAAAACTTATGGGAATGGGTTCAAACACTAAAAAGATTAATATATTCCTCACCCATGCCATTAGTGCTAGTAAAGACTATGGATGGGAGTGGGAGATGGTGCCTATGCATAGGTACAATCGAATGGTGCTTGTCTATATGAAAGACATTCAGTTCTACATGTGCCTACTTGGGGCTCGAGGATCAGAGTGGATAGTACCAAGACAACCCAAGGGGTGAGGGCTATGCAATGACACTCACTTATCTTGTTTCTTATAGTTTCTACCAATCCTTAGAACCTTTGGGAAAAGATTTATACTTTGATCTTCTTTTCATTTTCTATTTGAGAAAGGTTACCCAACCCTAGGTATGGCCTAGCTATCCCTTCTTTGTGGACCTTGGTGTTTATCTCCTAGCATGGGGGAGTGGGCCTTTTGGTATCCACGTGGTTGGGTGGTAAATATTTTTATCGAGGTACCTTTTATGGATGCAGTTCTTAAGGATTCATGCTTGCGTAGTGTTCCAATTTTGAAGAATGAAGACTTGTATTTATCTTTCATGATGTAATTATTGTTACCTCCCAAGAGGAGATGGATATAATGTAATCATTAATGTATTTCAAAATGATGTATTTGTAATGGGTAGACTTAGAAAGAAGGAAAAGGGAAAGCATGAACTTTATGCATAGAATGTATGTTGAAAAAGAAAAGGATTTTGTAACATTCCAACTAAAGTAGTATGTTTCTCATTATTGTTGATTAAAGGAAAAACTAGTAAAACAAATATAATATTTTCAATGTATCAAATGTTTAGATGATTCTATTATATGGTATTAATGTTTTAAGTGTTATATTGTTCATAAATGATACTTAGAAATATAGATGGATTTAAATGGCATTTGAAATGAAAGTACTTTGTATTTAGTTATAAAGAATCTACAAATGTTGTGGTGTAGTTTTCTTAAGAAGTAAGTGAAGTTGTTAGTAAACTATATGGACTTAAATGATTTGTGCATTAAATAAAAAGGGAACCTTGGAGGAATCTAAGTTAATCTATGTTTTATTTATATAATTCTTTTAAAAATTCAAAAAATTTCACAAATCATTACTTAGGTTTTCTTTTACAAAGAGAATCTTTGTTCTCTTCCCTAGTTCCCTTTGCGGAGAATGATATCTTTGGTATTAGAGCACTAAGTTGCTACACTGGGGCCCTAGAAATTTTGTCCATGCTTCTGAAAACTTGTTACTCATTTAAGGAAATACTTAAACATAGAATCAGACTAGAACCCTTAAAATTATTGTTTCTTACTCATGGCAGGATGCCTCGTATAACCTACAGTAGAAGGGGAGGTGCCCAAAAATAGCCCTGCTAGATCTCAACAAGAGTGTTCTCATGAAGTTCAGAACAATATGAGGGTAGGGGGGAGAAATCTAATAATAAATCAGGAGGTTTTTCGGGGGATCAAGTATAGGAACTCCTACAATAGATTCTATAGAGCTTAGATGCAAGGCAGGATAGAGGTCACCATGGGGAGACTAACACTCACCATGAGGAAAAAGAAAGGAGTCCTATGAGGAGAGATCAGGTAGTGGAAGAAGATGCTTTGTGTGATTCTCACATGTGAGACCTCCTTAGGACTAAGACTAACCCATTTAAGAGAAAACAAGGTGGATCTACTACTGAAACTTGACTGTTAGACTTAGAGAGGCTTTTCTACATGCATCCTTATGCTAGAGATTTGCCAGCAAGCCAGTACTGACTGTATGTTTTTCATTGATGACAACATATGGAAAGTAGCATGCATCAAAGACTTATACACTAAGATTTATGTATATGTTGGATGGACATGATATCATGGGCATAGAGGTTGATTGTGAGCACAGATAGTTATATAGAAGCTTGTGTCAGTAGTGTTCCTAATAGAGTTATAGGCAGTGTTCTGTGTATGGTTGTTTGTATAGTTGTCCTATGGATATGCACCCTTGGAGATATGTTCTATACATATTAGTAATGTTAAGTTCATGGAAAGATGATCTGATGATGAACATAAGTGAAGTTATGCAGTCGCCATTCGCTAGTATCAGTTTCCTGTGTTTGTTTAGCAGAGCCGACATAGATATTATTGGTTCATGAGTTGCACCTATCTTTAGGGTATGCTCCCTTGGAGTTAAACTTAAAGATGAGCTATGGATGTTCTTGTGTGATGAAGTTAATCACCTTCATGAAATTAAGATCAAGTAAAGACAATTTAAGCTAAATACAAAGGAAATTTACTCTAAACTTGAAATTACAATCTATATCATTCCATGGCTCTCTAGAAAGAAGTGGTAAGTGAGCTCTCAGCTGCAAATCCTCACTAGTGATACCTCTAAAATGAGAAGAATTCTGCTACAAATTCTTCTAAATGCTTAATCTATGAGATATTCATGCTTAATCTAGCTCCATTTTGATAACAATGCAATGATAAAGTGCTAAAATGATAAATTCTAAATGCTCAAATGCTCAAATGCTCTTAGAATGCTCAATTTGCCTATAGTAACAATGCTTTTGCAAATGACTTGCAAGATGGAAATGCTCTCCAAAATGCCTCATATTTATAGTAATTTACCAAGGGTAGGGGGTAGAGTGAATTGATCATGGTTAGCTCATGGTTGAGTCAAAAACTTTTCTTTGTCCCTTAATGAGGGGACAATTTACAATTTGTGAGTGATTTGTGTCATTTTCTCCTCAAATCTCATTGGTTGATCACTTTGTTGAGGGAAAATAGAATTTATTAATTCAATTAAGTAATTAAATTTAGCCATGGAAGGGTAATGGGTTCAATTTGATTTATGATTTAAACAACTATACAATTAATTAATTAAAATCAATTATATAGTGCTTTTGCCCCTTTTAAGCTTGTATTTAATTATTTAACATCATTATTATATAATTCCTTTGTTTCAAATAATTTTTCTCAACTTCATTTAATTATGTCCACTCTTTAATGATTTGATGCATTTTGTTGATTTATGCATTTATCCAATTTTGCGTGTCTACAAATGCCCCTCTTTGAATTGATGTACGAAGAACATTGATTCAAAGATTCCTGTCCGTCCTGATTGCTGATATGACTGATATGATTGATTGTTGCCTCTGATGCTGAAACAAAAATTTTGATGCCCCATTGATTCCATGATGTTTGATTACGATCTCAATTCCAATACCCTTATTCCCTCGTAGAAATTAAAACATATTAATTTCCTGACTTAAAAAAGATTTTTGATGAATGATGCCGAAAAATGTTTTCATTTTTGAAATCTTGATGATATGCCATATTGATGTGAAGAAATGCCCTGGTTGAATAAGTTGATATAGCTCCCTAGTCATTTTCACCTCCAAAATTAGGTAAAAAAAACCCTTTAAATAGGATAGTAAACCTTGTTTTACTATTCATTTTCACTTTCTACCTTGGTGATTTTGCTCTGATCCTCTGACTGATTTCGAGATGGTTGTCCTGATTCACGAGCACAGATTCAAGAGATGTTAGAGATATGCGAGGTCACATGACTATGGACCTCCGGTGAGTCATTCCAAACCTCATCTTGTCCTTTATAGTGCATTTAATGAGCATTTATTGCATTTATGTGTTTCAGTATTGCCTTCGAAGAATAAAATGTCACCTAGGATAGATTCAATGCCGCTTTGACCTATTTACCATCGCCTCCGCGCATTTTATACTCGCTTCCACTAGGTTTCATTATCGCTTAGGAAATTTCCACTCTCGCCTAGGTATGGAAGAAATCACACCTAGCGCAGGGCAAAATTCTCAGTTTTTGAGAAATTGTCACTTCTGCAAACCCTAATAGTTTAACTATCGCTTAGGCCACATTGGCTATCGCCTTGCCTGTTTCACTGTCGCTTGACAAGTAAAATGTCACTTCCCACTAGAAAAATATCACTTAGCAATATTTGGTAGTCACCTATGATAAAATGTCACTTGATATGATAAAACTCTTGCCTAACGAATTTTGAGAAAAACTCTAGGAAAAATTGATTGCGTTTGATGCCAAATTGGATAATGTGTGATGACTGATTGAACTGTTGAGATGAAGTTCGGTGTTTTCCAACAAAACACTTTAGGTTAGGATATCAGGATAAAAATACCATGAAATATGATTGGTCAATCCACTTAGGATAGTTACTGATAGGACAAATCAATCAGTGTGAAAACCGATATGACTTTGATATTGCTTAGTTCGTTCTCAGGACACAGAGACATGAACAAATGATACTAGGTATGATGACTTGATTCTCGATTGACTTGAGATGATTCCTCGATATGACATACTGATATGCTTCCTTCTTGCTTTGCTAACAGGCACACTTACCTACCATGTACATCAAATCAGTAGCATCATGGGTTATTGACTGAGGTCAAGCACTCATAGCGGCTAAGTTCTGAGTTATAGAGCGATGCGGTTTGAGATTTCTACTTGATCTTCCACAGTTCTAGCTGAACCATGGATTACTCACTAAAATGGCGAAGCGATGGCACTCCGACTACAATACCTTTCACCTACCATATGGAGAGGTGATGATCAGGCCTGAGGACGTGTATTAGTTGCTGAGGATTCCATGTAGGGGATGGAGATAGTATTACTTGGCCAAAGTTTGCATCATTTTTGAGATTACTAGCTATTCTGGGTGCTCTGATTGGTGGTTTTCTCCTTCTGGACCGATGAGGTCAAGGTTTCTCTATGGGATGGGGTAGGATACTAGAGGATTTACTTTCACATCCTCAGTAGTTTGATTGGGGATCCTGCATGCTGGCTCATTTATACCATGATTTGCACGAGGTGGTGTATCGAGCAAGCACTTTGTTGTCTGCTAGTGTGATGGTTCTACAGTTGTGGATATGGGAGCATCTTCCTGTTACTCAGCCCATTTCAAATAGAGCTTGACCTCATGGACATCCATATGCTTTTTTGTACACTGGGATGGTGATTTAGCACCACTTAGGTCATCTAGATTATTGGAGACGTCAGATTGATGATCTGGATCAGGTTTAGTGGCATCCTTATCTGGGTTGTGAGAAGTGGAGAGAGGATGATGATGAGTTACCATATATGTTTTCCCCTCACTGGATAATTGGGTGCACCACTACTACTATTGAGCGCTTCTACTTCGACAGAGTTTTGAGATAGTACGGGCAGATGCAGGATATGCCTCAAGGCAATGCTTTATATGCTCGGGTATAGGTAGAGATCTCTATGTGGGGTCCATGCATTGATTACCAATTTTCATTAGATTAGATTGTAGGGATGATTATTTACTGGTGGGAGATACTTCTTGGTATGGCTAATGTAGGGATGTCTCATGAGTATGCAGATTGGTGGGCTTGCAATAGGTTTATTCATTTCACTGATCCAGCTGAGCCTATTCCTGGATGTTGTGATGGTGCTAAGGATGGTAGACATTGGAGAGGATGAGGACATAGACATCCTCAAGGTGTAGTAGGTAGAGGTCCGGTGAGACGGGGTCAGGCTCAGGATAGATAGGCTAGAGCACAAGATGATGCAGTTGATAGACATCCTAGAGCAGATAGATAGGATAGAGCGCATAGACATCAGAGAGCTCAAAGACATGCACAAATTGATGTAGCTAGGTAGGTTCTTAGGGGATTAGATCCCTTGGTACAGTTACAATGAGTATCCTTAGCTCAGCATGATGATGACATAGCTTAGCTAGATCAGGCACCACAGGATGGTGCTCAGCACGATCAGGCACAAGATCAGGCACAACTGGATGATGGGGCTCCACAAGTGCCTCCAATAGCTCCACACCCATAGGATCATGGACTAGGTGCACAGGGTGATTGCATTGTTGGATTAGAGAGAGGGATGTAGTCTATGAGGATAGATATGTCCACTATTGTGGGTCAATTGGATCAGGTTGCCTCCTTATTATAGAAGCTTGTATCAGCTATGGTTGTTTAGAGACAGGATGGAGTAGGCACTTCTCAAGATAATCCCCTACATGATGGTAGAGGTCCAAATGGATCTAGTGCTATAGGATCTTGATTGACATATGTACTCATTCATGATGTCCTTTGTTTCATTTCATGTTATTCTCATTGATCGGAACATTCTATGTATCACTTTGATGATATTGTATCTTGACATACTAATTTGATGATCATGTGATGAACACTTTTTGATGATATATGATGATATACTCTGTGGTTCACCTTTGATGAGTTGATGTATGAGATTATCTTTTATGCAGCTAGATGATGTGTTATGCATATTTTTTGATCTATGCTATGGATGGAGTATCTTATGTTATGATATAGATAGATGTATGCAAAAATGTATGGATGTTTATGATGCTTTTCTGTGTTTCATGTATGGATGCCAAATGTGGATGCAATGCATGCTCCTATGGTTTTTGATTTTTTTATCTTTTGAATGTATGCAATACTAACTCCTATTTTATATGAATGTATGAAGTATGATTAATGTTATACATGAATGCAATAGATAATCCCACGTGTGTTATTCAAATTTCAAAGAGTATATCAAATGCTAGATTCAATCCTTCCTTCTTTGTTTGAACATTATGATGATCCTAGATTAAAATTGATGTGTCCCCCTTCTCCCTTGGAAAACGTACCACAAACAAATGCAATTAATCTAACATGAAATTAACATGACCATGCAACCTAGGTGTCACCAACTTATAGCAAATAAATGCCTTGAGGATAAATTTTCATCATTGAGCATTTCGGGACCGGAAAGCTTAGTACAACCATCACTAACTACATCATGATGATATGACTGCTTTTATTATCGCTGTTGGTAACCTCATTTTGCACCAGGTACAACCCTCACTAGTTGGATGACCAAACTATGGGAGTTTGAATACCGGTGTCAACAGATTCAATGTTGCAAGTGGATTTTTGGTATTAAGATATGGAAGATCTAAATAGCCAAGGGATCCTTTTGCATAAACAAACAAAGGTTAATCCTCCCCCTTATGAGATAGTCCTCGATGGTTCTTGGATGACCATGTCTTTAGACGAACTCTCATAAGTTGATGGATTTTCCTCAAAAAAGTCACTCAAAGGCAAGAAAATATCACATATTCATCATGGCCAATCTAGTCGAAACATCATCAATTAGCTAAAAGAAGTGATAAAAAGTCAAGTTCCTAACCAATTTATCAAAAAGAAAGCCTTAAGTGTTTTGCAATGTTTCATGATTTTCAAAAATTATTTCCAAGCATTCTCATCGTTAAAGTGTTTTTGTCAATTTTTAATCCTGAATAATTAAATCAATGAAGGCTCAAGGATCAAGTTGTAGGATCAATACTTGGGTGTTGAACAATGATATCCATCAAAGGTTCACAAAAATCACACTCTCTGATAAATCCTAATAAAAATTTCTCTCTGCCATGACTGATTGTGCACTTGTTGAATCCATTTGGTACCATAATTCCAATACTTTCCTGCCCCCAAGTGATAAATGCGATCATGAAACACCCTAGGGAACAAGGAAATGCATCAATGCAACTGACAACTTTATTATGACTATGTACAAATGACAGATGCAATGAAGGTATACAAATGGGATGGTGGAAATGCAATATGTACAAATGCAACCTAGGAAAGACCAACTTAAGGGAATGAAAGGCACTTGTTTACCAAGTTTTCACCTTTAGGATGGATCAAGCTTATTTTTTCTATTTTTGCAAGCTTTTTCCTCTTTTTTTGCAACCAAGGTGCCTATTTACTAGGTTTTTGCCAGGGCACTTTCTTCTTTTTCAAATTTTTTTTTTTGTATCATCAAGGCACCTATTTTCTAGGTTTTCACCAAGACAACATTTTTTGAATCATATCTAAATGTTTTTCCTTTCTTCATACTCAATTTTCTCAATGTTTTTGATCTTTTGTGCTTTTCAAATATTTTTGGTATTTTCAGAATCTCTTTTGAGCCATGTACAATAAATAGGATGCTCTCTCATTTGATACTCTTTATACTCTTTTATGTGTAGAAGCTTTTGAGATGAATACTGTTGATAGGTTCTGGAAGCTCCTCTCCTTCACAATCTGATAATTTATAAGTTCCTGTGCCAAATGAAGAGACTATGATGAATGGACCAAGCCAGTTAGCTTCCCATTTTCCTTTCTTCTCTCTTTCAACTTGATTCTTTGGATTCTCTCGCAACACTAAGTCTCCTAATTGAAAGACTCTTGGCTTGATATGATTGTTATAGTTCTTCGAGATCCTATTTTGATACAAGTTCAGGTGCTCATAAGCCTGTGTTTGATGCTCTTCAAGTAACTCCAACTGTTGAAGCCTAGCTACTCTATAATCTTCATCTGTGATCAATCCATGTAATGACACTCTTAAAGATGGTATCTCAACTTCTAATGGAAAAACTACTTCGGCCCCATAGACTAAGGAGAATGGTGTAGCTCCTATAGGTGTTCTTATGCTGGTTCTATATGCCCATAATGTTGGATTGATTTGCATATGCCAATCCCTTCCTGATTTGTTAACAAATCTCTTCAAGATTTTCAATATGTTCTTATTCGTGGCTTCAGCTTGCCCATTCCCTTGAGGGTAATAGATTGATGATGAGTGATGAGTGATATGAAATGTAGCACAAAGTTCATCAACATCCTTGTTTTTAAACTATTTTCCATTATTTGTTATGATGGCATGTGGAATACCATATCGACAAATGATATGATTCACGATAAACATGGAAATTTGTTTACCCATTTTCATTATCAAAGGAACTGCTTCAACCCACTTTGTGAAATATTCTATTGCGGTTATGATGTGTTTGTGTCCATTTGAAGAAGGTGGATGAATGACACCAATTCGATCAAACCCCCATTGGTAGAAAGGCCATGGTGTAAAAAATGGGTGTAACTCTTGTGCTGCGGCATGTATCATATTACCATGATATTGACATTTGTTGCATATCTTCACAAAATGACAAGCATCCTTTTCTAATGTCTTCCAAAAGTACCCTAAGCGAAGGATTTTCTTAGCTTTATTTAGACCGCTTCAGTGTGACCCGTAAATGCCTTCGTGGACCTCATGGAGAGCTAACATAGACTCCTCTTCCTCTAAAAACCTAAGTAATGTCCCATCAAGACCCTTATGATACAATGTTTCTGAAAGGATTAGGTAACGAGTGGCTTGGGGTATCAAATTACATTTTTGGGTGCGAGTTTGGTCTAAGGGTAGCACTTGGTCTTTGAGATAAGTGTAGATAGGTCCATACCAAGGAGAGTCATGTCCATGTAAAAGGGAAACAATTTGGGTGTCAGGAAGGTTGAATGCTGGTTTTACTAACTCTTTAACCAAGAACTCATACTTCTCATTTTGATCTAGTTTTTGTAATAAGGAAGCCAAGGTAGCCATCACATTTAGTGCTCTATTTTTTTCTCTAGGAATCTTCTCAAAAGTAATCAAAGAAAAATATTTCTTCCATCCATCAATCATGGTCTTATATGGCATTAATTTCTCACCTTTGGTATGATATTCATTGTTGACTTGATTGATGATGAGTTGAGAATCTCCATAAATTTGTAACTCCTTGATATTCCATTCTAAAGCCATTTTGATGCCTATGACTAGTGCCTCATACTCTGCTATATTATTAGTGCATGCAAATAAGAGCTTGTAGGACTTGGGAATAGTGTAGCCTTGCAGAGTAACCAATAGTATGCCATCCTCGGAACCTTCTTGAGTATAAGAGCCATCAAAATATAACTTCCATGTTTTTGCTTCTATGTTGACAATGGCAGAATCCAGAAATTCCACTTGAATAGTTTGTGTGGAAATCATGGGGTTTTCTACTAAGTGATCTTCTATGATTTTTCCTTTTATTTCTTTTCTATCAACATACTCAATGTCGAATTCACTTAATATCATAACCCACTTGGCAATCTTACCTGTGAGAGTAGTTTTGCTTAATAAGTATTTGAGAGGGTCAATCTTGGCAATCAACTTGATCTTATGCATCAAAATGTAAGGAAAACACCACTGCTAAGCAAGCCCTTTCCATAACGATGTAATTAAGCTCATATTTGATCAAGGTTCTACTCAGATAGTAAATAGCTCTTTCTTTTCCTTGCTCATCTTCTTGTGCTTGAAGTACTCCTAATGATCTTTTTGTAGCAGATATGTATAGAAGCAATGCTTTACCTTTGATTGGTGGCATGAGAATAGGTGGATTTACCAAATAAGTCTTCAACAATGTGAAAGCTTGATCACATTCTCCATCCCACATGAATATAGTGTCCTTGTGTAACAATCTGGTGAAAGAGTGACATTTTTCAGCTAATTGAGAAATAAACCTCCTTATGGATTGAATTTTTCCTTGTAAGGATCTCATTTGGCTGATGGTCTTAGGTATCTCCATGTCCATTATGGCTTGTACTTTTTTTGGGTCCACTTCAATTCCTTTTGCTGACACTATATAGCCCAATAGCTTGCCGGATTGGACACCAAAGGCACACTTTTTTGGGTTTAATCTAACTTTGAATTGTTCCAACCTAATGAATATTTTTCGTAGGATTTGTAAATGTTCTTCTCTTTTGTGGGACTTTGCTAGGATTCCTTCCACATAATCCTCTAAGAAAGTGTGCATCATGTCATGAAAAATAGTTGTCATGGCCCTTTGATATGTGGCTCTAGCATTTTTAAGACCGAAGGGCATAACATTCCAACAAAAAGTACCCCAAGGGAAAGTAAATACTGTCTTTTCTTGGTCTTCAGGAGCAATCTTTATTTGATTGTAGCCACTAAATCCATCGATTAATGAGTACATTGCATGACCTGCTATCAAATCCACTATGGTATCTATGCTTGGCAATGGGAAATCATCTTTGGGACATGCAAGGTTTAAGTCTCTACAATCCATACACACACAGATAGATTTATCATGCTTAGTGGCTGACACAATGTTAGAGATCCAATCAACATATGCTATGGTTCTTATGAATCCAACCTTTAACAATTTTTCCAATTCTGCCTTTACTAGGAGAGCCACATGTGGGTGCATTTTCCTTAGCTTTTGCTTCATAGGTTTAACTCCGGGTCTAACATTCAAATGATGCATTATGAAATCAAGATCCAATCCGAGCATGTCAGCATATGACCATGTGAAGTTTACGTGTTTCTCTTGGAAGAATTTAATGAAGTCCTCTCTTTCTAGAGGTGTAAGTGATGTTGCCAAATGTATGAACTTTTGATCTAATTATGTCCTGATGTTGACCTTTTCTATTGGTTCTATAAGAATAGGTGACCTTTCTTCTTCATGTTTGGGAAAAGTATCCAATCTCTCTTCCTTTGGTGCCACAATTGGGTTTTCACCAAAAGACATGTCTTTTATTTTCATTTTTTTTGGTTCTAATGGTGCCACAGTTGGGTTTTCACCAATAGAACCTTTCATTTTTTTATTTTTTTTCATTTTTTTCTTGTGACTAAGAGATTGGACCCCTTCTGCTATCATTATGTCCATATTGAGTTCATTAGTGAAAGAGGGTTCAACCGCATTAAGGTATTGGTTTGCTGCTTGGTCATTTGGGAAGTAAAGTAAGTCATTTGGTTCAGTTTGGTCCCAATCAATGAGGTCCGAGTGTATCAAAATTAAGGAATCATTGGGTAAGGTTTCATCAATAGGATTTATGGACATGACTTCATTTGAGGGTTCCTACATTGTATCATTTAGATCTATGATGTGAGCTTCCTCAATATGATCCATGGAAGAAGGGTCAAAGCCACCTTCACTCGAATCCTCATCAACCTCTATGGGAAAAAACATGGGAAAATCCATGAGTGGGTTAAAACTAAAATTTGAATCTCCCTCCTCTAAAGGCATCCAAAATGTTTCTATCCATGCTCCACAAGTAGGTGCTTGTTCTATATTAGGCCTTTGAATATGAGTTTCTTCACTAATTGGAGCTTCTTGCCTTGGGATTTTTGCATAAGTATGTATGGAAATTACTTCCTTATCTTGACATGACTCCTTCGATAAGGTATCCCATTCATAATCCTGAGAATCATCACTATCTCCTTCGGATTCTAAGGCATTTATTTGAGGATGAAATCCATGCATTGGGCTTGAACTTTCTCCTTTGAATTGAAAACCTACTCCAGATTTTTCATGACTTTCCCTCCAAATAGGTTCAATAGGTTCTAATAACCCCTTATTCCTTTGGCCTAAGGGTCCTCTTCCCTTGTATCCCATCTTTTGCATAATCTCAAAACCTTTTCCATATTGCTTGGTTTGTATATTAACATGCTGGATTCTTTCCATGGGAGTATTTGAATTATCTTCTTCATCTTGATATAACCATTGAAGTACCTCATCTTCCTCTTTATCAAATGCTTCTCTATCACTTTCTCTTACAAAGAAAGAATTGTACTTGTGAGGCAAAGGTCCTTTTGATGGTTTACCATGTGTCCTAGGAGAGGTGGGCATATCAAATAGGGAAATGGAATATTCCCCTACTCCTTTAGAACTGATTTTACATTGTTTGTCAAAGGTAGCCATCATCTTATCCATTTTCTTGTAGTTTTCCTCTTTAACCTTTTATTTTTCTTCTCTAGTGGGTTTGTAGGGTACTATCTCTAATTTAGACTCTTGATTTGAGTCTTCCCTTGTAATTGGATCCTCATAGCTCATCTTTTCCTTTCCCTTAGTTGATGTTGTTGAGCTAGCTTGAGGAGGTTTTTGAGTAGCATCTAATGTTATGACCGGGTCATCCATTTTGGTATCTTTATTAGTGATCCTTGGAATGATTCCTTCATGGTTATGTGGAATGTATAATTCATGCAAGGGTTTGAGTGCATTAAAATATTGAAATGGATTTGAGTCTCCTCCAACCGTGATTTCTTCACCCATGCATGGAAACTTGATGCATTGGTGGTATGTGGATGGGACGGCTTGCATCTCATGAATCCATGGTCTTCCCAACAAAATGTTATAAGTTAATTTCATGTCCAACACTTGGCAATTGTTATCCTTCTTGACTGGTCCCACTTGGATGGGCAATACAATCATGTCTTTAGAAGCTCTTTGAGCTTCATCATAAGCTTTAATGGTGATTTTCTTTGTAGGATTAATGCAAGACTCAGATAGACCTAAGGATTTGACAAGACTTAATGTGTAAATGTTAAGACTAGCTCCGCCATCAATGAGGGCTCTTTTGACTCTATACCTTTCGATTAAGACCTCTATATGCAATGGTAGATTTTGAGGATGGGTTATAGACATGTCATCTTGATCAGAAAATGAAAGACAATGAGGTGCCACAAGATGTCCCACCATATTTTGAAACTTTTATTCCTCTAAGTTAGTAGGAATGTGTGTCTCTACTAGATATTTTTCTAAAATCTCCTTATGATTTGGTGACAACTTTAATAACTCTAAGATAGAGATTTGTGCTGGAGTACACTACAATTGATCAACCAAACTATAAGGCCTTGCTGCTATAGAAAGTTGTTTGACCACAATGTTGGGTTGCGGGATGTTAGTGTTTTGAGGGGCCATCCCTTGTAGGGTCATTCTATGAATCTAACCTCTTGTAATGACATTTGATGGTTCCTTCTGAGGTTGTTCATTGACTATTATAGCATTAACAATATGATCATAAGGTGGCGCAAAGTTGAGATTATTGGCACTTTTCTTCTTGCTATTTGATGACTCACCTTTATCATGTTTGTAAAAAGGTTGTTTGAATGCTATATGATCCTCATTATTTTGGCGTCCATCAATGGTGATTATGTCATTATATATCAATTCTTGCACCACATTCTTTAATTGCAAACATTCATTTGTTGTGTGCCCCCGAATTCTGTGATACTCACAATGATTGTTGGCACTCCACCAACTAGGCTTGTTATTTGGCTCATAAGGTTGAATGCTGGGTAATGTAATGACATTATTAGCCATGAGAGTCTTTAATGCTTTTTCAAGGGGTTCATCCAAGGGTGTAAAGTTCCTTGAAGGAGTAGGCTTCAAATACTTATCAAACTTTCTATTTCTTGCATTATTTCCTTGATTGTCCTTATTGGCATTGTTGTTGTTGTTGAGAGGTGCATTATATGCCTGATTAGTATTTTTCACTTGATTAGGTGTCCTTGTAAGGGAAAATGGAACCACCTTCAAGTTTCTAGACTCCACCACACCATCATTAACAATTCCCTTATTGTTGTTCTTGTATCGACTATTGTACCAATTATTCTTTTGGTTGTTGCCATTGTTGGAGCCATTATTGGTGGAGTTATTCTTATTATCCTTGTACAAATTCAATTCTCCACTTTTGACCAACACTTGCTTTGTGGTGACTCCATTTTCAATCAAATCTTGGAAGGTCTTAGGACATTGCATCTGCAAATGGTAATTCAATTTTTTGCTCAAACTGTTAATGAAGATATCCATCTTCTCTTTTTCAGGCACACTCCTAGGATACCTTGCAAAAACTGTCCTCCATCTTTGTAGAAAAGTGAGGAATGCCTCTCCATCCTTCTGTTTAGTGTTACATAATGTTATCATCGTGACCTCATACTTGATGTTATATGAGTAATGAGCCATGAATTTCAAAGCTAGCTCTTCGAAGCTCTTAATGTCAGAGGGTAACTTAGAAAACCACTCCATAGCCATGCCTCCTAAGCTTCTAGGGAATAATCTCATTAAATATGTTGTGTCATGCATGAACTCTAAGCTCAATGTAAAAAATTCCCATAAGTGATCTTGTGGTTCTGACGTTCCTTCATACTTGTCATACTTTGGGAATACCACATTAATTGGGAATGGCACCATGACCAAGCTTCTATCAAATGGAAATGGACACAAGGCTTCAATGGAAAAAGGCTTGGGAGCCCCACTTTGTTTAATGGTGTCCAATTTCATTTGAACATCTTGAATTTCTTATTCATGATGTCTAAGGTACTCTCCTCAGCTTGTGGTGGTTTGAGTTGATTGACATCATAATCTCGAGGAAGTCTAAGGCCCTTTTCCACTAAGTCCATAAAGTACTTTTCTCTATCTCTATCTATGGCCTTTTCCATGAGCTTTTGGAAGTAAGGGCATTGGATGTCCTCATTAACTTTGTCATCCGTGGCATCTTCTACCATTAGTTTGGTGTTATTTTGATTGTGAGTTTGGTCCAATCCTTGAGCATTGTGATATGCTCCTCCATTGTTTGTATTGCCTTGATTAGTAGTGTTGCTCTGGTTATTTATATCAATGCCCCCATTATTGACCTCACCTTAGTTAGTGAGATCAATACCATTCTTTTCTTTACCACCCAAACTACCATAATACATCATGTTATCTTCCCTTTCTTGTTCGGGTGACTTTTGTGGTATTCTAGGAATAGTCTCTTCTCTAGGATAAGGGAGCTCTTGTCTTAGATAGGTCCCATCAGCTTGTAAGGTTTGCTTGATATAATACGATCTGGTGAATGTAGGCATGAACCTTGGATACAAGTCAAGACTACTCGGGGTTAATCCTTTGTAAAATTTTGACAGATATGTAAAACAAGATTTTCAACCAGACTGAAAGTTGAATTGATGAAAACTTGGAAAAGGGTACTCAAATTGATATTCAAAAATTTCTTATTCTTCCTGGAAGTACTCTCTATTTTCCCTTTTTTTTTCTGGGTATGACTAAACCAAGCACAAGCATGTCTGAATCTTTTATACGTGGGTACAAGTTTCTTGATAGGTGGCACACTGTAATGTACAGGCAACACTTTACATTTGTTAAGCAGGTTTCCCATATTACCAAGTGTGTTTGAATCTCTGTTAGGTGGGACTTTACTATGTTCATGCATGTTTAAACTAGTCACAGGCATGATTAAACCTCTGATAGGTGTGTTTAGAATGTGCCCAAGTGACACTTCTCTGACCAGGGTATAAAATTTTAAATTTTTAAAATTTTTTGATCAGGTATTTTTGGAAAATTCTTGTTTTGAAAATTAGGAACAAACACAAAACACACATAAAAGTCTCTAAACAACAATCTAATGTGTATATTCTCAAATGTTTTCATAGGTGTATCACAAGAATGAATTCCAAATAGCCTACCTAGAGTCAAATTGGTTCATAAACATGGCTCGACAAGGTGGCCTTTCTAATTTACTTGGGATTTAATCAGTATTCTGTTCCAATGAATTAAAATTTCTCATCCTCCAAGGAGGCTTTCCACATGCACCAAAGTATGATTTTGCACAATCCGTAAGGACTACTAGAGGAAGTTCGAGAAAATTAAAATCCCTTTGTCATGCACCCCATTAAGGATGCATGCGTTTCATTTTATAGTGGGTCGGATTCTCATGATGAAAGCAAGTGTATTCCACTTTGGGTTGTCCCTCTCACTAGCCTTGCTAAGGCAAATTCGGGAGGTGAGCCCACTAAATCTCTAGCATGCTCATTTTTCAAATAAAGAAAATTGAAATTAAGGTAGAGTTTTTGGGAATTTGTTTCACCAAGAAGGTGAAGAGCATATCCCTAACTTTCCCTTTGATTCCCAAACACTTCAAACACTTAGTTCTTTTTCAACCTCTTGACAAGGAGGTTCTTAGAATTGAAATGTGTGGTTCAATTTCCTTTCTATTTAAAGCTAGATTTAAAATGACAATGCCACAAGTTAAGGGAATGCAAGCTTGTTTAAGTGAAATACCTCTCCTTGTAGCTAGCAAAGGCTAGGGGCATTTTTGAGTTACTGATTTTCATTTTTCACTTACTCACCTTAGCAATTTCTCTAGCTCCCTCCTCCAACAAGTTAGTCCAACACAACCAATTCACAATGAGGGGAAACCAAACTTGCATGTAATCAACAAAAGATTTAAGTGAAAGAATCTTTAAGCTCAGGGTTCATAGATCCAATTTAAGGACACAAATTTATGCTTATAAGCTTCAATCACAGCTAAATACTTTTCATATACCTTGACATCCTCATCTAGTACTAATTCAAGGACCGCTTTGGTGTGTACTTTGTTCTCCTTCTTTATCTTCTTAGCCAATGCTTTTCCCTCCTTGTTAAACCTACTTTCTAGCTTTATCACCCTCGGATGTCTGCTCATTTACTATTCAACAACAAACACAGATGGTTAGATTTTCAAATTTATCCAATTAAAGACCCGAACAACAAATAAAATGTAGGTGACATTGTCCAACTAATAGGTGTGAACAAATCACTCATAGGCATGACTTTACTAATTATTAGTGACACTTCTCAATGACACAAGCGACATCAGTAATTCACATAGGCGGTAACTATTTCAGTCCTAAGTGTGAACAAACTTTAAATGCTCGGCAAATAACCAGTGCAAAGCGACACTTAACAAGTTCAAAGCGATAAAGAACTTATCTAAAGTGGATCTTTAAACTTCAAATGCAATGCAAAGTCATGTTTCCAAGCAATAAAAAATTTAGCTAGAGCGTAAATTTAGACTTTAAATGCAATGCAAAGAAATCTTTAAAGCGAGCGTAAATAACAGGTAAGCGATACTTCTTGCCGCCTAGGCATGATTTTAAGTCGTAAAGGCTGAACGCTTTACTATTGTAGGCATGATTTTCTAGCTAGCTAGCATGAGAACAGGTGTCTGAAGTGACAGCCAAATGCTTCGAGGCATGAGAAAATCTCCTGTAGGCATGACTTTAGCAAATTCCTATAGAAAACACATGGAAACAACACAAAAAATGCATACAAGGATGATTTAAATCACAAATTTGTTAGAATTTGAGGCTCAAGCCCCATGATGGGTGCCATTTGTGTGATGAAGTTAATCACCTTCATGAAATTAAGATCAACTAAAGACAATTTAAGCTAAATACAAAGGAAATTTACTCTAAAACTGAAATTACAATCTATATCATTTCATGGCTCTCTAGAAAAAAGTGGTAAGTGAGCTCTCAGCTACAAATCCTCACTAGTGACACCTCTAAAATGAGAAGAATGCTGCTACAAATGCTTCTAAATGCTTAATCTATGAGATATTCATGCTTAATCTAGCTCCATTTTGATAACAATGCAATGATAAAGTGCTAAAATGATAAATTCTAAATGCTCAAATGCTCAAATGCTCTTAGAATGCTCAATTTTCCTATAGTAAAAATGCTTTTGCAAATGACTTCCAAGATGGAAATGCTCTCCAAAATGCCTCATATTTATAGTAATTTCCCACGGGTAGGGGGTAGAGTGAATTGATCATGGTTAGCTCATGGTTGAGTCAAAAACTTTGCTTTGTCCCTAAATGAGTGGACAATTTACAATTTGTGAGTGATTTGTGTCCTTTTCTCCTCAAATCTCATTGGTTGATCACTTTGTTGAGGGAAAATAAAATTTATTAATTCAATTAAGTAATTAAATTTAGCCATGGAAGGGTAATGGGTTCAATTTGTTTTATGATTTAAACAACTATACAATTAATTAATTAAAATCAATTATATAGTGCTTTTGCCCCTTTTAAGCGTGTATTTAATTATTTAACATCATTATTATATAATTCCTTTGTTTCAAATAATTTTTCTCAACTTCATTTAATTATGTCCACTCTTTAATGATTTGATGCATTTTGTTGATTTATGCATTTATCCAATTTTGCATGTCTATAGTTCTATTAAGAGTGCATGAGTTAATTCAGCTTATGGATAAAGATCCAATTGTTTTGGTAGAGCCGACAATGTGTATGGTGCATCTACATTTATTTTATTTAGATAGTTCCTAGAATATCTTGCATGCATAATGGAGCCAACAGAATGTTTGTTGGAGGTTATTATGGTTTCTCTATTATGATTTCAAGGTGGTTCTAATAGGCCAACTTAATTATATCATTTGGAGGAAAGATATTTATAGGCAGTCATTTGTGATTACTTGAGTGTGGTTCATGGTTAATTAAGAAGATTAGAGCAGAGTGTGTGAGTTGTAGAACCATCAGAAGAAGGTCCATGTTACCAAGTAGAGTACTAGTGCTATACATTGGAACTAATCGAGACAAGCAGGTCTAAGAATAGTTCACAAAGATCCAGATATAGTGTGTAGCTATTATTCATAAGGTTGTAGCCTTCACCCCTTTGAGCAGTGAGCTCTTGGATAGTGTGTCCTCTCCCCTAACAAGGAAAATTGTAAAAGACTCCTAATAGGGTCCGACCCTTGACTAGGTCTACTGTACTTAATATATTGTAAAGCTACTCCTTAAAGGGTAAAGGATCTTCTAGGAAGGATCATAATACACTAGTATAGAATATTAGTGGATGTCAATTCCAACCGGGGTTTTTACCTATTTTGGTTTCCCCATAACCAAAATATTGGTGTTGTGTTCATGTGTTCTTTCAATGTGTTTATGCTTTATGTTTAAGTATACTTAATTGGATAAAGAATTGAATCTTGTAGATAATTGATTCACATCGCCCTCCCCCCCCCCCCCCCCCCCCGCCTCTTAGTTATCTCTTGGGACTATTCCTAACAATTGATATCAGAGCCAAGTGCCTCAGAAATAAAGTTTAACAACTTGAGGTTGATTAGATGGCATACTTTAGGAAATAGAGTCCTAAGTTTGATGGAGAGAATTATCTTGATTGGAAGAATAATATGGTGACCGATTTACAGTGCATTGGTTTTGAAGTTTTTAATGTAACTATCAAAGCATCCAAGATACCTACCCTAGAAGACCTTGGAAAGGATGATGCTACTGAAACACAAAAAGAATTGTTTCATTAGAATGCCATTTCCAAAGAAGCCCTAATTAGTGCACTATCAGATAGTGAGTTTTTAGAGATAAAGATGGTAGACACTGCCCACAAGATATAGAAGTACCTAGTAGACATTTTTGAAGGAGACAAACAAAAAAAGGATGTGTGCAGAAAGACTTGGTAGAAAAGATATAATGCATTAGAGATGCTGCCTAAAGAAAACATCAGAGCTTATAATCAAAGGATAAATGAAGTAGTTGCTAGAATTAGGAACAATGGTGGAGAGATCTCAGAGGAAGATATAATGGACAAATTGATGACTACTCTCACTCTAGAATATGAAAAAAAGATCAACATCCTTGATGAGACCATGCAACTTACAACAAATTTCAAAAGAGAGACCTTGATCAGAAAAATCTCAGCTTTTAAGATTTCAAGATTGAAGAATGAACCTAAAAGTGAGATAGCCTTCAAAGCAGTAGTACATGGTAAGAAATCTGCAAACACTTCTAGTAATTTTGATGATGACGATGAAGAGAGAACTTCAGATGATTTTATTGCTATGATTGCTAAAAGAGAAAAGAAAGGAAAAGGAAAATATGAAGGTCAATTGTCATTCAAGTGCTTTTCATGTAATAAGATAGGTCACTTTGCATCTAAGTGTCCTACTAGAGCTAGGAAGTTCAAGAGGGATTACAAGCCTACGTACTCTAAGGAATGTTACTTTACTGGAGATGGAGTCTCAGATGAAGAATTGGGTGAAGAAGAAATTGGATTCATTGCTATTATATAAAAAATCAATAATAAGACTAAACATAAAGATGTGAAAGATAAACAAGAGCTAGCATTGATTTCCCAAGTAGACATAAGGATAGACTAGATCATAGATAGTGGTTGTTCACATCACATGATAGGTGATAAAGGTATATTTGTTCATCTAGAAAAATACAATGGTGGTATGGTTAGATTTGGTGACAACACTCCTAAACCAATAGTTGGTAGAGGAGCCATCACTTTGGATGGAAAGAATAGTGCTGATGATGTTCTCTATGTTGATGGTTTGAAACATAACCTTCTCAGTGTTGGACAGTTACTTGGAAAAGGATATCAATTGGAGTTAAAAGATGACAAATGCATCATTAACAACAATGATGGTGTTATGATTGCATCAGGGTCAAAGACAAGAGGTGATGTTTTTTAACTCAATTTAGAAGTAAGTTGCTTTGTTGCTAAAGTTGATGACAGTTGGTTGTGCCATAAAAGACTATGTCATATCAATTTTGATAACATAGTGAAGATAAGAAATGTTAAGGCAGTAAGAGATCTACCTAGCATAGCAAAGCCAGTTGATACCATACGAAGGGAATGTGTGATGGGAAAGCATGTGAGGAATTCATTTAGGAGAAAGCACAATTCAGCAGAGAACAAGTTGGATCTAATTCATACAAACCTATGCGGACCAACTCAAACAAGATCATACTATGGTGAAAGGTATTTCATTTTATTTTTTGATGATTATACTAGGATGATGTGGGTTGCATTCTTAAAAGATAAGTCAGAAGCATTTGATAAATTCAAAATATTCAAAGCTAAGGTTGAGAATGAATCTGGATTAAAGATAAAATGTTTGAGATTAGATAGAGGAGGAGAATTCATCTTTGACAAATTTTATGAGTTCTACGAAGAACATGGCATAAAGAGACAATTAAGTGCACCTAGAATACCTTAGTAGAATGGAATTGTAGAGAGAAGGAATAGGATCATTCTGGATACAATGTGCACCATTATGATAGAAGGAAAAGTTGCACACATCTATTGGAGAGATGTAGTCAATACAACAATCTACACCATCAATATAATTTAGTTAAGGCCTAGCTCTAACAAAAAACCATATGAGCTATGGTTTGGTAATGTTCCCATAGTGAAATACTTCAGAATCTTTGGAAGAAAGTGCTACATCAAGAGAGATGAAGCAGTAGGCAAGTTTGATGCAAGAAGTGATGAAGGTTTTTTCCTTGGTTACTCTACTAAAAGTAAAGCTTATAGATGTTTCAACTTAAGATTGAAACAGATCATTGAAAGTGCTCATGTGAAGATTGATGAAAAGTTTATGATTCAAGAAAGATATCATGATTATTCACCCATGACCTTATCAACACCCTATCAGATAGTGAATTTTTAGAGATCAAGAAGATGGATAAAGCCTACAAGATATGGAAGTATCTTGAGGACATGTTTGAAGGAGATATCCATGCCAAGAATGTAGGTAGAAAGACATGGAAGAAAAGGTAAAATACATTAGAGATGTTACTTGATGAGAATTTCAGAGCCTGCAATCAAAGGATTAATGAAGCAATTGCTAGAATTAGAAAAAATGGTGGAAATTTTTTGGAAGAAGACATAATGGATAAATTGATGACTACCTTGACACCGGAATATGACAACAAGATATGCATCCTAGATGAGACTATTAAATCAACAAAAGACTTTAAAAGGGATACCTTAATCAACAAGCTTTTAGCCTTTGAGATATCAAGATTGAAGACAAAACCTAAAAGTGAAACAACATTCAGAGCCTTAGTCCATGGTAAGAAATCCTTGAATACTTCTAGTGATTTTGATGTTGATAATGAAGAAAAAGAAATAGATGATTTCATTTCTTTGATTTCTAAGAAAGAAAAGAAAGGAAAATGAAAATATGAAGGTCAATTACCATTCAAATGATTTTCATGTAATAAGATTGGTCACTTTTCATCTAAGTGTCCTACTAGAGTCAAGAAGTTCAAAAATAACTACAAGCCTAAGTATACAAAGGAATGTTACTATGTTGGTAATGGAGTATCTGATGATGAATCAACAGAAGAAGAAATTGGTTTCATTACTCTTAAAGATGAGAAAAATGCACATTAGTTAGCACTAATTTCACAAGAAGACATCAAAACTGATTGGATCATTGACAGTGGTTGTTCACGCCACATGACAGGAGACAAAGATAGATTTGTACATCTAGATAGGTACAAAGGCTGCATGGTTAGATTTGGTGACAACACTCCTAAACATATCATTGGTAGAGGAGCTATCACCTTGGATGGAAAGAACAACACTGATGATGTTCTTTATGTAGATAGTTTTCAGCATAACCTTCTAAGTGTTGGACAGTTGTTTGAAAAAGGATTTCAATTGGAATTCAAAGAAAATAAGGGCATCATTAATAACAAGGAAGAAGAAATGGTTGCATCAGGATCAAAGACTAAAGGTAATGTTTTTCAGCTTAATCCAAAAACAAGTTGTTTTGTTTCTAATGTAGATGACAGTTGGTTATGGCACAAAAGACTATGTCATATCAATTTTGATAATATAGTAAAGATAAGCAATGTAAAGGCAGTAAGAGATCTTCCTAGCATTGCAAAGCCAGTAGACACAATATGTAGGGAATGTGTGATAGGAAAGCATGTAAGGAATTCATTCAGAAGCAAGCATAATTTGGAAGAGAGAAAGTTGGATCTAATAAATACAAAATTATGTGGACCAACTCAAATAAGATCATACTATTGTGAAAGGTACTTTATTTTATTTGTTGATGATTATTCTAGAAGGATGTGGGTTGCATTCTTAAAAGAAAAATCAAAAGCCTTTGAAAAGTTCAAAATATTCAAAGCTAAGGTTGAAAATGAGTCTAGATTGAAGATTAAATGTCTAAGATCAAATAGAGGAGGAGAATTCACCTCTGACATATTTTATGAGTAATGCGAAGAACATGGCATAAATAGATAGTTAAGTGCACCTAGAACCCCTCAGCAGAATGGAATAGCAGAAAGGAGGAATATGATCATTCTTGACACAACACGCACTATCATGATTGAAGGAAAGGTGGCACACACATATTGGAGAGATGTGGTCAATACTGCAGTCTATACAATCAATAGAATTCAATTAAGGCTAGGCACAAACAAGACACCTCCTGAGCTATGGTTTGGTAATGTACCTACAGTGAAATACTTTGGAATATTTGGAAGCAAGTACTATATCAAGAGAGATGAAGCATTTGGCAAGTTTGATGCAAGAAGTGATGAAGGTATTTTTCTTTGTTACTCTACTAAAAGAAAAGCTTGGAGATGTTTTAATTTGAGATTAAAGAAGATCATTGAAAGTGATAATCTTAAGATTGATAAGAAGTTCATGATACAAGAAAGATACCATGATTATGCACCTATGATTAAAGAAGAACCTAAAGTTGCTAGTAGTGAAGCTGTTGTTCAAGAAATGTTTGACAACATTGATGTTCTATTCAATAACTCTGAAACAAGTGAAGAAGAAACACAAAAGGCAGATGAGATAGTCACACCTAATGTTCCCAAATTCACATCTAGATATCATTCAAAGAAAAACATCATTGGAGATCAGAGCAACAAAGTCATGAAAAGATCAAAATCAAAGAGGTCCACAAAAAATTAAGAGGTATGTTTACTATCACAAATTGAGCCCTCAAGTGTTGAAGATGCATGAAATGATTTAGATTGTCATAAAGCAATGAAAGAGGAGCTAGATCAGATAATTAAGAATGACACATGGGAAATGGTCCCTAGACCTAGTGATAAGAATGTAGTTGGGACTACGTGGATATTCAGAAACAAGATGAATGAAGATGGTACATTAGTAAGAAATAAAGCAAGACTATTGTATAAAGGGTATGCACAAAGAGAAGGAATTGATTGTTCTGATACATTTTCCCCTATGAGTAGACTGGAAGCCATAAAGTTGAATTTAGCCTATGCTACATTCAAGAAATTTAAGGTATACCAAATGGATGTTAAATCACCATTCCTGAATGGAGAGTTGAAGGAAGAAGTATACATTGAACAACCAGAAGGATTCACTTTCTCAGAAAAACCTGATATGCTATCCAGATTGAAGAAAGCACTCTATGGAATTAATCAATCCCCTAGAGCGTGGTATGAGAGATTTGATGGTTACTTAACTAAGATTGGATTCAAGAAAGGAGAAAAATATTGTAACTTGTTCATAAGAGAAACATCTGATGGACTATTGCTAGTTGCTATATTTGTTGATGAGATTATATTTGGTGGAAATGACAAGCTCAGTGCTAAATTTTCTAAGGAGATGGAGAATGAATTTGACATGAGCATGGTTAGTCCTATCAAGTAATTTTTGGGATTGAATGTGCAACAGACAAACAAAGGTATATTAATAAAGTAGACTATGTGAAAGAGATCTTGAAGATATTCAAGATGGATGATTGTAAGCCAGCAAGTACCCCTATGATAATAGGATGCAAGCTTTCAAAGGAAGATGATTCACGAGTAGTGGACATAACATTGTATAAATCTATGATTGGTAAACTTATATATCTTACTTAAACCAAACCAGACATTTCAAATGTAGCTGGTATTGTTGGAAGATTTGTAGCAGAACCTAAGCAAAGTCACCTCATGGTAGTAAAAAGAATATTTAGATACTTGAATGGAACCTTAGACTATGGTTTATGGTATCCTAATTCAGGGAATGTAAAGCTTCATGTATATATAGATGCAGATTGGGAAGGATGTGTGGATGATAGAAAAATTACCTTTGGAGGATTTGTATTCCTTGGAAATAGACTTGTTAGTTGGACAAGTAAAAAGTTGAATTGTATTTCTCAGTCAATAGTAGAAGCATAATATGTAGTAGCAACATTGAATTGTTCTACAATTGTGTGGATCAAGCAGATGATAAAATATTTTGGCATTCAGATTGACTACCCTATTGTTATTCATTGTCGTAACACTAGCACTATCAATATGTCAAAGAACCCTGTGATGCATGCAAAGAAAAAATATATTGAGATAAAATATCACTTCCTAAGAGAGAAAGTTGCAGAGAAAGAAGTATTGGTGGATTATGTGAGTACAAAAGATCAGCTAGGAGACATATTCACAAAGCCTTTACCTAAGGATACTTTTGTGTATCTTAGGGAAAAGTTGGGAGTAATTCCCTTCCCTGAATCTAATTATAAATATCAGGAATGCATCAGTCCTCAGTGACTGATAAAATGTTGACTACTCTACGTCAGGAGTAGTACCAGTGCTTAATATTTTTGGTGCTCTTTTCCATTGATTTCAAAGGGGGATTAGTATATAGTCATGAAAAACATAAAAAGAAGGAATATACAGTAATAAAAAAAAAGTACAAAGGGGGAGTAAAAATGCAGTCATGGGAAGCAGTATAGTTGAGGAAATGGAGAATATTAAGGAATATTATAGCAGGTGGAGGATACTTCCTTGGTGTAGTTTTTGTTGAGGAAATGGAGAATTTTATAAGAGAATTGATCATTTGGATTGGTGGTGTTTTTCATTCCATATGTTTCCATCAATGCCAAAGTGGGAGATTGTTGCAAATTTGCCAGCAAGCCACATTGCTAACTGTATGTTTGTCATTGATGACAACATATGTTAAGTAGCATGCATGGAATGATGAAGAGAGTCTTCAACATATGTTACATGGATATGTTATCAACATGATATCATAGATGCAGAGGTTGATTCTGAGTAAAGATAGTAGTACAATTGTGCATATCAATGAATGTTCCTATCAGGTCCCAGGAATAGTTATGTACATGATTTCAAGTACAATTGTAGTAGAGCCTTGTGCGGTTACACTTATGTTGTAGAAATATGTATAATGTTATGTTCATAAATGTAGAGTCAGATATGCAGTACAGGCTGAGTTATGAAGTCTCTAGTTGACAGTCACAGTTTCTTGAGTTTATCTAGAAGAGCCGACAGTGTTTATATGATTGCGATAGTTGTGCCTATCATCTTGATATGAATGCTTGAATTAGTGTTTGTTGGAGAGTCAATAATATTTGGTTAAGAGTGCATGTCATAATTCATCATGAGGAGAAAGTATTAGTTAATTTGGTGGAGCCGACAGTATGAAGTAACATGTAAGTTTGATAAATCCCAATTTGTGTTATGTGCTTAGTAGAGCCGACTGAGGTATTATTGGAGACTTGTTTTGTTTCTCTAATATGGTATCAAGATGGTTCTAATATGCTGACTTGATTATATCATTTAGAGGAAAGATATTTATTGGTAGTCATTTTTGATTGACAAGCATGGTTCAGAGTGGAAAGATAAGAGCAGAGCAGAGAGTGTGAAGTGTTGAGCCATTAGAAGAAGGTCTATGTGACATAATAAAGATTATACACTCTTCATTAGAACTGATCAAGATAATAGGTCTACTCGCAGTTCACAAAAGATCCAGATATAGTGTGTATCTGTTAAACAGAAGGTCGTAGCCTTCACCCCTAATAGGGTTAATTGTAAAAGACTCCTAATAGGGTTTGACCCTTGACCAGGTCACTGTACTTAATGCATTGCAAAGATCAACTTGTAATAGGGTTGTAAGGTCTTCTAACAAGGATCATAATACACTAGTACAGTTCTTAGTGGGTGTCAATTCCCACCAGGGTTTTTACCTATTTGAGTTTCCCCGTAACCAAAATCTTGGTGTTGTGTTAAGTGTTCTTTCATTTTGTTTATGATTAATGTTATCATATACTTAATTGGATAAAGAATTGAAACTTGTAGATAACTGATTCAGCCCCCCCCCCCCCCTTCTTAGTTATCTCTTGGGACTATTCCTAACACTTACAACATTCATTAGTAGATTGGTTACATTTTGTATTGTTTGAAATATGTTGATAACTAGGAGGGAAAAAAATTGGTTCCTTTACAGGTTCTATAGGAGGATCAGTAGAATTCTCAATAGACTAAAAAGAAGCACTAGGAGCTTGATTAACATAACCAAAAGCCATGGATAAAGGAGGTATGGAAGGCATAGGCAAAAGACCATGATTAAGATCCATCTGAGCCATTCTTAACTCAAGAATCTTGTGATGCTTATAGGCTTGATATGATCAAAATAGATTATCAGGTCGAGAAGGAAATGAATTAGGTAATGAAGGCCATGTTGGAGCTCTAAATTTTGGGCAAAATTTGGACTCCTATATAGTGATAAAACCCTAAAAAATGGGCTCTTAAACTCCATGCCTAATAATTAATGATGGAGTACATGAAATGGGATGAAAATATTCTATAATTTTCAATTAAAAGTTGGGAGATTAAGAAAGGAAATTGTGTGATACAAACAATCAAAATTCTATGGTCAAAGCCTTCAAAAAATACTAGAATTTTGACCTACTGCAAAGATGATGCCAACAGAGCCTGAAGATGGCTGTATTTCAAAAATCTAAAAATGACCCAATTTGGGAAATAAAATTTACTATCTCCAATAAAAATCTTAGCTTTCCACGAGGTGTTTGGTTTTTCAACCAGATCCAAATCTGAAAGTTAGGTAGTTATTTTTAGTTAGTTTATTGTTTATCAAAATAATTTGTAAGAAGGGTTGTGTCTTTTCACCCTAAAGAGGTGTGAAAGCCACACACACACACACACACATATATATATAATGTAAAATGTAAAGAGAGAAGATAATACAATTCATATTTTCATAGGATATAATTTGATCACAACTGCAATATGAACTCTAATGTACTATTTTTTCAACATTAATAAAGATAAGTTCTCTTCTTTTTATTTATGGTTATAAGTTATATGATTTCAATTAGTCTTTCAGATATTCTATTAAATAGATTATTTCACTATGTTGAATTCCCTAAGTATCATAATTCAAAATTGATATATATAGTTTAAAAATCAATTGAAAGATTTGTGTATCTTCTCTTGTTTTTATCGATCTCTTAATTTGAGTTAAATTCAATAAGATTAGCTATATAGACTTATTTGAATTATAAGTCAAGTGGATGCCTGTGAAGTGATGGTCTTGTCTTATTAAAGCAATTTTTAAAACCATGTCTGATCATACATAGGATTGAAGGTTTTCTAACTCTATAACCCAAGTACTTAGAAGGGACTAATCTAATTTGTAATTAGAAATTTTTATATTTAGTTCATTTGTAGTTTGTAGATCATTAAATCATTATTTCAAAGCATTACTTTTTAGTCTTTAGTATAATCCATTTAGTCAAGTATTATAGAGTAGATATTTTCAGGAGATTAGTTGCTTTCCTCAAAGGATCGTTCACCACCTTTGGAAGAATCTTATTTTGTGTACGTAGTTGTGTGACACAAAGAATTTAATAGTTAAAACTAGATTTGGGCCTACCAACCTTGGCTTGGTTAAGAAAGAATTGCAGAGGCATCAATTTGTACCTTTCAGTTGGCCAAATCTGAACAATCATTTTTGAGCCCCAACAAATTGGTGACTCTACTAGGGAGAGTTGCTCACAATATATATTGTGAAGTTACCTAGAATTTCAGATTTCACATATCAGAATTAGAAAGTAGTTATATTAGTTTGTTTGGAAGCACACTCTACTAGAATAAATAATCTAGAAGCAAGACATTCCTCAAATGAGGTGCCAACTCTATTCAATAAAGCATTTCAATCAGTGACTCTACTGAGGAAGAAGACCTAGAAGGAGATAATTAAAGTTTTTCTATTTGAAATAGGTGGCGACTCTATTGACAAGAACCTAATGTATAAAGAAATAAGTTTTTACCGATTTAGATATTTAAAATGTATCAAAATAAAAAAATATTTCAAAGAAAACCATTTATTCTAGATGGTATCAAGTCATTGGATCTTAGGGGATTCCATTGTATTCCTTTTAACTTGCTCCCTAAGTTTTCATAGCTTGTACCAAAGTTCCATGGAGAATGGGATGAGTCAGCAATTGAACATTTGGATGCATTTTATGAATTTATAGAGAACTATGAGATTTGTGATGAAGATTAGGCAATGAAACTATTTGTCATGACATTAAAAGATAATGCAAGAGAGGCATATGAATCATTACCTACACAAAGTATTTCATCTTGGAAAGAATTTGAACAATGGTTTCTATATGAATTCCATGATGCAAGTGATGAAGATAACATGCATTTATGAATAGTGTGAAGACCAAAGTTAAAACATGAAGGAGGATCATAGTATGTCTCTACTTGATGCATTTTTTAGTTTGGAGAGATTTGAAGGGGAGTATTTTACACACTTATTCTTGAGGATGGCGAATATATATTAGAGGATACCTATAACAATTATTCCTTCACAAAAAGTATTAATGAGAAAGGTCAAAAACCTAGGAATCTCACTAGATGACCTTGATCTGAAGCTTCTTTTTAAGATATTAGAAGAAGATGGTGAAGACAAAGAAGAGGAGGTTTATGATCAAATTGAACAATGCCTTGTGTTTGATGGCAATCCTAGTGATGATAAAGAAGATCCAAATTGCATATCCCCTTTGGATGCATTTTTGAACTTAGAGAAATAAGAAGAATGTGTAGTACAATTGTTCATAAGGATGTTTAATATCTGTCAAGAATTACCTTCCAAATGCAGACCTCCATCCTCTTATCTTTTCAACAGAATGCAAGAACTAGGTCTCTTATACAAACATTAATTTATTTCTATTCTCAAACTTATCAATAATAAATTGGTTGCAGAGGAGAATGAATGCAAGACTGAAGTAGCATATGAGTCAAGTGAGGTTTTAGATGTGAATAGAGGAGACTCTTTTGGATAGTCTAAGGAAGTATCTTTCCATGATGATACTTGTATGACATCAAACATCGGTGAATATAAAAATTAGGAAGAGGATTCTCTCAATGAGGAAGAGATTTGAGCCTTGTTAGACATAGAATATCATAAACATATTGAGAGGAATGACCCAAATGTTTTCTCAATCCATCATGGTAAAAAAGTTGACAGATCAACACATATGCAGGGGATACTAGATGAAGGAGATGATAATTCCCAGGCATCAAATTGTAGAGATGAAATAGAACTGCATGAACATGAGGAAGTTTTAGGAAATAATATTAATGAAGATATTAGTCTTGTTGATGAAACACTTGAAGATCCAAATAAAAGCTCTCATGGGTGTATGTCTAAATTCTTTATGACCTTGAACCCATATTTTGAAGAGGATACAAAGGAAGATGTGTTCAAGTTCTCTATGTTCATGAATCTATTGTTTGAGGAAGATCTTCTATGTAATCAAATCCATCAACATCATCATGAAGATAACATGCCTAATGAAGATAAGTGCTCTTCTTTTTATTTGTGGTTATAAGTTATATGCTTTCAATTAGTCTTTCAGATATTCTATTAAATAGAGTATTTCACTGTGTTGAATTCCCTGAGTATCATAATTCAAAATTAATATATATAGTTTAAAAATCAATTGAAAGATCTTTTTGTCTTCTCTTGTTTTTATCGGTCTCTTAATTTGAGTTAAATTCAATAAGATTAGCTATATAGATTGATTTGAATAAGTCAAGTGGAAGCCTATGAAGTAATTCTCTTGTCTTATTAAAGAATGTTTTTAAAACCATCTCTGGTTGTACACAGGATTGAAGGTTTTCTAACTCTATAACCCAAGTACTTATTGTATACACCTAAAAATGGTCACCTAGACTATTAGCCCCTTGCTAGCATTTTTGCTAAAATCATAAATTGCTTATTCTTGATCAAATCCTAGTTCTATCATTTATTCGATTATTTTCTATGGGCTAACCATCTTATCCTAAGTTTTTATTTATTTAAAAGGAATATTTCCTCCCCTTTTAATAAATAAAAAGCCCACTTTTCCTCTTATCCTAAGTTGCACAAATAAAGCATTATTCTTATTTTATAAAAAGGGAAAAAGCACTTTTTGTCTCATATGGACACAAAAGTCAACTCCTATTTTCCTATTGGAGGATACTTGTGCACATGGATTGCTCCTTTTTCAAGCTCCACCGTTGATTAAATCTTTTGCCTCTTAATCTCCATGGTCCATTTCTCCTCATTTCCTATAAAAGAAGAGCTCTCTTCTTCATTCTAGACCCCCAATTTTTATGCTATTGTTATGCTACAGGTTTTCTAGGTCATCTTGGAGCTTTTGGAGACATTCTTGCATCTAGGGTTTGAAGATTTGGAGCATTGTTGGCATTCATCTTGGATCTTCATCAACACTCTATCTTCTTGTCTTCATTCTTGCATCATCATGGCTTTCTTGCTTCATAGTTAGATTTCATTTCTTGCATAGTAGCTTCATTTTCATGGCATTCTTAGCTTAGATTTCCTTTATGCTTTAGATTAATTCATCTAGTTTAACTAGGAGGCTTTGTAATACTTGCATCTTTCATTTCCATAGTTTAGCTTGCATTTCCATTCTTAATCTAGCTTGCATTGCATTTCATTCTTGATTCTTGAGGATATTGGCATTCTTGCCCTTGTCTTCATTGAATCTCCCATTGCATGGTTTACTAGCAAGGTTATAGGCTAAATAGCTCTAGCTGAGAGCATTCTTAAAAACCCTTGCACTCCATGCCTAGGGAGCTATGGATCGATTTGTGATGGCTCATTCTTGAGTTTCCTTGCATGTAATGATTCATAGAAGTGTGGTCACATTTATAGCACACATTTTTTGGCGCCCACCGTGGGGCAGAGTAGATAGACTTTGTCCTTTAAATTCTGCATTTTCGTCATTTTCCGTCAATTTTTCGGCAAGTTTTTAGCGTAATTTTTGTTCTCTGGTTTTTTGTCTCAGAATATCGCGCGATACTTCTCAGGTATATCGTGCGATATACCTTACTATACGCGTGCAATACTTCGCGCCTGAGAAGAATCGCACAGTAGTATTGAGGTATATCGCCTGGTCTCGAGCGAAGTATCGCCTGGTGTCGGGTGAAATATCGCGCGGACTGAGAAGTATCGCCTGGTGTCGGGCGAAGTATCGCGCGATACTGTGTCTGAACCTGGCAGTGACCTATTTTTGGGCTATTTTATCTATTTTGCAAGTTTCAAGTTCTTAGCTATCTTTTTGAAATTTTTTGAAATTTCTAGCGTTTTTCAAATCCGTGCCACTCTGGAAAATGGGTGCCCATTTTTTTTGAAATTTTGCAAATGGTATCAAAAGTTTAAGTGTGATATATCGTTGGAAAGGTCTTTCCGAGCCCAATCCAACCATGATGGTTTCATTTTCAGATTTTATCATTTGATCAATTATTTTTGCAGATTATCAGATTTTTCATGTGCTAACCATTGTGGGTCTAACAAGTTGTGGTTGTAGGTGCACTTGCTTGAGATATTTTGCCAAAAGAACGCATGTCAAAGAGGGCTACTAATGGTTTTTGTAGGGCTGCCCTAAGCATAAAAACTAAATCAAGTGCTTGTTTAATTACTTTTTTTATTAAGTGCGGCATATACTAGTTGTTTCATTTCATAGGCACTTAATACTTTGTGAAAGGAATCTTGGGGTGGTAGGAGAAGTATGCTCTTCACCTTTAGGTGAATCAGAAAATCTTGACCCATCTTGAGGTTTTGGAAGCAAAGGGGTAATTGGATCTTGCTTGGTGTGTTTGGGAGAAGTTTTTGAGATAGGGGAGTATGCTCTTCACCCTTGTGGTGAATCAAAAACCTTGAACCTCAAAAATCATCCACTCTTTGTTTAGCTTAGGATCCTTTAGCGGGCCTGCTCTTGAGAAATCAAGAGGAACGACCCAAGTGGGGACAACCTTGTCATCATTTTCCTTGGTGGCGAGTGATTCCAACTCACTATAATCTCAAGGCTATCGAGGACACAAAACCTTGGTAGACATAACACTTGTCTTCGCTTGATGTTAGTAGCTCATGGGATTGCGACCATGGGGAAAGCATTGAGAAAGAATGCTTAAGGTACTCTTGAGGCCGCGAGGTCCTAGTCCTTTATGAGGAGCAAGAGGGGTGTTATGAACGGAAACCCTTACTATGAACCATTAGATAGAGGCCACCCTATTTTAGCCGCTTAGCTTCTTGGTGCAAGGATTGATCCAAGTGGACTTACCCGGATCACCCCAAGATACTCACCATATGTGCTCCTTTGGTTGTGTTTTTGACACCTCCATGACAATGCCAATATCTCTTGTGGGAAACCACTTGGTGTGAGGCAAGGGAGCATCAAGTTGTGGGCCACGTTGCTAAGTAATGAGCCTTGTCCTTCTAGGTAGTAATTGCTTGAATTGTCTTTGATTGTGCTATGCCCGTGTAAACGTTCTCAACATTCAAACAAACGGTAGCATTCATAAGGTTTTCTATTTTGATATCACAAGTGCTTGTCTTGGCAAGGTTGCTTTTGCCCTTGTTTCAAGTGTTCTATGACATGTTTGATCCTACACTGTTTGCAAACCTGTCTTTTATCTGCTGCTACTACTTGTCAAACTAAAAAATTGCACTGTTCAATCTACAAATTTGGTCCAAGCGCTTCAAAACTAAGTTTTTCACATTCACTGGTCAAGAGTCATATGATATTGAAGTATCCTTGCATACCCTCAACCAAGAATCCTGAATCTTTTTGCTGTCCTGTCATTGCTGCAATTCGGAGTTGCTAAACTTGCACTTTAACCTGCTGTAGAGTGTCCTTTTCTGTTCTTACTTGAAACTGGTTTGTTACTTACATGCTTAGATTTGTTCTAGACTGAAACAAATGAGCTAAAACTATTGGATTTGAGCTTAACAAATGCTACTCTTGATCACTTGTCGCATCACGGTTACCTCTCTAACTACTTGCTTATTGAGCTTCTTGCTCATTGCTCGGCTTTAGTCAATTGATTGTTGTAAGTGCTTGAGCACTCTTGACGAGCCATCTCTCTATTGTTCTACTTTGACAAGTGATCTTTATTAGCTTTTCTTATCTCAAATCTAAGAAACTTTGTCTCATTCTATTAGTCAACCAACATCTCTTTTCATGCCGGTTACAACTCGGTCTCAATTTGAGCAGGAGAGTCATCCTCCGTTCAATTATACACAGTTACCTTCTCCAACTAGACGTTCAAAAGCACCCATTAGCAACAACAGTTCTAGTTCTAACCAATCTGAGAATTCTAAGGCTACACCATGGTATAAAGGAGGTTTCCTCTTTTCCGCATTCAAGACCCCCAAAAACATAGACAGTGTCTCACTCACTTTGACTGAACAAGAAAAGTTTCAACTCTTGCAAGAACACTTTGAGCGTAAGGATAATCAAGCGCGCTTAGACAAAGAACACAATCAACAAAGGATGGATGCTACTAGGCGCATGGCTTATAGAGGGACATTTCATGAGCAACCTGAGACTAGTAATCATGAGCATAGACCTCTTTTTAACAATGGCAACAATGGCAACAACACGCCACCAAGATCTCCTCCAAGGCCAACTTTTGCTATGCCTTCTTCACCACCTAGACCTCCTCCCTCTCAACATGAGGCAGAGGCTAATGATGAGATTTCTAGTGAGGATCTTATGAGATGTGAACAAGATGTGGATTTCCAACGAATGATGCATAAGCTTTTAGAGCGTAATGGTGATCAATATTTTCAATATATGACTTCTAGAGGATACAAGCTTCCTCCCGGGTATGATGTCAGAAAAATTGTCCAACAAAGAGTACCAACTGAATTGGAAGTTCTTCAAGAAGAATTACGTCGGACAAATCAACGCCTTACCCAAATGGCATTAGAAAGAGAGCCTCCAAAGGTCTCTTTTGTAGAATCAATTTGTGCTCTTCCTTTTGATAAAGATCTATACATGGTCCCGTTTCCTAAGGATATTGAGGTTCCTAAATATGACAAGTATGATGGAAATGGTGACCCCCATGACCATGTGCGTCACTTTTACGCTCTTAGCATGGACTTTCTTCATGAAGACACATATCTTCTACGATTATTCCCTCGAAGCTTAAGAGGACAAGCTTTAGAATGGTTTGCAAAATTGACACCACCTCTTAAGACTTTTGATGAGTTAGCTCAGCGGTTTACCCAGCAGTACTCTTACAACATCCAACAACCTGTCACTGTGATAGATCTCGGTAATCTAAGACAACATCAAGGTGAGCCATTTGCAACTTACTTACAACGTTGGAGGTCATTGTATTCTCGATATCCTCGTCAGCTACCCGAAAGAGAAAAGATTGACATTTTCGTCAACACACTTGTGCCTGAGCTATTTTATGATCTAAGGAAGCAACTGTTCTCCTCCTTCCATGACATGGTTGAAAGTGCATATCGGATTGAGGATGTAGCTATAAGAAAAGGGGATATTGTTATTAATAAAGATGCTAAAGGCAATGGTAAAGACAAGAACAAACCTTGGAATAAGAACAAGTATGTTGTTAATGATGGGGTTGTTGACGCTCCTAAAGTTAAAGAGCCTGCTTTCAATCTTTCCAATGCTATCTATGCAGCAAAACAACAAGAAGCTGCCAACACTCACAGTGCTCCTAAACCTCAATATGCAGATAAGCCTAAGAAGTCATTTCGAAAGCGAGTCTATACCAAGTTGGCAGAACCTTACGATGTGATCCTTAAGACTTTGGTTGACAATGGATATCTTACGCTTCCTGATAAACCTGGTAACTGGGATCCGATAAATAAGCCCGATTGGTGGAGAGAGGATCATTACTGCCATTATCATAGAAACAAGGGACATCCAACAGACAATTGTTTTAGGCTTAAGGATGATATTCAGGATCTTATTGAGAACGGCACAATCTCCACTAATGGCTTAACTAAAAATTCTGATCACACAGCTTTCAAAGATCCTCTACCTAAGCATGATAAGGGGGAAACCTCTCAAACACATAAGAAGAATCATGATGCAAAGATCAATTATACATATCCTTCTAATGCACCTGTGATTAACATGGTAGAGCCCGTTGAGAGCATTCTAATGATGAGGTCTCAAGATGATAATAAAGCCAATCATGGTAAGCCAAAGTTAGTCTTGCAAACACGTGGTAGTTCATCTTCCCAAAGTGAGACACTGAATGCTGTTACTAGGGGGCAAGCCAAGATTGTCCTTAAAACTATGCAAGATCCCAAGCAAGCTTTGCCTTCCAAACAAGTGGCTCCTTCAGCCACCCCTAGCTATGATCTTGTCCAACATTTACAAAAGACACCAGCACAGATATCTATCCTTGAGTTACTTCGATTATCCCCTTCACATAGAGAGATTCTTGATAAAGCTCTACGTACAACATGTGTTCCCAATGACATTGATCCAGATCAATTTCAGGCTATGGTCAACCACATTTCATCTCCGCTATCTCTCTCCTTTTCTGCAGAAGATGACATATCTATTGCTCACCCTCATAATTTGGCTTTACACATTGAAGTTCTAGTCTACAATACCCGAGTCCGCCGAGTCCTGATAGACAATGGTGCAGGGTTAAATATTGTTTCTTTCAATGTCATACAACAATTGGGTTTGTCAGAATTGGCTGTGGATTCCAAGAAGAAGATTACTATAAAAGCTTATGATGAAGTGGAAAGATCTTCCAAAGGTCTTGTCACGTTGCCTGTCCGAGTGGGCCCTATCACGAAAGATATTAGCTTCCAAGTATTGGACATCCCACTCGCATATAACATTCTTTTGGGTCGTCCTTGGATCCATGACATGCAGGCTATTCCTTCCACTTATCATCAGTGCGTCAAATTTCCATACAATGGCACTGAGGTTGTGATTCCTGGAGACCATACTATTGCTATCAATGCTCTTGCTGCTACTGAAAAATTTGTTCCTCATAATGAACCTTTTGTTGATCCTAGTACGTCTCTAGCTGCTGCTGAGAAATCACTTAAGATGATGAGCCTTGGTATGGGTGAATATAAACTGGGTTCTTTTGCTTCTATACCTGTTTCTCCTAGGTCATATGGGAGACCTTCTGATCACATGAAGCCTTCCACTTCTACTATGGTGATCTTTGATACTTTTGTTCCTTCATCTGTTCCTTTAGAAGCAGAAAGAGAAGAACAAGCTATTCAAGAGTGGATCTATAGAGAGGATTCTAGAAATACTCCCATGCTTAGTAATTTAGACACAGATACAGATGAGTCACCGCTACACACTATGGCTCAAATGGGAGATGATCTTCCTTCTACTTCACTCCTTTGGGGAGAAGAATGTATATCTACTGATGATATGGCTGAGGCCTCTATGTCTAGAGCCTATGTGCCTAAAGAATCATTGCACTATGATAGACAACGTCGCAACATTGCACGACTGCTACAAAGAGGTGATCTCTCACATAATGACATGAGTATCTCTACTTCTCGGCATCTTAAGCCTCTTCCAGAAGATCCTCCCATGATAGATATGGATGTGGTTCATACCTCTTGTAACCCACCCGACGTAGTTGATGAGTCTTGTGTAGGGTCTGATGAGTTTGTTCCCCATATTGCCTTAGTCGACTATGTTGGTCCTTCTATGAAAAATCTAGATCTAGCTACTTTTGGAGCCTACCCTATAGGCTCAACCTCTCTTGTCACCAGAGATGACATCCCTCGCATAAATGCTATTGAACCGGTCACTCCATTTCATCTCGCATCAACACCTGTTACTTCTTCCACCAGCAAACTAGCAACAAAAAAGATTGAATCAGAAATCAAGCATCACAGTCATCAAGTCAAAAGAAAAGCGCAATGGTCGGATGGTGAAAACCACATTGTGGCAGTATCTGAACCTAAGAAAAGTAAAGATAAAAATTTGCTCAAAAATAATGACTCCAAAATAAAAGATGAGAAGTTGATTCTCTACAGAAAAATGGTGCACTACTTCAAGCATGATCTCATATCTGTTATACTTCAGCCCATTCCTAGAGCTGAGAACAAAGTTGCTAATGCCTTGGTTGCTTCGACATCCATCTTACAAATGAAAAAGCATAAATCTCGCTTCAAGTTCCTGGTGGATGAATTACGCTATCCCGCTCACAAATCTTACAACCCTACCATCTTTTCATATCTTCCACCTCATATTCCTCTTGCAAATCCACCACGCCATTCCTTCCACCATCCCTTACACTTTGCCTTTGTCTCTGGTGACTTGTATAGGAAGGGTCTAGACGGAACTCTCCTTAAGTGTCTAGAAATAAAGGAGTCAGAAAAAGTGCTAGCTGAAATCCACGATGGCATATGTGGATCACATTCTAATGATCCTCCGCTAGCTCAGACATTGCTTAGGGCTGGTTATTATTGGTCGAACTGGTTGAGACCTCCTATCATCACAGCTGTAGCATTTGGGCCTAGGGCCTATCAGTTCTCTACATCAAAGGAAGCAGATCTTTAATGCCCGTTCCTGTCTGGGGCATTCCTTGTACATACTTTATGATCTTGAAAAAATACCAAAAAAAATCATATATGATGCTGAAAAAAAACCTAAAAAGCATATAAAGTACTGAAAAAATGAGCATCCTAGTGAAAACCTAGCAATAGGTGCTTTGATGTCTCACCAAAAAAATAAAAAAATTCAAAAAATTCAAAAAAAAAATAGAAAAAGTGCCTTGGTGAAAACCTAGAAACAGGCGCCTTGGTAGCAAAAATACAAAAAAATTATAAAAAGTCCTGAAAAACTCTATCAAGTGGTGAAAACTTGGAAACAGGCACTACTTGAGACCCTCTGCACCTATGTCTATCAGTCTTGTGTGGCGCTCTTTCGCTCCACTTCTCGCTTTGCCTCTCCTAGCCTGGAATTGATTCTTGTCTTAGTCTAGGGGGCATATGTTGCTTTAAGCTTATCTTGGGTCTCTTTGTGCGTCTGGGTTTCTTGGGCAACTTGGTTCCAATGGTGTTTTTCAACACCACCCCAACTGTGTTTTTCAACACTTCCCCTTGCGTCGAGTGTTTCTCAACACTTATCAGATGTGCTACCCGCAGTCTAGTATGATGCAATATTTCTCACTGGCAGATGCGATACTCAAAGTTTGACTCTATGACCTACACACACGCCCTTGACTCACTGAGACTTGCTTGGATTTATTTTATTTGTGTGCTGTCTATGATGCTTTCTTTGCTGAGTGTTCTCCCCCTATGATCATTTTCGATGATGCATAGCTAGAAGACTGAGGGAATGAGAACATGTTTTATTGCTTTTTCTGCTTGTGGATATATTTTGTTGGTCCTCACTGTCATGAGCATTTATGCTGGTCTTACTTGACACTATGGACCTACAAGGTATTATCCTTGACTATTTTGCAAGTGCATGCTTCTAGTCATCTTGAATTTCTTGTGTCTCGATGTGAGCATAATCTTGCTATATCAAACTTAGGTAATCTCACTGTGTTAGTCATCTTGACCTCTATGTCTTTGATGCCTAGGTGGGATTTCCATATTTCTATCTGATAAAGATCATATTCATATCCACATAGTTATGCTAGTGTGCATTGTATGATCTTACGACGCTACCAATAACGCTCAATGATGAATATTAGATGTCTATTGGCTTTGTAACCTTGCAAGTAAACCACTTTTCATGTAGCTTGCATTTCTTAGGTTCATGTTAGTTTAGTTTTGCATCTTGCATATGGAGAGAGCTTTCCTTTCATTTTTCATGGACTTGTTAATCAGCTGTGCTCACCTTTTGCTTCTTCCTGATCATGTCTTTCACTTTCTTGTCTTTCATCTCACATCATTTTCTCTTCATTTCGGGATCCAAACCGAAATCCACATTCACCTTGACCCTTTCTCATTTTTCCACACAGTTGGTTAACCTATTGAGGCCTGATCCTTCGATCTTCACTGGGGCATTCTTAACCTCTTCATCCCCATCTCTTTCAAACTTCTAGTCTTTCATTCACTTTCAAATCCCAAGTTCCAATTCTTCCCTTCCGTGGTGTTTTCGGGTTGAGGGACCGCTTGGTTCGTGCCCCGTGTCCCATGTGTGGGGCATATCTTCATTGCTTGATGGTTGTTCTATTCTCTTTCATCTTCGATTATGATTTCTAGTGATTTGATCATGCTGCTCTTGCTTCTGCTTTCCCTCTACCTGGATTTCGCTTTCGATCCCGAGGGGGCAGACACATCATATCTTATTAGCTATCTCTTTCCTAAGTGTTCAGTACTATCGCTACCAGGCTGACCATGCAGGATTTGCTATCTCTCTGCACTTCATTCTTTGGAGTCAGATCGCTATTTGCTTGCCTTCTTGGCTATTTTATTCTTTGACTGCATGTGATCCCAAATCGATCTCACATCTGTCAAAATTGCTATTGCTTGCTTTCTTGGTTGTCTGCTTGCCTTCTTGGCTGATCTATTCTTTGACTACATGTGTTCCCAGATCGATCACACATTAGTCAAAGAGGGGCAAATGTATACACCTAAAAATGGTCACCTAGACTATTAGCCCCTTGCTAGCATTTTTTCTAAAATCATAAATTGCTTATTCTTGATCAAATCCTAGTTCTATCATTTATTCGATTATTTTCTATGGGCTAACCATCTTATCCTAAGTTTTTATTTATTTAAAAGGAATATTTCCTCCCCTTTTAATAAATAAAAAGCCCACTTTTCCTCTTATCCTAAGTTGCACAAATAAAGCATTATTCTTATTTTATAAAAAGGGAAAAAGCACTTTTTGTCTCATATGGACACAAAAGTCAACTCCTATTTTCCTATTGGAGGATACTTGTGCACATGGATTGCTCCTCTTTCAAGCTCCACCGTTGATTAAATCTTTTGCCTCTTAATCTCCATGGTCCATTTCTCCTCATTTCCTATAAAAGAAGAGCTCTCTTCTTCATTCTAGACCCCCAATTTTTATGCTATTGTTATGCTACAGGTTTTCTAGGTCATCTTGGAGCTTTTGGAGACATTCTTGCATCTAGGGTTTGAAGATTTGGAGCATTGTTGGCATTCATCTTAGATCTTCATCAACACTCTATCTTCTTGTCTTCATTCTTGCATCATCATGGCTTTCTTGCTTCATAGTTAGATTTCATTTCTTGCATAGTAGCTTCATTTTCATGGCATTCTTAGCTTAGATTTCCTTTATGCTTTAGATTAATTCATCTAGTTTAACTAGGAGGCTTTGTAATACTTGCATCTTTCATTTCCATAGTTTAGCTTGCATTTCCATTCTTAATCTAGCTTGCATTGCATTTCATTCTTGATTCTTGAGGATATTGGCATTCTTGCCCTTGTCTTCATTGAATCTCCCATTGCATGGTTTACTAGCAAGGTTATAGGCTAAATAGCTCTAGCTGAGAGCATTCTTAAAAACCCTTGCACTCCATGCCTAGGGAGCTATGGATCGATTTGTGATGGCTCATTCTTGAGTTTCCTTGCATGTAATGATTCATAGAAGTGTGGTCACATTTATAGCACACACTTATAAGGCACTGATCTAATCTTTAATTAGAAATTGTTATATTTAGTTCATTTATAGTTTTTAGATCATTAAATCATTATTTCAAAGCATTACTTTTTAGACTTTAGTATAATCCATTTAGTCAAGTATTATCGAGTAGATATTATCAGGAGATTAGTTGCTTTCCTCAAAGGATTATTCACCACCTTTGGAGGAATCTTGTTTTGTGTACGTAGTTGTGTGACATAGAGAGTTTAATACTTCAAAGTGAATTTGGGCCTACCATCCTTGGCTTGGTTAAGCCAAAATTACAGAGGTATGAATTTGTACCTATCAGTTGGCCAAATCTAAACCATCATTTTTAAGCACTAACAGGCCAAAAGAAGTCAAGTGTAGTGCAATCCCTAGTCCTATAATGTGTTAGGAATGGGAACACTAAGAGGGGGGGTGAATCAGTCTTCGCTGTATTTTATCTTCTTACTTAATCTCAAACTAAACTTAAATACTTAAGTACTAAAATGAACATTCACATAAACATGACACATAAAATCAACACATAACACCAATATGGTTATGGGGAAACCCAAATAGGTAAAAACCCCGGTGGGAATTGATGCCCACTAATATTTTGTACTAGTGTTTTATGATCCTTGTTAGAAGATCCTTGACCCTGTTAGGAGTTGCTTTACAATGTATTAAGTATAGTAGACCTTATTAAGGGTCAAACCCTATTAGGAGTCTTTTACAATAAACCTTGTTAGGGGTGAGGACGCACTATCCTAGAGCTCACTACTCAAGTGGGTGAAGGCTGCAACCTTCTGATCTCAGATACACACTATATCTGCTGGATGAACTATAACTGTGACACTACTTGTCTGATCAGTTCCTTTGATGCGTTGATTCTTTGACCTCTTGCAAAGCTCTAATACATCTTATAGACTCTTTTCATACTTCTTATCTACTTATGTCAACTCTATTTCAACTTCCACACTAATTACAATGGGCGTATCTGATATTTATATGCGCATAGAAAATAAATAACTAGGTCGGCCCTCTAACCGATTACATACAATGCTTTCAATTGAATTGGCTCAAGCATATTTATAAAATAAAATAATTATATGTTTGAAACCTAATTATAATAGGCTCATATCCTTTACAACATAATAATATAACCGCAAATCAAAATGCAAACAGTCAATTGCTTACTCTGTTCTTCTTTGGTACACACTGGCTGTGTATCTTCAACTGTCTGTAACTTTTTCATACTTGCATATCTGATCATGTGATCATAGACTAAGCAAGAATATAGTCTAACCAAATTATCTTCTAGGATGCATACCATAACTAGGTCATACACACATGCGTTGATGCTCTGAGCTTTAGGTATTCTTTACACTGTCCAGTCTTCAACACTTAGCCAATTTCTGATCTTCTTATCAAGTGTGTTGACTCCAAACTGCAATATGAATTTTTTTCCATAATGAAAACCCTATATCAAGTCATATACACTAGTATATCCAACTTTCCAACAATCTCCCCCTTTTTCATTGATGGCAACAAAGGAATATGGCCAAGTTGCTAACTGTCCCTTAATACAAAAAACTTTTGTCTTATATCTCCCTTATACATAAACTTCTATCTTATATCTCCTTATACATATCTATAACATATATTCTATACATACTCCCCCTTTAATATTAATGAAAAAGGTGCTTCAAAATTGTATCTAAAAATACTTACTATGGGAGAACATCTAGATATGCTATATTCAGATTTTGGATCTCCTTCTTCCAAAATGTAATAAATGAATTTACAATTTGGAGATGGGCACATAGTGCATACTGTAGCTTTTCTGTCTTCTCCAAATCTATGATAGGACCTTGATCATATGTCACCATGGTGGCATCTATGTCCTTGATATTCTAATTGAGTATATCTATTGAGGGCGCAAGAGCAATCTTGAGTTATGTTTGTCTTTCCCTTACCTTTGACATCTATTTCTCATCTTTTTAAATCTTATCTATTTGTCATTGGTAGAAATTATCACACATGTTCACATCAATAGATGGATCTTCCACTAATTTCCTTATGTTGTATATCATAGCTTCTGCCTCTTATATCTTCTTGTATAGATCACTAGTCAGCTTGTCCTTGTTCATACAGTCAGCAATAATCTTTCTACCCTTTGCTGCAAACTCCTTCAAGGATTCTTGATGGATCTTTAAGGAACTTAGGTCAAGTGAAAAATTGCTAACCAATTCACTTAGTCTCTTCTTACAATACTTTTCTCCTGCAAATTGAGATGCTGATTTTTCCAGGCTAGAGAAATTACTCTTGAACTGTGAAATGACTGTACTCACATCATCAATGGAGTGTACCTTGGACACTTTCTTGTCTACTAGTAACAAGTTGTTCAGGATGTTTACTGATTCTACAAGGAGGAGATTCCTCATCACCTGTTTCTCCTTGGCCTTCTCCATAGCTAAGACACTAATCTTGATCAGGTCTTCTTCTCCCCATGAATCCAAACTAGTTGTGTCAGGTGTAAAACTTGACAACAATGCTGATGAGGGAAGTGGAGTGATAGGAGTACTATCCATAACTTCCTCTTTGACTCTTATTTTCATTGGTTCATTTTCTTTTCTCTCTACTTCTTCTTTTTGTTTTTCTACTTGTTTTTGTGTTTTTTCTTCTTTCTTTTCTTCTTCTTTTTCTATTTCTTTTTCTTTATTTGTTGTGTCCTCAATCAATACTTCTTCTTGTTGATTGGGAGGAGTGTTTCTACAAAGAGTTTCAACCTCTTGTGTTCTTAGAAACACCTCTTCACACTTGTCCAAATTAGTATCTGAGGCCGCCATTGCTATCTCAACATTGTCAATGAAAATTGTTTCATCCTTGTGTGCTTTTGACATGGGCACAGAGTTCTCTGCCTCTGATTTTGTTTCAACTACAAGTGTTGAATCCTGTCAACCTGTAGATGGTACATTAATGGTCTCTAACTCTTTTTCAACCATTATGGGTACTTGAGCTATGGGAACAATAGCTGGATACATGTGCCTATTCATGAAGACCTTCTCAAATGCCTTCTTTGTTTCCTTAGCAACCACTTCATAATTCTTGTCCATTATGTGTAGAATCCTTTACTTGGTTCTAAGATGTTGTTTTACTAAATCTAGCAACAAAGATTTCTCCTCTAGAGAACATACTGGAAGGTTTTCATCTAGAATCTTTTCTCTTATCCTTAGATCATCTTCAATAGCCTGTCCTTTTTGGAATTCTAAGATATTCCATACATTATCAGGAATCATAGACTTTAGTTCTAAGAGTATTTTCTTAAACTTCAGCATATGTTTGACAATCATCCCATGTATCTTTGATTTTTCAATCTCACTATATTTTTCATATAACTTTTCTACTTGATCTATCCTACCTTCATCAATGATCCTTGCACTCAAGACACTGGTACTAGGTTTGAAACTTACTTCGGGAGGTGCTTGAATATTCTTCCTATTTCTTGTTACTCATGAGGATGGATGACCAATGCTGATTTATTTCTTCATCTTAAGCATTGCCTTATACTCAGGAGGAGCAGTAAGGTCAATGGTTTCCTTGGGCCCAGAAAGAGTAACATCAGTTTTACCCTTCTGAACATCAGATTTCTCAATTTTTACCTTCTTTACCTTAGGATCCTTTGATTTTGTCTTTGTTGTTGATGTGCTCTACATTTCCAAAGTAATCTTCTCTTCCCTTTCTTTGTCTAGGTTTTCTTGAGATACACCATGGATTCTCAAGATCTCTGAGGTAACCTTGGCAAATTTCCTTTTTGTTGTTGCATTGTTTAAGACTTCATCAACTTCTCTTGTTTTCTCTTCATAGATTCCCCATCTTGGCTCATTAAGGTCTTTAGGGGATGGAAGCAATACTTGTGCATATGCTTGTAGAGGACTTGTTCATCAACCTCATATCCAAGTGGATGAATCCACTTTGTCCTTGGTTCAATAGCCTCCATGCATGTTATGTCAGTCTCAACCATAAAACAAATAGAATCTTTGTACTTTTTAACTATCTTCTATAAAATTCTGAATCTCATCTGCATCTTAGCCCTGAATGTCTTCAACTCTAGTGTCATGTATTCCTTCAAAGTACTTTTAGTACATTCCTTGAGAGATATTTGTGGCATTGCAGAAATCAATTTTTCTAGATACAAATCAGACACTTTTCCAACAATATAGAAGTACATATATATGATCAAAGACCCAAATCTGAATATTTTGGTCTTTTCATGCTTGATTGCCTTAATGTTGTCAACTAACTGTGTGCACAAGATATCACATAGATTAAAATCTCCATTCTTTTTCACAAGTCTTATAGCTACAAGAATTTTGACCATAAACACACTGTTCACCCTATTGGTGTGTTGGAACCTGTAACTGTTAGGAATGGGAACACTAAGAGGGGGGGTGAATCAGTGTTCACTGAACTTTAACTTTAACTTTTAATCTTTATGCTTATATTATATGCTTAAGTATTGAATTAAACATTCACATAAAACATGAAACATAAGAATAAAACATGACACCAATATGGTTATGAGGAAACCCAAATAGGTAAAAACCCCGGTGGGAATTGACACCCACTAATATTCTGCACTAGTGTTTTGTGATCCTTGCTAGAAGATCCTTTACCTTGTTAGGAGTAGCTTTACAACGCTTTTAGTATAGTAGACCTGGTTAAGGGTCAAACCCTATTAGGAGTCTTTTACAATGATCCCTATTAGGGGAGTGGACTCACTATCCTAGAGCTCACTGCTCAAATGATGAAGGCTGCAACCTTCTGAATCAGATACACACTATATCTGTAGGTGAACTGTTGCTGTGACACTACTTGTTAGATCAGTTCCTTTGGTGTGCTAATGCTTTGACCTCTAGAAAATCTCTAATACATCATATGCTCTCTTTGCACACCTCTGCTCTGCTTAACACAACTCTAATACAATTGCCATTCTAATTACAATGGGCGCATCTTATATTTATACGCTCATACAAACAAAACAATTAGGTCGGCCCTATAACTAATTACAAACAACACTTCCAAATGAATTGGCTTAAGCATTATTACAATTATACATGTACATATGTCAACAACCTAAATAAAATGTGCACATAGCCTCTACAACATTAATTTACAATCGCAAACCAAAATAGTTACTGTCAACTCCATGCTCTATTTGCTGCTGGCACACACTCGCTGCACATCTTCGAATGACTGTAACTTTCACATCTTTGCATGTCTACTTATGAATTCTTAGACTAAGCATAAGTATAGTCTAAAAACCTTAAGTTCTAGGGTGCATACCTTAGTTCATCTGTACACTCATACGTTGATGCTCTGAGTCTCTGGTACTATGTTAACTACCCAGTCTTCAACACTTAACTGAATTCTAATCTTTACACATAGTGTGCTGACTCCAAACTACTATATGACTTTGTTTTCATAATGAAAACACTATATCTATTCATATACTTTAGTATAGACAACTTTCCAAAAATCTCCCCCTTTCTCATTGATGACAACAAAGGAATATGGCCAAGTCTCTAACTATTCCTTAAAACATTTTGTTTTCTATACATCTTTACTTATATCTTCTTATACATATATGTAATCCATATTATATCTCCCATATTATATATAACTCCCCCTTTGACATTAATGACAAAGGTGCATCAAAAAACTATAACTATACATACTCACCGAGGGAAAACATCTGGATATGAAATCTTCAGTTTCTGAATCTCCTTCTTCCAAAACATTATCAGAGAATTGACTATTTGTAGATGGGCACATAATGCATATTGAAGCTTCTCCATCTTCTCCAATTCTATGCTCAGACCTTGATCATAGGTTATCATGGTTGCATCAATCTCTTTGATGTTCTGACTGAGAGTGTCTAGTGATGGCGCAAGAGCATTCCTCAACTGAGTCTATCTAGAACTTATCTTCTCCATTTCTTTCTCTGCCTTCTCAATTATGTCTAACTGAATTTGATAGAAATTGTTAGATATATTCACATTAGTGGAAGTATCTAACACTGAATTCTTTACCTTCTCAATCATTTCCTCTGCATCTTTGATCTTCTTAAGATGGGTATCAGCGAACTTATCATGATCCATGGATACTGCAATGACTTTCCTTCCTTGATCTATAAAATCCTTTAATGATGCCTAACCAGAATTAAGAGAGTTTAAGTCTAGTGCAAAATTACTCATGAGCTCATTGAGTCTCTTCTTTAGGTACTTCTCCTCTGCTACTAAGGCCGCAGATTCTTCTAGGCTTGAGAAATTCACCTTGAACTATGAGATGACTATGCTCACATCATCAACTGAATGAACCTTTACTACTTTCTTGTCCTTTGGTAGCAAGTTATTCAAGATATTTAATGATTCTACCAGGAGATGATTCCTCATTACTTGCTTCTCCTTAGCCTTCTCCATAGCTAGGACACTGAACTTAATTAGGTCTTCTTCCTTCCAGGAGTCCAAACTGCTTGTGTCTAGTGTCAAACTTGACAAAAATGTAGAGGAAGGAGTGATGGGAGTGTTGTCCATCACTTCTTGCTTCACCTTGACCAAATCAATAGAAGATTCATCTTTATTTTCTACCTTTGTTCCTTCTTTCTCATCAGAAATGTCTTCCATGACTACTTCTTCCTACTGAGTGGAAGGGGTATTGTTGCATAGAATTTATGCTTCCTCAAACTTGTCCAAGTCTTTATTAGTAGCTGCCATGTCTATCTCCCTATTATCTATGATAATTGTGTTGTCTTTGGGTGATCCCATCATGGGCGCAGACTGATCTTCTTCTCTTTGAGTTCATGCTATGGGCGTAGAGTCCTAAGGGCCTATTATTGGTATATTAGTGGGCTCTGCCACTTTATCTTCCTTCTTGGATGCATGAGTGATGGGCGCAGTAGGTGGACTTATGTGTTGCTCCAAGAGTACCTTTTCAAAAGCTTTCTTTGTTTCCTAAGTTATCAGGTCATAGGCTTTGTTCATGATATGCAAAGTTCTTATTTTTCTTCTTAGGTGTGGCTTTACCAGTGTCAATATTAGTGCTTCTTCATCTTTATAACATACAAGAAAAGTATCTTGTAACACTTTTTCCCTTATTCTAATATCCTCTTCATTTTCTTGTCTTTTAAGGTGTTCTAAAATATTCCACAATTTGTCAAGAATAGGGTCTATATTTCAAGAACTATTTTCTTGAACTTGATCATGTGTTTGATAATCATATTGTGAATTTTTGACTTATCAATTTCACTTAATGTCTCATAGAACTTTCCTACTTGATCAATTCTGCCCTCATCAATAATTATTGCACTCAAAGTTTTGAGACTTCGTCTGAATCCTGCCTTAGGAGGTTCTTGAATGTTTCTTTTTCTCCTTGTAGCTAGCGAGGGTGGATGACTAGTGCTTACTTCTTTCTTCCTTCTGAACATTGGTTCATACTTTGGTAGAGAAATAGGATCATTGCATTCTTTGGGTGTTGAAGGAATGTCATCATCTTTTTCAATCTTAATCTTCTTCATCTTAGGATCTTCTTGTTCTTCTTCTGCTGCTACACTCTTCAATTCTAAGGAAATCTTCTCTTCCCTTGCCTTGTCAAGATCTTCTTGAGATACACCATGTATCCTCGAGATATCTGATGTAACTTTTGCAACCTTTCTTTTTGTTGCAGCACTGTTCAACTTAGCATCAATTTCTCTAGTCTTCTCTTCATAGGTTCCCCACCTAGGTTCATTATCATCTTTAGGGGTTGATAGAAGTACCTATGCATAGGCTTCAAGAACTTGTTCCTCAACTTCATAGCCAAGTGGATGAATCCACTTAGTTCTAGGCTCAACTGCTTCCATACAAGTAGTATCAATCTCCACCATGAAGAATATTGAATCTTTATACTTCTCCACAATACTCTCAGGAATTATGTACCTCATATGCATCCTTTCTCTAAAGGTCTACAATTCCAAGGCAATGAAATCTCTAAGTGTGCTTTTAGTGCATGCCTTGTTTGATGTCTGTGGCATGGTTGGAATGGACTTGTCTAGATACAAGTCTGGCACTTTACCAACTATATGAAGGTACATATAGATGATTAGGGACCCAAACCTAAATATCTTAGTCTTGTCATGTTTGATAGACCTGATGTTGTCTATCAATTATTTGTGCAAGATCTCACACAAGTTGAATTCTCCATCTTCTTGTACAAGACAGATGGTTGCTAGAATAGTGCCCGCAAACACACTATTCAACCTGCTAGTATGATGAATCCTATAACCAAGTATCATTGACATCAACTTAATGTCTAGTTTCTCTATCGACTCAATGGTCATGTCGTGCTTATCACTTCTAGATTTACACACTCGCTCCACCATTTTTATGACATCCTTACCCACTGGAAGGATAATGCCTATCTTAGAGAGGCATGTTATCTCATGAATTAAGTCTCTTATGCTTCATACTGGTACATCTCCAATCCAAAATAAATCATCATGGATTCTACTCAACAATATCTTTATCCATTCTTCCTCATAGAATTCATATGCCATGGCATATTCAAAAATGGGGTGATCATTTCATTTAGTGTATTCATCCATGAACGTTGTATCTAGTTTCTTAATGTATCTAGTCCAATAGGTTCCTTCTTACAATAAATATAAGCCCTTATGTCTTCTACATGCATGACGCCCATCAGAATGCAGGAAAATGCTCCCTCTAAATCATCTAGGGTTGATTTAAATGGGTGTCTCTTGATAACATAGAGCTTCTTCTCAGCAACATAAAAAATAATAGGAGTGGCCATGACTTACTTGATATTGGGTTTCCAAATGATCTCTGAGATGTTCTGACGGCTTCCGAATCGGTGCAACAAGCTAGGGTTTTCTGTAACTAATCAAATGCACTGCAAATACTAGATAACTTGATCTCCAAATCTTCACAAGAACTTCCAAGGCTCAATCTTCTCTCCAATCGATCTGAATATGAAATCAATGAGTGATCAAACAACTTTGTGTGTACTTAAAGTAAGAATTATGCCATTAATGCAACTCGTGTAAACCAGGCTGTCACTTCAAAATTGAAAACTTGAGCTCCACTTACAATCAACATGTTCTCTCTTGCACAAAGGTTCCAATACACTCCAAAAGCTTAAGTCCAAAGGCATATACTCTAAGGATGAGTATACCATCCACGTAGGGGTCTACAGCTAAATTATCTCCCCCTATGACCCTGAGGGCCATTCATGTAGATGTAGAGGGTTCGTCCACTGGGGATGCATCCAATACATTCTTATCAAGATTATCCTATTAGAATAACTAAGAGGGGGGTGAATCACTTATCCAAGTCCCAAAACAAAATGAATAATCAAAAATACTGTTTCTCAAATTTTTGTTAGTCGGTAAACAAATATATGATTTACTGTCAGTGTTTTTACCGATCTTCAGTTAAAGCTCTTAGTAATTACCGATTAAACCAAATAGCTAAAATGTAAAGTATGATAGCAAATAGATATCACAATCAACACATAACACAATGATTTAACGTGGAAACCCTGTTAAGGGAAAAACCACCTGGGAACTGGTAACCCAAAAATTTCACTCTTCTGAAGTGAGTTCGGTGAAGACCCAACCCTGTTAAAGGTTATAGTACACACTATCAGGTGTGACCTTGTTAGAGGATTTTACACTAGAAGTCATCTTTCAACCATCATAGCACTCACTGTGTGACTTTACAGGATAACAATGTTTCACTTGTTAGAATGAAACATAAATAAGACTTAAAAGTCCACTTGGTTAAGAGATTTACACTGTTTACAATTATTAGAAAGTAATAGTAGGTTGATTTGCCTTAATACAACAAATTGTAGATTACAGATCAATGTTTAGCTGTCACAAATATTTCTGACCAATATATCACTTCATATCTTAACATCAATGTTACTTACAATCACTCGGTAATATGCTCTGTGCAGCTCAGTTATTCCTTTGTATAGCTCAGTTCTTATTCTACAGCTCAGTTGAATAAACTGTATGATCAAAATTGCATGAATACTAGTTCATGCTCTACTCCTGCATATCTCCTTCTTCTGCGATGATTTTTCAATGTAATTTTCATTCCCTTAAATAGACATGTAAGCCGTTTTATTTTCATCCATCAGATTTTGCCGCTTAATCATATCCACTAATTTTTCCACTTAAAGTTCCTTGGCTGATGTGTCAATAAGATGTTTAAATTACCTCCATCAGATCTTCCTTGAATTTTGTTAGCCGTAGATCCTTGTAACAAACTTTGACTTTTCACCTCGAAATCATGCAAATCTAGCTCATCAATTTTCTCGTCAAATTGTCTAGTTGACAATATCTTTAAATGCTTTTTCTATTTTCCTCAGTTAACAAAGAAATGCATCGGTAAACCTTCATTAGTTAAACTTGTGCTTGGTATACAACACACTGCATCGGTGTATACTTTTGTCAGTGTTTACACTGAGATTCTTGGTAAACACTAAGCTGTTCTATTTTACCAACAAACACTGCTTTGTGTCTTTTAGTTCTGTTCTCCATAATAGATGAATACAACATACTAAATTCAATATAATGAGATCAAAGACTCATCAATAATTTATCCAATGCATTCCTTAACCTCATCTGATGTGACCTTCTTTCACCATTCTTCAGATGTCTTGGTACGATAACTTACAAGATAAGTACTTGTCAAACTAATATGAAACTAGTTGACATCAATGACAACATAATACTGATTTAACATATTGTATATCTATACAACCACTTTTCATTTGATCTTCAATCACTATTTCAATAATCTCTCCAATCAGTTGAAAATCAGTCGTAGGTTCAACATATCCTTCTTTCCATCTGACCAAATCAAGCTTGCATCTTCTATGGCCTTTACAAACTTGACTTCTGCTTCAGGATCCAAAACTTGTTCTTCAGTCTTTTTAGGGCTTTCCTGACCTTGCATCCTTAATGTACAAAACTTTGAGATATGTCTAGCCTTGTTACAGGTGTGACAAATTAATGGAGGTCTATTATTCCTTGGTGCATTGACATGAGTCACCATTTTACATGTTCTAGTTGTGTGACCATTGTAGTTACATATATGACATGTAACATTCTGAAAACTTCTTGTATTGGGTTGATTCTAACTTCTTTGATCATGCTAATTCATGTTCTTCTTACTAGTCTTGCAATTTATTTCTCTATGACCAAATCTATTACATGTATAACAATAACCATTAAAAGGCTTTACCTCTGTACAGTTCCTTGCAATATGTCCATGCTTGTTACATGCAAAATAGGTGTGTTCTCTGGGCTTGTGCTCATTCTTAGGAGGACCATCATTATCTTTTCTTTGATCTTTAGTCTTCTCAGTATCATTAGACTCCTTTTGTGTCTCCTTTCTTGATCACATATTATCAATTTAATTATGTGCTTCATTGTATCCAATACAACTAGTGTCTCCTTTGACTCTTCTTGCATATAATTGAGATTCTATCAAATTAGGAATGATGTGCAATTTATCAATGTGATCCTTTGCTTCTTTCAATTTTTTTTCCAAACTCGCTTTGGTGTTTCTCAGTTCCAAGATATCCATGTTGGCTAGTCTTAGTTCTTCATTGAGTTGAAGATTTTGTTTGACCTATTCATTGTATCCTTCCTGTTTGTTAATTAGTTTGTCATCAAATTCTTCAAGCTATTCTTTTAAGGATGCATTTTCTTCATTCGTCTTTTTGACCATTATTCCCAAATCACTGGTAGAACATTCTTTTAGATCCCTTCTTAGCCTTTTGATAACTAATTGTGCATCACTAAGTTTTTCTTTTAGTTCTTCAATTTCTCTTTCTAAATTGTCTAGGTCTTCAAGAGCTGCTTCAAGATTCTTCTTCAAATGTTTCATTTATGCTTTGTCCATTATCTCCTCAAGTGGTTAAAATTTTGTGCTGAGGACCAGAGCTCTGATACCAATTGTTAGGAATGGGAACACTGAGAGGGGGGGTGAATAAGTGTTCACTAAACTTTAACTTTTCCTTTTAATCTTTATGCTTAACTTAAATGCTTAAGTACTGAATTAAACATTCACATAAAATATGAAACATAAGAATAAAACATGACACCAATATGGTTACGGGGAGACCCAAATAGGTAAAAACCCTGGTGGGAATTAACACCCACTAATATTTTTCCCTAGTGTTTTGTGATCCTTGCTAGAAGACCGTTTACCCTATTAGGAGTAGCTTTACAATGATTTTAGTACAATAGACCTGGTTAAGGGTCAGACCCTGTTAGGGGAGTGGACTCACTTTCCTAGAGATCACTACTCAAATGATGAAGGCTACAACCTTCTGAATTAGATACACACTATATTTTGAGGTGAACTATTGCTATGACACTACTTGTCAGATCAGTTCCTTTGGTGTGCTGATGGTTTGACCTATAGAAAATCTCTAATACATCATATTCTCTCTTCACATACCTCTTCTCTTCTTAACACAACTCTAATACAACTGCCATTCTAATTACAATTGGCGCATCTTATATTTATACACTCATACAAACAAAACAATTAGGTCGGCCCTATAACTAATTACAAACAACACTTCCAAATGAATTGGCTTAAGCATTATTACAATTATACATGTACATATGTCAGAAACCTAAATACAATGGGTGCATAGCCTCTACAACATTAATTTACAATCGCAAACCAAAATAGTTACTATCGGCTCCATGCTCTGTTTGCTGTTGGCACACACTAGTTGTGCATCTTCAATTGACTGTAACTTTCACATCTTTTCATATCTACTTATGTGCTCTTAGACTAAACATAAGTAAAGTCTAACAACCTTAACTTCTTGGGCGCATACCTTAGTTCATCCATACACTCATGTGATGATGCTCTGAGTCTCTGGTACTCTATTAACTGCCCAGTCTTCAACACTTAACTAAATTATGATCTTTACACTTAATGTGCTGACTCCAAACTGCTATATGACTTTGTTTCCATAATGAAAACACTATATCTAGTCATATACTTTGGTATAGACAACTTTCCAATAGTAACCTAGTATCATGAAAATCAATTTGATGTCATCCTGCTCAATAGGTTCTATAGTCATTTTGTGCCTATCACTTCTTGACTTACAAGTTTTCTCACATCTTTTCTCGATGGAAGAATGGCATCTATCTTGGAGAGACCTTTCATTTCATGAATTAGGTCACCTATAATCCTGATCAGCACTTCACCTATCCAAAATAGGTCATCATGGATTCTACTAAGTAGGATCTTGATCCATTCTGATTTGTAGAACTCATATGTCATAGAATACTCCACTATAGGATGATTATTACACTGTGCATACTCATCCATGAAGGTTTTATCTAGTTTTAACATTTTTTCCATGTGCGCCCTTATTTTGTCCAATCCTACTAGTTCTTTCTTACAATAGATGTATGCCCTAATGTCTTCCACATGCATAACACCAATGGGAGTGCAGGAGAATACACCTTCTAGGTCCTCAAGTGTTATTTAAATAGATGCCTCTTAAACACATATCTCTTCTTCTCCACCACATCAAATACAATAGGAGTAGCCATTACTTGTATATCACTTTCCAAATGATATTGAAGACTTCTGAATTAGTGCAACAAACTAGGGTTTCCGCAACTGATCAAATGCACAACAAATCACTTGATGAATCAAACTACAATCCTTCAAAATCAAATGCTAGGTCTCTTATGTTCTCCAATAACTCTGAATTTGAATACAATGAGAGATTTAAAAACTTCTATGTACTTTAAAGTAGAAAATCTACCATTAATGCTTGTCGCATAAACCAGGTTGTCACTTGAAAATTTCTAACTTTCATTCTGAAAACAATTAGTTAGTGCGCTCTTGCATGTGGGTACTTTTAGTCTCCAAAAGCTTAAGTCCAAAGGTGCATACTCTGAGAGTGAGTATACCAGTCGCGCAGGGGTCTAGAGCTAAATTAGCTCCCCCTATGACCCTGAGGGTCATTCATCCTAATGTAGAGGGTGCCTCCACTGTGGATGCATCCAATACATACTCATCAGCCTTCTCCTTCTTTTCTTCTAACCAAATTAAGCTCGCATCCTCTGAAGCTTTCACAAACTTGACTTCTCCTTCGGGATCCAATACTGGTTCTTTGGGCTTTTTAGGGATTTCCTGACCTTGCGTCCTTAATCTACAAAACTTTGAGATGTGTCCAGCCTTGTTACAAGAGTGACAAATGAATGGATGCCTTATATTCCTTGGTGCATTGACATGTGTTACCATTTTACATTATCTTGCAAAGTGAACATTATAGTTACATATTTGACATGTAACATTCTGAGAGCTTCTTACATTTGACTGGTTCTTATTTCTCTGATTATACTGAGTCCTATTCTTCTGAATTGTCTTACAATTCATAGCTCTATGACCAAATTTATTGCATGAATAACAGTAACCATTATAAGGTCTTACCTTTGTACAATTTCTTGCTATATGTCCATGCTTGTTACATGCATAAAAAGTGCGGTCTACTGGCTTGCCCTCATTCTTAGGTGGTTCACCATTATCTTTAGTTTGATCTTCAGTCTTCTTAGTATCAGTAGAGTCTTTTTGTGCTTTCATTCTTGCTTGCATGTTGTCAATCCAATTTTGTGCTTCATTGTATCCAATGCGACTAGTATCTCCTTTAGCTCTTCTTGCATACAACTGAGATTCTATCAAATTAGAACTGGTGTGTAATTTGTCAATGTGATTCTTTGCCTCTTTTAATTCAGATTCCAAGCTTTCTTTTTTGTTCCTTAGCTCCAAGATTTCCATGTTTTCTTGAATTAATTCTTCATTGAGTTGAAGGTTCTCTTTGATATGTTCTTCATAGACTTCCTAATTGTTAATCAACTTATCATCAAATTCTTCAATCTGTCCTTTTAGGGATGAATTTTAATCATTGAGATTTTTTATCATAATCCCTAAATCACTGGTAGAGCATTATTTAAAATACTTTCTTAGCCTTTTGATGACTATTTGAGCATCACTGAATTTTTCCTTTAGTTCTTCAATTTCTTTTTCATATTTGTCCAAGTCTTCAAGAGAAGCTTCAAGATTTATTTTCAGATGTTTTATTTCTACCTTGTCCATGATCTCCTTAAGTGGTTAAACTTCTTTTTTGAGAACTAGAGCTTTGATCCCAATCGTTAGAAATGGGAACAATGAGGGGGGGGGGGGGGGGGGGGGGGTGAATCAGTGTTCACTATATTTTATCTTTTTACTTAATCTCAAACTGAACTTAAATACTGAAGTATTGAAATGAACATTCATATAAACATGAAACATGAAATCAACACATAACACCAATATGGTTACGGGGAAACCCAAATAGGTAAAAACCCCAGAGGGAATTGACACCTACTAATATTTTGTACTATTGTTTTATGATCCTTGTTAGAAGATCCTTAACCCTATTAGGAGTTTCTTTACAATGTATTAAGTATAGTAGACCTTGTCAAGGGTTAGACCCTGTTAGGAGTCTTTTACAATAAACCTTGTTAGGGGTGTGGACGCACTATCCTAGAGCTCACTTCTCAAGTTGGTGAAGGCTGCAACCTTATGATTTGAGATACACACTATATTTGCTGGATGAACTGTCACTGTGACACTGCTTGTCTGATCAGTTCCTTTGATGCACTGATGCTTTGATCTCTTGCAAATCTATAATACATCTTATAGACTCTTCACATACTTCTTTTCTACTTATCTCAACTCTATTTCAAATTCCACACTAATTACAATGGGCGCATCTCATATTTATATGTGCATACAAAACAAATAACTAGGTCGGCCCTCTAACCTATTACATACAAAACTTCCTATTGAATTGGCTCAAGTGTGTTGACAAAAAAACATAATTATATGTCATCAACCTAATTACAATAGGCACATAGCCTTTACAACATAAAAATATAACCGCAAATCAAAATACTAACAGTTGGTTACTTACTCTATTCTTCTCTGGCACACACTAGTTGTGTATCTTCAACTATCTATAACTTTTTCATACTTGCATATCTGATCATGCACTCATAGACTAAGCAATAATATAGTCTAACCAACTTATCTTCTAGGGCGCATACCATAACTAGGTCATATGCACATGTGCTAATGCTCTGAGCTTCAGGTACTTTGTACACTATCCAGTCTTCAACACTTAGCCAATTTTTTATCTTCTTATCAAGTGCGCTGACTCCAAACTGCTATATGACTTTGTTTCCATAATGAAAACACTATATCAAGTCATATACACCACTATAGCCAAACTTCCAATAGAAGGTTGATATAAACTATGATTAATCATCTTCACTTCTTCATCATGAATGAATTTAAGACACTTATGGATAGGAGAAGAAACAACATGCATGGCATTCAACCAAGGCAAACCAAACTTAACTTGAAACTGATCAGAAGTAAGAACAAAAACAAATGTATTATCCATAAATTGGCCACAAAGTTCAATAGGTAAGTTAATAGAACCAAATGATGGATAAAGAAAAACATTACAAGTTTGAATCCACATATCCGATGTATCATAAGAATCACGTTGTAAGTTTTTCATAAAAATATTTTCTTCAGTAATAACATTGACTAAGGATATAGGGTCAACAAGACAACCATGCCTAGGTATCTTAGAAATCCTAGCATAAATGTAGAGGGGACCATCGGGAGCTTTAACAGTCTCAGAATCATCAAAGGTAATCAAGAGTTCCCGAGGTCTTTTATTCTTAGGTTGTTTTTGAGGTTTAAGTTGAGGTGAAACTTGAAGGTGAGGTTGAGATTGAAGCTAGGGTGGAGATGTAGATTGAGACAAAATAACATGCTCTACATGGTTAATAATGTGATTAAGATCATTCATCTTTGAATCATAAATAATATCCACATAAGATGGTTGAACAATGGTATTAGTGTCATGTGTAGGAAAATGATTTATATAGATCTAGAGATTTTTATTAGGAGGAGAGACATATTTGTTCCCACTACCATCAAAATTATCAATAGATGAGGCATTATAATCAATTAAGTCTTGAACCTTATACTTTAAAGAATAAATTTTCTCAGTATCATGGCCATTTTGATGATGGTATTGACAAAAAGCTTTGGAAGCGAAGTATTTAGATGCCATTGTTGCAGGTAAAAGAGCTCAAATAGGAGGTAAATTAATAATATTACCAGTCAACAATTTATTCATAATAGAATACAAAGATTTTGAAAGAGGAGTAAACATATGATTCAAACAGAAAGCAGTGGATGCAGAAGTAGCATTATTGGATGTAACAACAACTTGATCAGCAACTGCATTTGCTTGTTTATTTATCTTGACATAGTTGCTATGTTTTTGAAACTTGTTTGGATTAGGAGCAACATCACTCTTATCAACTGGGACAAGAGCCATTGGAGTGTTTCTCTCAAATTGACTCACTTGTAATTGATAATGATCAAGCGCTTCACAAAGTTGCTAAAAAGAGGTAACTTCAGTAAGCATAATCTTATCTCTAATATCATTTTGTAAATTTGAAATAAACATGCGTTGAATATCAATATCAGGAACATGATAAGAAATATGAGCTTGCAAATGCTTAAATCTACCAATAAATTCAACCAATTTTTTTTTTAGTATTTTGTTTACAATGCATCAAATCAGTTAAGGAAACTTGCGAACCAATGTTATTTTGAAATTGTTGAATAAAGGCATTAGCAATTTTTGGAAAAGAATCAATAGAAAAAGGAGGCAAGGAACAATACCATTGCAAGGTTTTATCATGAAAGGTTCTAGCAAACAACTTGGCTAAAATCCTATGGTCATGAGCATAGTCACCACAAAGGATTTGAAATATTTTAACATGAGTAACAGGGTCTCCCTTACCATTGTAATTCTCAACATGAGGCATATCGGCTTGTTGAGGAACAGGAGAATGAATATTGTCTAGGGATAAAGGATTTCCCATGTCACATGTAGGAATGGTAAACTTGGATTGAGTTAAAGACATAAGTTATTATTGTAAAGAGGACACAGTTTGGGTGAAACTAATGATTATTAAATCATTAGATGAAATAAGAGGTATAGACACACTAGAAACACTAGGTAAAGTGTATGAAGCAATAGGAATGGAAGACACAACTGGAGGAACACTTGGAACCATAGTTGGAAGAGGATTGGAATAAGTAAAAGGAACATTATGATAAGAAGGTTTTGAAGTAGGTAGGGACACAAGAGGAACACTCATAGGAAGAGAGGGAACCGACGTAATCGCTAAAGGAGGAGTATAAATAGGAATGCTAGGTAAAGGAATGGAAGAAGGTTCCACACTAGTAATAGGAGGAGTGAATCCTACATCTTGAGCTTCTTGAGAGAAATGTTTAATATTTGAATGCACAAGATGAGTAATATCACGCAAGAGATTAACACCTTGATCACTATCATGAAGAACTTTCTTAAGAGCATCTATAGCTTGAATAAAATCTTGATTACAGTTCTCTTGAATAAGCCAATTTCCCATTTTATTAAGTTCAGTTGAATTTTTTTGGACTTGTTTAGGTGGAACTCTTAAAGCATCATCCTCATCATGAGATGAGTGAGAAGAGTTATCCTCCATAGTAGGATTAGAATCATGAATAATCAAATTATCATTCGGAATCCTAAGAAAAGGAGATGAAGACTCAGGATCAAAGGCACCCATAATTCTATGACTTTGTCTAACCAAAATATTATAAGTAGGACTAGAGGTAGTAAAGCTCATATACAAATGCAATGCAAAGTGAACTAAACTAGGAAAACACAAAGCATGAAAAAATCAATGTTTTTGCATTTTTACTTTATATGAAATGTAAATGCAAGATCTAACACCATAAAAGAAAGAGTTTTCTATCACAGGTTCACTAAAATATAATATATAAAATGGAGATAGTATCAAGTTGTAATGTATAATATATATGGTGTGTGAGTAGGGGGGGAATGCAAGATCTTGTTCTTAACCCTAAATTCCCAAAGGAAAGACCCAAATTGATTAACCACAAGAAGATGATCAATACACAAATGAATCAATCGATGAAGAATATGAAGAAAGGAGAAACCCTTATATTCTATTATGGGAAGGGAATACATAAATTTTAATTGAATTGAAGATAAGTATTAACCTCAAAATATGACAGATTTGGAAAATACCATTTTCTGGTGTCTATACTTAGTTTCAGGAAATTCTACAACTAGATCTGGCCTGGAAAAACATAAATAGACAAAACCCATAAACCTTCTGTTGTTCTGAGAAAGATCAACCTTGACCCAAAATAGGGGTAAGCTCTTACCCCATAGCACAATCTTACCCCTAAAATTTGACCTTGACCTACACTGCTTCGATGAAAATTTTGTTCAGGGATCCTAGAAGTTTGCCGAAAAGGGTACTCAGATCTAATTAGCTATTCATTGTTCTGTACCTATACCTAGAGGAAAAAGGGTTTTATTTGTTGGATGAGGGGTTTGCCTTGGTCAAACCCTAGTTTGGAATCAACCTTGAAATGTAATTGAAATTGCTACAAATAAACAAAGTGAATGGAACAATTCACCTCGCTTATGTTATAACCCTTATGGAGGATTTGAATCCTTGAATCCACAAGTATGGATGCTCCAAATGAATGTAGAATTGTATGTAGGATGTCTCAAATCAATTACATTATATCTTCAACACCAATCTTTAATGGATATTGGAATATGAAGAGGGTTTAATGAATGTAGATGGAGAAATATTCAATAAGAGGGCTCCATAGAGATCAAATCCTTCAATAGATACTAATAGATCTGCTTGATGAATTGGATCTTGAATGCTTGAAAGCTTGAATGCTTGAAGATGAATGAATTCTTGATGAATGGTTTCCTTCTCCTTCTTTCTTGATTGCTTGATAATGGATGTATCTCATACTTAATGAAAAGATTACAAAAGATGCTTGATCGCGGATGTGAAAATGAGAGAGGAAGGATTCCTTTTATACTAGTCTAGGATATAAATTTATAGAGGCTGACATAGGAGAATTAAATTCCCATTTAAACCTTAACCCCTAGAAATGGACTTAGATTAAATATGATTTAAGATTTTACCATTCCTAAATCTGAAATAGCCAACCTGGAAGCAGGAAAATAAATTTTCTGAAGCCTGACATCCAGAAACTTTCAGAACTTGAAATCTAGACCCAAGGTCAGGTTCAAGGTCAACTCTAACCTAGGTTAGGGTCAAGGTTGACCTTGACCAAGAAGGTTGACCTTGAATCTAAGGTCAAGAATCTCAATTCTCAGGATCAGGTGGCAGAAACAGGCTGGAAATAGGTGGAAAGAGAAGAAGAATAGGGGGAAAAATCCAGATCCAAGTCAAAGACCCATTCAAGGTGTTTGACATGACCCCAGACCACTTACTTGGAGGGCTCAACCAGTCCTAAATGGAAGTGATTCAATTTTCTGACAATATAATATATTCTCCCACTTTAAACACCGAAGCCTTATTATGTTGTGCCAATAATTATAGACTCCTTCCTCTTTTCTCATTGCTACAATTGTTACCCTCATGTCTTAGTTACATATGCATTCCTCTTTGCTTGCAACTACAACTATTAGCTTCAAAAGACTGTTTATGCTCCATTAAATGTAAGCTTTGCAAATGAATTTCAAACTTCTTTCACAGGTTCAAATGTGAGATCAGATGAATGCAGGACGTGCATATAACACTTCAATCTTGGCACATTTTCAGTCTTTGCGACATCTCTGACTTATTATGGTCAATGTCTTATTAGGATATCAGTCTTTTATAATTTATCCATGACTAAATCAACCAGGAGATGCCTCTTGGTTTACACTAATGGTTACCCTAATGACACACAAATTTTAGTCTAGCAACATATGATACTATTTTGTTATGCCATTTCTTATTTCTCTAATACCAATTGTAATAAAAATTGTATAATATTTTATTGATTGCATTAGATTCGTATGAAAGGATACATTTAAAGGATTAAAAAATGATAGTTGTACAAATTGTTCTATAACTGCATTCATTTATGACTATAAAAGGCAAGAAAGTATAAGACATCTTTTGGGGATGTCATCTTGTTAAAAACTTTGAAATTTATTTTTTAATGAATTGCTAGCTATTTTTGAACACAAACTAAATTGGAAATAAATTTTTCTCCGAGTGGGATTGCATACTAATATTATTGCTAAGGGAGTTAGACATGTAATGTTTTCTCACATTGGGAGATATAGGTGTAAAATTATTTTTAATAATCTTAATGATGGTCACCAGAAAACTGCATTTCTAGGGCTTTACTTAGACATTTCTAATTGTCTAACTTTACTTTTTTCACAACTACAGGATGAGGCTGAAAAAATCTCAACATCTATTTCTAATGCAAATTTAACACATTAAATTCTAGGTAAAACTAATGTTTAGCAAAAGGAAGGCGTTGATGGAATAGGTTATAAGGGATTTTTTCTAACTACTACTCCTGATTATTATTAGACTCAAATGGATATTGTAACTCAGGACAATTGGTTTGTTTGTTGTTCCTCTATGTGATGGTTATGGGCTGTAATATGTTATTTTGCTATTCTCATTACTATTGGTTTTTTTAGCTTTGTGAAGGTTATGGACAACAATATGTTATGTATCTTAATTGTTTTTGGCCTTTGTTAGACGAAAAGACTACTTTATTATATGTCAAGTATTAGTTATGTTGTTCCGATGGTAAGTAGTTATTACTGAAGGGTAGTTGGGTTGGGCGGTGATGTTTGGTCACACCCCTTTGGGTAGATAAATATGTACCACCTATGGGTGAAGGAATTATTATGGATTATTATGTGAATGTACTCATACACTGGAATGATTAATGAAAGTATTTATTATTCTGTGATATAGTCTGTGTTTATTATATTTCATGTACTATGTATGTGTAATAATAAGTTTACCCCAATGGGAAAACATCTGGCGTCGTTGCCAAACAAATCTAGCAAGTGACAGAATGAGTGGATGGATGGGAATAACATTCAAGGAGAATATCAATGTGAGGATGAATGAGGACAGAATCATTGAATAGAATTTATGCCTAATCAATTAAATAAAAATAGAAATTTAAAGAAGGAACTCAAAGAAGAGAAAGCCGCTAGACAAGCCATACTCGTACAGCAGCAAGCTGAGTGGAGGGAGAGATTCTGAAGATGCGTCGAAGGACTCCCAAAGGGAGTAAGTGAAGGTGAGGGTCTGGAGGAATCTGACTGGGAGGCTAGAAGAAGTGATAGGGACCACCTCGAAGAAACAAGGAGCTTGTTTGGGTCCTTAACCTTAACCCCACAGACGGAAGCAAGAGAAGCCCAAAGTATGAAAGAAGAGGAGGCCGCATAGAGGGCTTTAATTTTTGCATAGATATGTGAATGCCAATATAGGCTGAGGCAACTTTCCCAGGACCAGCTTGCCAGAGGGTTGCCTGAAGGGGACCTTGAAAGTGGTACAGAAGGTGCACAGGTCAATGAGGAGTAGTTCACTTCGCCGAGCATCAGAAAGTGTGGAGTAGGAAGGAACTACTTGAGGAAACACAAGTCTTCCTTTGGGAAGAGAGAGATCAATTTGAGGAGGGTCGGACTTGTACACAAGGTGTGGAGAACCAAACCCACAGAGAAGAAGGTAAGGTCAAAGGTGCTACTAATGCATAGGTGAACCCTCCATTGGAGCCAAGAACTCCACACAATACGGTCCCACCACTTACGCAAGTGCCGCAAGGGCAAGTGCCACTAGTTAACAGTACACACAATACTCAAGGAAGTGTGGGTATGAGTGCTGGCATAGGAGGTGCTAGAGCACCAAATCCACCATGGAGATAACAAGAAACCATGGTAGCGAGTAAACAAAAACTGCCCAAGTTCACGAGCCAAGCAAAGGAGGATCTTGTTCAGCATTATCAAATCTGTGAAACTATATGGGCTTCCAATGGGGTTACAGACCAGGATGAATGGATCCACCATTTCCATGCAACAGTAAGGGAAGGAGCCATCAACTGGTTTTCAGCTATAGATAAAATAGGCTTGACGACATGAGACAATGTGAAAAAGGCTTTCCAAATGGAATTTTAGTTGTTAAGGGATGACAATGAGATTCTAGCTGAGATTTATAACATAAAGAAAACAAAGAGCAAGTTTGTCCATGCCTACGAATGACGACTAAAGGAATTGATTAGGAAGATGGAGTCAGCCCTAGCAGATGAACTCAAGAAAAGGTGGTTTGTGGAGGGACTAAAAACTTCCCTTTGGAAGAAAATGAAAATTGTCCCGCCCATGTCGTATAGTAATGCGTACAACTATGCAATGGATTTGGAGAGTGAATGTAAGACCTCTAGGAAGACTAAGTCTTTGAATGATGAATTAGAGGTAGCAAGCAGTGAGGGCGAATCAAGTAAGAAAGATCTTTCCCTACATAATGATCTAGAGAGGAAGATGAAGGAACTTAAGGCCACCAAGGGAGGCTCGAGTAAAATAGAGGAAGACACCGTGTGGTGCATAGACTGCAAAGAAGTAGGTCACATGAAAGGTTCTTGTCCCAAGAAATCCTTTTGTGACATCTGCCAGATAATGAGAAATTCCATCAAAGAATGTCCCTACAATCTGAGGGCCAAGAATCAACAAGTGCTCTTCACCCAAGAGAAACCCTCCACGTTTGGAGTCGGCGGTCAACAAAATTCTACATCATCTGGTGGTTATAGAAACAACCAATGGGGAGGCAGAGGCAATAATGAGAACAACAATAATTTTTCATGGATCCAGTATGATGCGAAGGGGAGACCTATGATATAGTGTAGAAACTATAATGAATGGGGACATTTTGTCCGTGACTGCCAGATTGAGGCTACCGCCCCACAAAATTGGGTCAGTGGTGTAGACTAGGGGACCACGAGGATGCTAACTACCCAAAGCCTGACTACAACATCCTTGACATGGAATGAGGGGGCATTGAGAAGATCCTAGCAATCACACACGGACAAACCAAGAAGGCCACATATCCTGATCCTCAGACGGAGAAACAAAGGGTGCTCGAGGCGAAGGCCGAGATCGAGAAGGGTATGCAAGATCGAAGGGACTCCATAGATACCGGCACTTCTACCCAAGCCATGGTAGAGAAAAATATCCTGACCTGTCGATGATGCAATTGGAGATACCAGTAAAGGTCAAGGACCTTTTGGAAACAATGTCACATCTGAAAATGGCCATATTCCTAGGACAAAACATTCCAGCAAGCACATTCAAATGGATAGAGGTTCTCGGCAGCTCCGTAGCCGACCCCATGATGTTGTCAATAAAAAGTGGATGGAACCATGCAGTGGTGGACATGGGTATCTTGGTTACCATCCTCACTAACATGATTGTTGACGATGGATCTGGGGTGGACGTTTTATCAGAGAAAACTTGGAAGAGCCTCAGGAAACCAACATTGTGGTTGCTAACCTTCAACCTACTAGGGGTTGACCAACATGACATCAAGCCCCTTAGAACCTTGATGGCGCAACAAGTAACCATCGAGACCCAACCATTATCTTGGACTTTGTAGTAATTCCCCTAAAGTAGAAGGGGTATGACGCCATCCTAGGAAGGGGGTGGCTGGTGACTGCCAAGGCCAACCATAATTGGAAAAAGAACATCCTGTCATTTGAGAAAGGGAGAAGGAAGTTTTTGATAGATCTCACAATGCAGATGGTCGGGGAAGAAATGGCATCCTCCTCCGATTCGAAAGTGGATGACGGAATAGATGACGGGGAAGGAAATATGGAGCCCAATGCTAAAGGGATATTCAAGATGGAGGATGACACAGCTTCCATGGAGGGCCTATTCCACTAGCAGATGTGTGATTATGAACTAGTTCTGCCATTCTGTAATGTAGTAGGTATCGAGGAAGAGCCAAAAATATTTCCCTTCAATTATGATGAACGCAAGGAAGAGGAACCTAAGATCATTCGTACTCGACACGATTGGAATCTGCAGTGGATGACTACACCTTTTAAAATCTGTATTCTCCTTCTTCTTCTTATGTACGGGAAGGATATCGGGGTCCCTATAAAATTTATGGTTCCAAGCCTTTGGATGGCTATTGAAAATAGACTCGGCGACAGGGAAAGCTTGAGGTAACAACTGCACAAAAAGATTAAGCCAAGAAAATTTTGGGAAGTTAGCTACAAATACATGAGGTCATCAACGGGTCAATGACAGATACATGAGGTCATTAACAGGTTCAAATTGAAACCTTACTCGGAGAGAATGGACCCAAGAGGAGGGAAAAAGCAATGGAGAGGATGGAAATGGACTTGAGCAGTCAGGCAGGTGACCCAAGAGTCATCTGTACGGGTGACTAGAGAAGCCTTTGAATGATAAATTGAGAAAAATATCCGTATGGCTCTGCACAACCATACGGTGGCAAAAAAAAATTATAAAAAAAAAAAAAAAAAATTTTTTAAAAAAAAAAACAACCAAAGTGCACCGTACGGCCCTACGACCAAAAAGAGAAGAAGACATGGATGACCGTATGGTCTACAGGAAAAAAATAAAAGCCACCGTACGATCATTGACCATATGGCACACAAGTTAACCCATGCGGTCAATTCATTATGTAGAAAATGAGAAGCCAGGACCGTACGCACAAGGGAAAAGAAGAGCAAAGTCACTGTACAGCTAGAATGACATTTAAACTGTCATACAACTCACACTACTTTCTTGGTTAGGGACCCATTGTATAGAGGTAGACATGGCCCATGAACCAAGGTAGTACTTATTGTACAGAATTTAGTTGTACGACACCCAAAGAACACCCACCGTACAAAAAATAGAAAATGGAAGGTAAAAATGACACCATATGGCTTATAATTAACGTGCAACAACAAAGAAAAATCCAGTATTCCTACCATACGGCCGTATAGAAGAAGCAAGCGTTGGAGGATAAAACTCATACGGTGATAGGAGAGAAATAAAAGTACGCGACCATGAAAAGTTAAGTGTTTCTAAGGACATCCACACAATCATATTTTCTAGGACTGTCTTATTTTTTTTCCTATCTGAGAGGAAGGCTGTATGGTGACCAAAACACACAAGAAGACCATACAAGGAGTAGTTCATATGATAGGGAAAAGGGAAATAAATAAGAAAAAGGGTCTGATATTAGAATGGAAGAATATAGTTATTGACGGTAAGGACTGGCAGCAACGAGTGGAGAAGGTTCCAAAAAAAAAATGACGACAAATAAAAATAGTTCGCAGTGAATAACGTATGGTACCGAAGGGAAGGACATAAGTAGGTAGTGAAGAAAACATACGTGGTTGGCAGAAAGAGTATGTGATTAGAAGAAAATCACAAAAATGTGTGTTCCATGGACTTTTGTGTGGGTTTGAAGGTGTTAATTTAGTCATGGCAGCGAGGGCGTTGCCCCTCGACCCCGCCCTGTACCACAATAGGGAGTGCGCCTGGGGCTCTGCCCTAGGACCCCATGAGGGTGCTGCCCCTCAACCTCGTTGGGGGCGTTGCCCCCTAGACCCCCAGTTATTTATCATCCTTTAGGGAGTGTGACTAGTTGATGAGACCCGGAGCTGCTGCAGGCATGGAGTGTCTGCATGTCGGAGGTGCAGAGAGCACTGGAGCAAGTCTTTCTTGAGGGGTACTATGCTTTGAGGCACTCGGAGTAAGTGTTGGCTAGACATGAGGCTGTCTTGGTGGATACATAGAGAGCTTGGGAGGAGCTGACCACCCGATTGAAGGTAGTAGAGCGACACTTGGCTCAGCATACCCCAGAGTTGGAAGCGGAGAAGGTGGCATGAGTGGCTATTGAGGTCAAATTGACATGAGAGACAATATTGGTTGAACAAGAGTTAGTGGAGGCTACAGCTGAAAAGTATGTTTTGGAGACAATTTTGGTGAAGGCATGGGGGAATGTGATGTGACAGAAAAGACCTACTGGAAGTAGCATTGATGGGGAGGGCGTTACTCCAGCTTTTTCAGAGACGCCCCTCCACCCCTCTTCAGTGATTTTCTTATTCTATGTGGTGTATTTCATCTCTGTTTTGTTGTGAGTCACCAGAGATGACTTTCTTTTTTGCGAGGATGATGTTAGCTGAAAAGACTACTTTATTATATTTCAAGTATTAGTTATGTTGTTTGGACAGTAATTAGTTATTACCGAAGGGTAGTTGGGATGGGTGCTGACGTTTGGTCACACCCCTTTAGGTAGATAAATATGTACCACCTACAGGTGAAGCAATTATTATGGATTATTATGTGAATGTACTCATACACTGGAATGATTAATGAAAGTATTTATTATTCTCTGATATATTTTATATTTATTATATTTTTTGTACTATGCCTATGCAATACTAAGTTTACCCCAGCGGGCAAACAACCTTGTTCCATGCTTGGTTGGTTTGTAGTCTCTGTGATGGCTATGGGCAGTTATATGTTGCTATGGACAATTTTTTGTTCTCATCATTGTGGTTGGCTTGCAGTCTCTGTGATGGCTATGGACAATGATATGCTACTATGGATAGTTTCTTGTACTCTTCAGTGTTTGGCATGTTGTTATAGATAGTTTTTATGATGCCTTTATCCTTAATATGTTGATTATTTTTCTATTGTAAATTTTTTGTACATTCTTTCAATATATAAAAAATAAATAAAGTATATTTTATCTATAACATTGAACATTGTTCATCCTCTTATCTATAATATTAACACATTATCAAATTGCATATCCATATATATGCTATGAGACCTAAATGCACGAAATACATTAGATATACAAACTCTCTCTACTTGAAGTTAATAGATCATAACTCATACTATTTAAACTGAAAGTCAATATAGATCTTCATATAAAAAACTAATTTAAAATACATCCCAAAAAAATCTATGTGCATTTTTCATTTATCAATTATTTTTTAATTAGATATCACATTTAGAAAGTGAAAATAGTCTCTTAGGGCATACTCCCATGTCAGTGCTTAGCTTATTAGTACTTGCCCGTAGGCTAAGTACTATTGTATTTTTTTTTGAGTTGTTTATCTTAACTAGTGATTAAATGAACTCTTCTACGCCAATCAAAATAAATTATATTTTATATTTTATTATAATTTTTTTCATATCTAAAATATAGATGCAAATTTTTGAACTTTATAATATCTAGAAATTATTTTTTTGTCATCTCATTGGACGAATGTATTTGAACTCTTATACACGATTTCTCACATTGTGATTATAATATTTTATGAAAACGGGAAAATCGATGGCCTACAAAATCAGGAGGAATGTTACGGGTAAAAAAACTAGGAGATGAATGTCAAGGAATAAGGTTTTGTTGTTTGCTTTTATCATGAATAATGTTGATTCATAAATATTTAAAGTACGTGGATTGATGTAGTTGAATTCTCTATGTACCTTCTACGAATACAAGATAAACAGCTAATAATTAAAATTTTAAAATAATATACTAGTAGCCTTTAGTTTTATAATTAATTTTAATTCATATCTAAATATAATTCTAATATTAATAAATGTATTATAATTATTAAATATATTTTAATTAATTATAAAGTATAGCACACTTATCACAACAAAACTTATAATTAAATCTGGCAAGTGCTAGCCACTAGTGGCACTTGTTTTATGTAGCAGTGGCTGCTCAACTTTTTCAGGAGATAATTGTGGAGTTGGTGACCCCATGAACTAATTAATTTAATAATACTGCTACACAAGAAAAAATTAGAAATAAAATCTTTTAAAAAAAAGAGGGAAAGATGTTTGTGGAGCCATGATATTTTTGGCAATAAGCAGTCACTGTTTATTTTCAGTCTCTCCTCTTTTCCCAAGCTTATTTTCAATTGCTAAATAATAGCTACTCCACTAAAGTAACCAAAGATTCTAATTTATTTTTTTTAACATTTTAAAATTTTTATAAAACACTTAACTACTTAAATTTAAACACAAAATATACATAACCAGCCATGGAAACGTAAGGTTAGCTCATACGCTTATTCTCACTCCACCGTGACATAATTACTAAAATGGTACCGCCGGTTAACACCAAAGTTTTCCCTTGTAAAAATAATTAACGAAGTTCGATAGCTTAGAAAATTCTTTTTACACCCCTCCAGCAAGGCAACTTATTGGTGGTATTATTTTTATTCAATTATTTGGAAAAGTACACTGTTCAATTGTTTTGTTTTGCCGAAACAGAAGTTGTGGGGCTGAAATTTATTGTTAAAAATATTGTACAAAACGGTAAATAATCTGTCGAATATTCTAAATTCTAGATTAATCAATCAAAATTACATGGAAAATATAGTTTTGCTTGTACATCATATAGCTTTATTTCTAGTCCCGTCATGTCACTACTTCTCACATCAGCACTTTTGACATCAGCAAACATACAGCTTTATTTACAGACACAGCTGCAGAATCTCGTGAAAATGGATCGTCTTTCTTTGTTGTTGTTTGCAGAACTCCTGCTCATATTGAGTAGACCATTCCATTACCAAGTATGAATCGGCAGCGGCTATGCAGCAACGAAAATTGTTAATAATGAGAAGGGAAACATTTTGCAATTTTGTAATTGTGCAATTCATTTTTTATATTTTTTTAAAATTTTAAGCTTGGTACCTATGTGAAATGTTTTGTAATTAAATTGTTTTAGTTATATTAAAAAAATTCAAACTCTTCTTTACAGAAGACTATTAAATTCAAACTGTTCTTTACAGAAGACTATTAAATTCAAACTGTTCTTTACAGAAGACTATTTTTTGTTTTGTTATCTGTTTGTTTTGGGGTGAAGGTTTGAATTTGTTTTTCATTTTTTTTTAATATTTATTTATTTTTTAAATTTTTTTGTAGTGGCATCATGTCTAAACCTTTATTTGTAGTGGCATCGTGTCTGTTCCTTTATTTGTAGTCAAAACCTTTATTTGTAGTGGCATCATTTGTAGTGGCATCATGTCAGAACCTTTATTTGTAGTCAAAACCTTTATTTGTAGTGGCATCGTATCAGAACCTTTATTTATAGTAGCATCATTTGTAATGGCATCGTGTCAAAACCTTTATTTGTAGTGGCATCATGTCAGAACCTTTATTTACAGACACAGCTGCAAAATCTAGTGAAAATGGATCGTCCTTCATTGTTGTTGTTTGCAGAAGTCCTGCTCTTATTGAGTAGACAATTCCATTACCAAGTATGAATCAGAAGGGAAACATTTTTATCTTTTTTATTTAAAAAATTGTAAAAAAATATATACTTTCGTGGCTGGATAGCCACTACTTTCTTTGGCATCCATATATATCATTAAATGATTTGTGCCATACCACTGTTTCGAATTGGACACTAAAATATTTAAAATACGTGTTTCGAATTGGCATACCCTACCATCGTCATGTTTATGGCATAGGTTTACCCATCCATACGTGTCCCCTCACAATACAATAAAAATCGTATTGTCAGGTGTAGTCACCATCACCTTGTCCAAACTGTACATATGTAATATTATAAATTGGGTTTAAAGTGCATATGTAAACTAATATTATGTGAACAAATTAAAGCATAAATATATTCATTCGCATTTGTTTTGGCAATTTATCTTTTGCAATTTTGTAATTGTGCAATTTTTTTTTAATATTTTTTCAAAATTTTAAGCTTGGTACTTATGTGAATTGTTTTGTAATTAAATTGCTGTAGTTATATTAAAAAAATTCAAACTCTTCTTTACAGAAGACTATTAAATTCAAACTGTTCTTTACAAAGACTATTTTTTGTTTTGTCATCTGTTTGTTTTGGGGGGTGAAGGTTTGAATTTTTTTTAATTTTTTTGAATATTTATTTATTTTTTAATTTTTTTTTTTAAATTTGAGATGAAGTATCTAAGTTGTTGATGACTTTTTTTTTCAAATATTTCAATTGCATTTTTAGCCATCAATCATACATTATTCTAATACTTTATCTCAGTTAACTAATTTAATAATTTAACTTTTTAAAATTAATTTATTAATGTATCTTTTTTTAAAATTTATTTATTATGATAGAAAATCAATTTCAAGAATTGCATATATTTAATATTGAGAAAACAACTATCAATATTTCTTAGATTATTTAAAATAACTAATTTCAATATAGAACCTTCACTACAATTTATTTAACTTACTTCGCTATGTATATCTGTATATTTATTTATTATCATTCTTGAAAATGAAAATTTCTTATTCCTAGAGATTAGATGTAGAGTATTTTTTAATTATTATTTTGATGATTATTGAAAATCTCTAGAAATTTATGCATAACTTATTATTTTCCAGTAATGTTATGGATAGCCAAAACCTCTTCAATTTATACAAATTTGTTTAAAAATAATAGGCAAGACCAATAATTCAAAAATAAGATAGATGAAATAAAATAAAAGATAGGTGAAATAATTTACATATCATAATTTAGAAAGAAAAGATTTAAATATAAATAGTTGGTTTAAACAATATAGACACTTAAATCGTAAGAGATAAAGTCAAATATTCTTATATATAATGTAATTTTGATTTATAAATATTTGATATTTTTTAATACGAATGAGGTATTATATTATTATTTATTGTTTAACAATTAAATTAATACATAAATTCAATAAATAGTCTTTAATCTTTTCTAATTATTATCTTCTTTTTTCTTTTATATTCTAATGAAATATTATAATATTTGGTGAAAAGAATAATTAAAAAAAATTATAATTTTAAATTAAAAGTTAATATAAAAATTAATATACACTATAAAAATTTCATGATTTTAATAATATAAGTGTACACCATTAAATTTGATAAATAATTTAATTGATAGCCGATACCTAGACATAACCATACCTAGACATAACCATGGTAGGGGATTTTGTCGGCTGGGTAGCCAGTGCCCTTTAATACTTACATAAAACACTACTTCTGCCTGTAGTTGATAATAAAAATGACACGACAGTACCGTATGGGGTGACAACCATTGTGAATATATGTGTTTTAGTCTACAATTTACACATTGCCCCGCTACTTGATGCCAATGCCCAAGATGCCACCGTAGCCCCGCAACATACTGACTGACTTGACTAATTTAGGTAATAATAGTACTAACGTAAGTAGAGGCATTTCTATTGTCATAGTATTGATGTAAATAGTGACCCATGGCTATGCCACCAATTAAACCGTATAATGTATCAAATATTTTGAAAAAAGTAACCAAAGTGTCCTCCTTGGTAAGATATGCATTTTAGTTTTAAGATTTTTTTTACAGTTTTAAAAATAAATTGTTTTTAATTTTTATTTAGGTTAAAAGAGAGGCCATCACGAAGCCCATTTCTAGCCCACCGCATCCAAGGTTTAATAGCCTTCCAGTATCTCTAGATGCTTTTAATATCAAAAGTGCCCTAGATCTAAACTTGCTTTAACATAATAAGAAGGGTTTGAAAAGCAATCCCCTTCGAAGCCAGTTTGTGAACTAGGAAGCCAGAAGAGATGCAATGCCTCAATAAAACCTTCAAAGCTTGATTACTAGACAAAGCTCTGAGCACCCATTTAGCACATAGAGAAATACCTTGTTTCTGGGTAGACAAAAGGTCAAGCCCACTAAAATCTTCGGGGAGGCAACAATACTCCTAGGCAACCTTGTGGAATCCATCAGAATCGACTCTAGAGGTCCATAGAAAATCATGCAACAAATTCTCGAACTTCATATAAGAAGCTTTATAAGGCACCCAACATGAGGAATAGTAAACATGAGTACAAACAAGCACTTTGGAGAAAATCTAGAACTTACTAGCCAAGGATATGGGCTTGCTAATCCAGTATTCTAGCTTCTTCTCAATTCTGGAAAGAACAACATTCCATAGTTCCACGAGTGAAGCCTAGAAGGCAAAGGGAATGCCCAAAAATCTGAAAACCTCTCCATGCTAGATCCATTTTCAATTGAACTATGCCATCTAGGGAGGATCCAAAAGAGATGACTATCTGTAACTTTGAATCTTGTGCCATTGGATAGTAGAGCCAAAAGCTAAGAAAAAAGTATTAAGGCATTGAAGAGTTTCCTTCATATTAGTTTCATCCTCAATGAGAGTGAGTAAAGAATCACCAGTGAAATGGCCATTGACAAGCTGAGCAGGTAAGTCGGGAAGGGAAATTCCTCTAACAAGACTAGTGGAATATGCATTAGCAAGAAAATAACCAAACCCTTCCATAGCCAGGACATATAAAGAAGGAGCCAAATGGAAACCTTGGTGGATGGATCTGAAGAGACCAAAGGCTTTAGACTAACATCCATTGATAGCGATGCAAGCAGAGGCATCCCCAAACAACATCTGAAAAGATTAAATGAATCTGGGACCCAACCCAAGAGCTTGAAGCATAGCCACAATAGAAGGCCACTCCATCCGATCATAAGCTTTAGAAAAATCAATTTTGAGGACGATGGCTTTCTAGTTTGACCTCTAAGCCCATTCAATACCTTCCTTGACAACAATAATGTTATCAAGAATAAACCTGGACTTGATGAAACTAGTTTGTTTAAGTCAAACAATCAAAGGCAAATTGTGGTGAATTTTCAAGGAAAGAGCCTTGCCTATGATCTTGTAAGACACAATAAGCAGAGTGATAGGTCTCCAATTGTAGATATCCTCTGGGTCTCCTGTCTTAGAAATGAACTTGATATTTTTGTTATTGATAATATCCCCTAATGAACTAGATTGAAATACTTCCAAATAAACATTGTGGAGATCGGGGCCAATGTCATCTCATAAGGCCTTGTAAAATTTTTAGGGGAAACCATCACATCCAAGAGCCTTGTCATTAACCATAGAAAAAAAAACCTCTTTAAGATCAACGAGAGTAAGGAGCTGATCACAAAAAAGATTGTTGACTAGCCGATAGACAGGTAGGAACAACTGCCAAACATTCAACAAGTGCTTGGTCTCTCACCAAATATTTTTCCTACGTAGTGAACACCTACTCATAATGTTGGAAAAAGCCTTGCAAAATATCATGAACCTTTGTAAGTAAGTTCTAAGCTTCTTTAATTTTCTTCCCTAGTGGTAGTATGGCGAGATCTAAGAGCCAAGAAATTTTTTTTAGAAGCTCGATCTCCTACTTTTAACCAATAAAGTTGAGCCTTGATTTGAACACCTCTAGCAGAATAATTGTTTGCAACTTGTTTCTGGTGCCGTATTTGAGCAAGTTGTATTTGCAGATCCAAGTTAAAAGGATCAAGAATCAGAACTTCAAAGGTAGTAAAGAGCCCTTTAATGGTAGCTTCATAGGATCTCTAGCAAAAATGAGTAAGTTGCCTACGTGTGACTATAAATTCCACATCTGGTGAATGTGGGCCAGAGTAGGCTTGTGATTCCACAAAGAAGTGTTGAGGTAGAATTGTGTTGTGGGAGGTCATGCCTTAGCTATCTACCATTCAATGCCAAAGGAAATTGGGAAATGATCTAACAGAGTCACATCAATAAGCGGAGTGACTAGTAATTTCTGATTATCAAAAAAGTTAGAAAAAGATTGCACCAAAATCACGGCATGGTCAAGCCTTTTAAAAACCTTATCAGAGTTATCTCTAAAATTAGACCAAGTATACCAAACACTGACAGAATGGCGATGACCAATATTGTGATAAAAGAGACCCAATTTATTATTTCTCGAGTTGTCCAGCAAAAAGGCAAACTCCCATCTTTGTCAAAAGCCACCTCAATAGTATTGAAGTCCTGACATAAGAACCAGGTTGCAGGTGGCAGAGAATCAACAAGCCATCTCCATAGCTACGATCTTTTGACAACATCATTTGGGGAATTGTGTGTGTGAATTTTGTACCTAGCTATAGACACAACACTTCAATAAAATATTAGAGGTTAGCAAAATCAAAATCTATAATATAATTGAAACTAGCTAACCAGGTGATTTACTACCTTCTAGTAGGTGCGAGTATGGTATTCTCAGATTCAAACCGAGATCAGTGACAATGCAACACCTAAAAGAAGGATTTAAAATGATGAAAGCAATGAGGTATGAACGCAAATTAATGTATTTTTTTAAATTTTTGATGCAATTATGATGAAAACTGATATAAATCTAATCTAGATGAATGAAAGATGGATTGAATGCAAAATTGGACAACAATGCTATGAAAAATGATATGAAGATGGATGCAAAGCTATGAAAAATAATGAAAGATCTCACAAATCACCTGTCGCAAGTGCTTGATTCTTCAGATGCAATTTCACCAAAGTAATTGTGCAAATTCGAGAGATGTGTTAATTGTGAAGAGTTAAGCCTTGCTTTTATAGATATCCGGGGCTTGAGGATGCATTGAGAAAAGCCATAAATCACTCTTGATAAACTCAAGTTGATTTTTGAGTTAATAAGAAATCAGAATTCATTAACTCATAAAATCATACAAAAGCAGTTTTTATCTCAAAATAGAGTTTTAGTTCACTTTTTCAACTCACAATCACATGTTGAGTTTGGAAAGTTAACAAATTGAAATTGATAGTTGTTTTAAAGTTGACTTCTTTTCTGATTGTGCATGATTTAATTTAAATTAATTTAAAAATAAAGTGATTTATTCTCAACTTAACTGATTTTTGAATTATAATAACTAATCTATGGGTTAATCAATTATTTAATCAAATTTTTATTCAAAACTATATTATTAAAATTGACAAATGGATTTAATTAATTAAATAAGAATTTAATCAATTATTTGTAGGATTTTTGGTTTATTGTCAAATAAAAATAATATTAATTAGGAATAAATAGATTTAAATCTAATTAAATAATTAAGTGGCAGCATTATTCTAATTAATTAAATATTTAACATATTTAATTAATCAAATCTAAGATAAATATGATTTATCACCAAATAATCATTTAATTAAAGATAATTAAAATAAGTAGGAATATTTAAAGGAAATATTTCCCAATGCAGAATTAAGATAAAATCAATTAGGGTTTTGATAATTTGATGTACGAATGTGCCTTTGGTTAGGACTTTGATGTTGATTTCAATCGATTTGATGATGTAGGAGATTAATGAACCTATAACCCATTTTTGTGGTATTACAGGCATATACATTGACTATCCCACAAGAATGTTTCTCAATAGAAAAAATAGACAATACAACTCTATGCATGGGGTCAGAGCTGTGATTAACAAGAGAAGAATGCCAATGAGGAGAAATAGGAGTAGCAAATCCACCTCAGTCAGCTTCATGTTGAGAGGAAAGAACAAGGCTATCAGGCTAGATAACATGACATGCAACGTGATTAATAAAACCAACAATTTTCACCTTCTGCAGACACAAGATGTCCAGGCTAGAAACTTGTTGATGAACATTTCTCACAAAGTATTTTCTAGACAAGTCTGTGAGACCCCGCACATTCTATGAGATGTAATTAATGAGAAAACCTCAAACATTTCATCCTCATCCTCAAGTGCTGAGAAATTGTTGTGCAAGAACTCAAAATGAGGATCCTCATTAGAGAGGAGACACCGCTTTTCTGACAACTCTCCTTCTTCGCACTCAGCATGCCTAGAAGGAGTGCGAGAGTGATGCAAAGACAAAGAAGAAAAAATGGTTGAAGCCACTTGCGGTGTGTGAACTAAAGGAGGTTTGGCGGCAATAGTAGTTGCATTACTCCCCTGTTGAGCAGGGTTTGAAACAAGTGATGCCTTGTTTGGTAGCCCAACAGAAAGAGAGGCACCAACACCTTTAGTAGTCTCAGGGCTATCATGCAATTTTGAAGTCGGTGTAGTCTTACCCTTACGACCCACATTGGTCCATTCGTCCTTCTTCTCTTCATTTTTTAGGCCCTCTTGAGGACGAGATCCTGAATCTTTGGGAGATGACTTAATTTTGGGAATTACGAGAGGTCAATCCTTGATCTTGTGCTCCACCGAATGACATTGATAGCACGTGTTTGGAAAATTCAGATAGAGCACCTTCTAGGTGAATGTATTACCACCCACTTGAATCTCAAGGGTTTCTGTAAGATCCCGAGAAAGATCAACTTCAACACAGACCCTCTTTCGAGGGCTAGTGTTAAAAAAATGGTTGTTTTCAAGATAAACCACTTTACCGACCTTTTGCACAATGGTTTGAATGAAAGGCCAACAAGGCAAGGGAAGCCTAGGAAACTCAACCCGCACATGCACCCTAAGATTTTTGTCATCCGAGATGGTCAAGTCTAGAGACTAGCATTGAAAAACTAAGAGGGGAGACCTAACAGTCCACGACCCACGAGCTAAGATAGCTTTGACATGGGCAGGATTGGAAAAGCAAAACAAATAAAATCCTTCGGTAAGGTTTTGAATGCCGTCTAGCAAAACTCCATGAGGAGTCCAAGCTTTGGCAATTCAGTCTTTCAACATGCTTTCCAGAGGGGTTCTTCCCACAAAATAACCTATCAAAGTATAATGCTCTAACCAAACACAAGCATTATCAAAATCCTAAGTAGGAAGTACAACATTAGGAGATGGCATACCTCGTGAAACACCTTCGGGATGAACTTGCGAGGTCTCTTGCTTGGAGGCGCTCCAACACCAACAACAATTGCTGAGCTAAAGGTGGCCGAAGCTATTAAATACCTAGGCTAATCTTGTAGTAAATGCAGTATGATAGGACAAGGACGTAGAATAGCAGAATGCAACTCAAAAGCCTAGCAGAGCTCCAAAATGCAATAGCAACGTAAGCATATTGACTCTGTTTTATATTCTTTTAAAAAATATACATTATTAAAAATATTTTTTTTTAAATCAAACATTAGCCTTGTAACATAGAATATAAGACTGAGGTAAGTATAAAAAAATGACCAAGCTAAATATTTGTCTAAATAACTATTATTATAATATTGTAAAAAATATTAAGCTTAATTATAAAAAAAATAAAATAAATTATTTTAGAAACTGATAAATCAATCTTTAAATTCAATCTTTAAATTTTTTATTATGCAGGATATTCACCATTTGGAACTGCACAGTACTGTTTTACACAGGTACGGCAATGCCATGCATGACAAAGAAGATGCATCCAACCATATCAAATGATATGGCTGGATAGCCGGTGCCCAAAACAAAGTGCTATTTAGAAAGTGGCGCACAAAACTACATTGGAGATTACTGGTTCTTCTCTCAACTGCGACTCTCCTTATTTGTGTTTGATCCATAATGGGAGTTCTTGATTTGGATTGGAGCATTTTCTTTACAGTTGTTGCTGATTTCTTAACTTTAGGATGCTACGGTTTGTTTAGTTTTTTAATATTGTTGGATGTATGGCGAGCAATCAGAAATCGGGCGACTTGGCTGCCAGGTAAAGCCTTTTCCCTTACCGGTGTAACGGTGCAGATTATTGTTTGGTGGACCAGTGTAGGTTATATTACCAATCAATGCAAGAAAGAAATAGATGTGCATCAGATGGTTGCCTTGCATCAGATAGTCGTGAGTGGAAAAGTTGCTCTGTGTGTTTTTATTGGCTATTTGCTGCCTGGAATGGGTGCTCCAAGTATGAGAGCTTTTTTGACGTTAGGAATAGGTATATGCGTCCAACTCGCTTATGAACTCTACATTTTTCAACAGCACCATGATGAGATTCATAAGAAACATATACAATGGGAAACCTGGATGAAAATTGCAAATCCGATTTTATTCATATGTTTTACAATCCTTGGTTTAATATTAGTTTGCACAATTTTAGGGAGTCAAACCTTACATTACCTTTTGAGACAAAGGGCATTTGCAATTTTCTCTACCACTAAAGAAGATGAATTCCAATTCTCAAATGGAAGGACGACATCAACTTATTGGCATAATTTTGAGGGCGAAGTACTCAAGTCGTGGTTGGTTGCCCGTGCTTGCCGGGCTGATTATGTGATATCCAGGTCTATTATGAGTTCGGCAGTTGGGGTAGTAGTAACATGTTGTGTCATAATCTCTGTCCTGTCAAATACCTTTCGTAACAAATACTTTGGAAATCCCTTATCTCCTGAGGATTTTGCAATACTTTCTCTATTCTTCAGTTTCATCATAATAGGATGGATTATGATTTGCTGGAGATGGTTGGCTGCCCAATTGTATTTTAATCAACGTAGATGGCGTCTTCGGGTGGAAGATTTCTGGACAAGAAGCACAGTTGAATTGATTCATATGTACGACATAAAAAAAGACCGTCAACGATTCCTCAAGATGCACAAGTTGATCATGTTACCCACAAAGATATTTTACATATTGAAGTTGCACAAGTTACTGTATCTGGTATTGATCCTTCAGCTGTCTGTGGTATTTTTCAGCAAGTTGTGTGGTTTTGTGTCAGAGGTCATTATTGGTAAATGTGTGTATTGGCTTCGTAAACGCATGAGAAAGGGACAACCAGTTGAAACATTCAGAGAGAATAAAAGCATATTAGAGTTTATATGTATGCCGGGAGAAGATCCCTTTGATCTGTGGGAAGCTAATGAAATGTCTTTCAATAAAGTAAAAGGACTAATGCAAGATAGTTATGAGAAAGGCTGCAAGTCAAGTCTGGAAATCAACTCACTTTTTGGCCTATATTCCCTGCAATGGGGTGAGGATGGGAGAAATCTTCTAAATATGCTTCAAACAAAAGCACTTCCCTTAGTTCGGAAGCATTTCCCAGCTGTAGAAGAACAGAGTGTGAGGATTACAGCAGTGTCTCTAATCACAATCTTCATTCGACTACACAAGGGCAAGTCAGATGCACCGGAGAAAGTTCTGAAAGCTTGTCATGAAGTATGGGACATTTTGAGTTTCGCAGATGAGTGTGATATAGATCTACAGGCCAATGATATAAACCTGTTTAACGATCTCAACAAAGACAAAGATCAAGTTTGCATGGCTGCAGAAAGAGAATTCTACAAGTTAAAAACAGAGTACGACAAACTTGAACTTGGTTGTGAAGAGTGTGCTATAGAAGTCGAAGAAGCACGTAGCATTCTAAAGAGTTTATGGGAGGATTGTGGAAACTTTCTCAGATGTGAAAATATACTAGAAGAGAAGGATGAGGTTGTTGCAAATTTGAGTGATTCCAAAGACTGGTTAAAAGTAGCACCAAAGTACAACCTCTACAAGCTATGCAAGTTAATGTTGGAGATTCATGGAGATGAAGATTTTGTGGAATGGACAAAGAATGCTTTCCGAAATGTTATTGCTTTTTCTATGTCAAGGGTACCGCATATGCTTGTACAGAAATGCAGGCAATGGGCACAAGAATTTGATGAAGATAAGGTATGGGAAGCAACTGATCTCGCAGGGAAATGCAGAGGACTGATGGAAGCGTGGACAAACCCAGGCATGGACAAACAAAACTGAAAATCCAAGGCATGCAAGAAATTCTGTGGCAATCTTTAGTTTTAATTTTGATATTTAGTTATGTTTTACATTTGAGTGGTTTTTCTTTCAAAAATAGTAAAGTAGGTACATTTGGATGCATATTTTCGTTGTAGAAGTTTTGTCTTGTATTCAAGGAGAAACAAAATATAGTTGTTATATGTTTTGAGAAACATGTAATTCGTTTGGGGAAGCACAGAGCATCTGATGACAATTGTTCTATTTCTTTTGAATTAATATACTTTTAACATTTATGTTTTCTTTATTGAGGACATTTATATTATTTAGAGTAGAATAATTATAGATTAGTTTTTTGTTTTTGTTTTTTAAAATTTATCTTTTTATAAGATTATTGTGTAAAATTTTATATTTGTATGTATGGTATGTATTATAATTTTTGTTTTCAAATTAATTTTTTGTAGATTTATTGCTTTATGACAAGTTTTTAATTTGATAAAATCTAGTGTTTATATATAGATATCTTATTAAATGAAATATTTTTTTCAATTTTTTTAACTAATATTTTTATTATATGACTGAAATAATAGGAATTTTTATATCTATTTCACAATGTTATACAATCTAAGAAAACTTTTAAAGAATTAGATATAAAAGTTGTCATATTATCAAATTAAATCATAATACTATGACTTAACATATTCTAGTATGAACTTACAATTGTTAAATTCAAAGCTATAAGATTTCTACAATCCATTAGAGTGCTATTGGTTTTATGGATTTGATTGTGTAAAAGTCAACATTTTGAATCACACTAGGGATCCATCATGAGGATGCAAGAGAGCCAAAGAGAAAAGTAAATTGTTAAATTCTTTTTGTATTTTATAGCTTTGAAAAGATCCATGCAATTTATGAAAAACCACTGAATCTCTTCTACAAATTATATTCAACAATGTTAATTATTTGAATTTTATGCTAATTTCTTTTTAAATGAAATATATAGGATTTTCTGTATTCTCTCGTATAATCATTTTTTTGATGAAATTTAGATAAATATATATCCAGACCTTCGAATAAATAAGAAATCAATTTTCTTTTATACATTATAAATGTATTACAATAAATGTTTGGTGCATTTTAGATGCTGGCCTTTCCCTGAGTCAATTTAAGTTCTGTATTCTCTTGTATGATCATTTTATGATGAAATTTAGAGAAATGTCTATCCAGCCCTTCGAATAAATAAGAAATCAATTTTCTTTTATGCATTATAAATGTATTACAATAAATGTTTGGTGCATTTTAGATGCTGGCTTTCCCTTGAGTCAATTTAAGAAGTTCTGTATTTTCTTGTATGATCATTTTTTGACAAAATTTAGATAAATGTTTGTCCAACCTTTCAAATAAATAAGAAATCAATTTTCTGTTATACATTATAAATGTATTACAATAAATATAAATGTTTGGTGCATTTTAGATGCTGGATAGATATTTCCAGAATTTAGTATGATGTATAGCATATTGCACAAGTTTCACATTGTATCTGGATTTGGTTGGGAGTGATGAGCAACTAATATTGATTGATGAATGGAAATAGATGAAGAAGAAGAAAGTAACAAATAAAAAGAAAGAAAAATATGTCATGTACAGTCTGAATAATTAGTGTAGTGCTAGAAGAATTTTTCTTATCTGTAATACAACCATACATCTTGACTATAAAAGCACCTTTCTTTTCCATTTTAATAAAAAATAGTATGCCCTTTGAAGTGCCTTTTAAGTACCACACTACAATAGTGATGTATGTGGAAAAAATGGCTATTTAAATACAAGTCCAGTAATGTTCCTTATGCGGATTAAGACACGACGAAGCTAAACTTTTGACTGCTCGATCAATACTCACGAAATATACTTGCATTAGTCAAAATGCACAATCGTATACATACCAAAACAAAAAATTATTTATGCTCGATTAATTAAGCAATACGAGATGCCCAGAACAATAAGCAAGTCACGACTGTCTGCCAAAATCTATTCAAAATAACAGTTAATCTCATCAAACCTGGGTTTTTCTAAATGAACTCTACAAATACATTGCGAGCCAGAGGAATAAATTGTGTTATAAATAAAAGCAACATAATCTAAAAATAAATTTCTGTACAGCTAGTTAAAATTTTAAATTTAAGATAATTTATTTAAATGCAAGAATGTAAACTGACGAAGAAATATTAGTTAAATAGATCATGACAAGTTGTGTCAATTCAGGAGGGATTTTTAGTACGTTTGTAGTGTATATATTTTTTCTTAAAATAAAATCAAAGTTTGCTTACAACAAAATGAAATGTCCGTCTGCAAACTTAAAAATATAAAGTTTCTATTTTTAAAGGTTGAATATGGGAAAGTACATTTCATAAAGTTCTGTACAGTGAACTTCAATTCTATTCTTGATTGGTTTGATTCAAAGAAATTTTGTTATGTTAATTATATACTAATAGTTGTGAGGCTATTTGTCATATTTTAATTTTTTAATTAGACATGTTTTCATTATCGTTTGAATATAAAATATCTATAAATATTTTTAAAAGTACCAATTTCTATCTTTTTTAACATCTGTTGTTCAGCAGATTTCCACAATTCATAGAATAAGAAATTAGTGCGTAAGAATTTTGTGTCAAAGTTTTGGTTCACAGTGAGTAAACCATCATCAGAACAAGAGAGCTTAAAGAAATGACACTTGTTATTAATTCAACAAAATGTTAAAATTTAGCCATTACTCATAATGTCATAAATATATACAAATAATAGTAGTCACAATCTAGTTCTACTTAAGAGTCAGCCTAATTTATTGCTAGTTTGCATATTACAATATTATGCAATTATCTTCACATTTAATAGTTTGTCCTTGTGCAATGAATAATTATTTATTTGGTAAGGTTGCACCACCAAATAGTAAAGTATGTCAAAGGAAGAATTTCTTACAAGCAAAGAAACACAATTTATAATGGGAAAGTCTTAAAAGTAGGAGACATTAACTTTTCTACACTCTATAAAGTAATTATGTCAAATCATAATAATTGAAAATTCTTAATTTTTAATAATTCATTAAAAAAGGGGAAACTTTTAAAAATGTTCTATGAATTTGATTCGTTGCTTTTGGAAAGATTCTTATTGTTGTGGAAACTTGTGGAAAATAAAATATAAAATATAAAAAGATTCTTCTTATAGTGGATATTGAATGACATGAAATGAATAAAGTATAAAAGAAACACACAATTTATAATGGGAAAGTCTTAAAAATAGGAGACATTAACTTTTCTACACTTGATAATGTAATTGTATCAAATCATGATAATTGGAAATTCTTAATTTTTTATATAGTTCATTGAAAAGGGAAACTTTTTAAAAAGTTGTATGAATTTGATTTGTTGCTTTAGGAAAGATTCTTCTTGTTGTGGAAACTGGTGGAAAATAGAGTGTCATCCAATAGTTCCACTCATAAAAGCTCAAATATTTTTTCCTTGAAAAAATTCAATCATATCACAATTTCTTTAAAAAAGAGATTGATTTAAAGAAACAAATGTCATATAATATAGTTTTGGCAATTTGATTACACAATAGATTGTGGAAATCTGATAGCAAGGGTCACCCTTGGTTTTTGGTTGCTTTAATATCAAAAACATATTATAAAATCTAATAAAATAATTTTGTACATTATTAATAACATAAGTAATATTTTAACATACTTAAGATTTCAAATTATTATTGCAAAAGATTTTTAAAAAGAAAATTAATTTTTAATATCAAATAAAATAATTATAAAAAGAAAAAACATATAATTTATATATATAAATAAGTGGTGTTTACAAACATCTTTACTAATGTGCTAAAAAATCTATTTTGATAACTCATTAATATGAATGGTGAAATTAAATCATATATCATTATGCTCTACAATCACCACTTAACTAAAAAATTTCAACCATTAATTCTAATAATCTTAAGCTTTTGGTTGATCTTAAACTTTGAGACCAAGGAAATCTTTTCTTTCTTTAGGAGTTTTGAATTTAGCATCATTTGAGCCACCACCTATGAATCAATTATTATTCATCAGGTTTAGTGGCTCAATGGGTACATAATGAAATATCTAATAATATGAAAAAAAGTTATGTGCTACAAAATCTATTTTGGTAACTCATTAATATGAATGGTGGAATTAAATAACATATCATTATGCTCTATAATCACCACACTCATCCAATTAAACTACAAACACTTAGTTAAATTAATTTTTTTTAAATTTATATTCACACTACTCCTAGTTTGTGTCTTTCTTCTGTTAATGTGTAAAAAATTATTAATAATGTACAAAATTATTTTATTAGATTATATAATATGTTTTTTATATTAAAGCAACCAAAAACTAGGGGTGGCCCTTGCTATCAAAATTCTACAATCTATTTTTTTGTTTTGCGGGTTCGATTATGTAATAATTTTTTACATATTAACAAAAGAAAGACACAAACTAGAAGTAGTGTGAATATAAATTTAAGAATTCAAGTAAATTAATCTATAATAAAAACAATAATAATAAAATTTACAAAAATATAAACATAATAATAAAAATATATCTAAGAACTTTTTACTTATCTATTTATTACTCTAAAAATTTAGAATTTATCAATATAAACAAGTAATAATAAAAAGCTATAAAATGAAGTATAAATATAACAACTGACTTATTTTATTACTATATATAAAAAAATAAAAAATATAATAATAAAAATATATATATTTTTACTTATTCAAAAGATAATATTCATTTTATTACTATATACTAAAAAATCAAAATTAATTTAAATAATTTGTTTACTTATCCAAAATATTTTATTTTACCTATTCAAAATAAAACTACTTATTTTATACTAAGAATTTAAAAATTATAATAATATAAGCATCAGGCCTAGAATTTGACGGTCACCCCTGCCTATCATTGAATTTTTTACTGCCTTTCATTTTATCAATATAGCTTGTAATACATGTATTAAATATAAAAAATATTTCATTCTTAATAAAACACATATTATTATATATAATTGAAACTAATTAATAATATCAAAGGTCAAGAACTCGTTTTGATTTTGTGTTCTTCCATATCTTGTATACTTCATTCCAATTTACATAATTTGTTTCACATAGATTTAATGATACTCTCATTAATACATCTAGTGTATCCAAACTTAGCTTTGACTTTTCTGACATCTTTGATGACATTTTGCTTTGAAAATCCTCTTTCACAATCAAGAGTACTTGCATGAATAGCAAGCATAGTCTTCCATAACTTCATCATATGAGGATAGCTTATATGCCAATATTCTATGTTACAAAAGACTCTCCATGCATCTTTCATTTTAAAACCCTCACAACTCAAATGTAATGAATCAACAAAAGAGTTTATCCCATAATTGATTTACATCTTCATTTAAATCATCATTTGAAGAGGACCCAAAAACTTTCTTAAATGTTTTTCTTTCAAATTATTATTACAAGATTGTACATTTTGATTTAACTAGTAGAAAATCCTAATCTTTGTCTTCAGACCACTTGTACATTTCTCCAATATTTATTTGTTATCATTGGAAAACTACATAACATAATTTAGAATATAATTGTATAATGAAGTAGTTACCTTCTATGATGAAAGAAGAAAAAGTTGAATGCAATTGTCTTTTGATAAGAAATGAAAAATTTGGTGATATTAATTTTTTTATATAGATACAAAGAATGTAAAATTATAAAATAAGCATAAGTTAGTAACAGGTGCAAAAATCTCAAAATTATAGAAGCAAGTTTCTAAATTCACATATTTTATTTAGAAACAATTCTAAATATAATAATAAAATTAATAATTATAAATTAGTCATATATTAAAAAAATCATGCAAAATTTAAATGTTAGAAGTTTTTATTTGTGATATAAAATCAAAAAATATCAAATTAATTCTAAGTTCATATACTTTATTAAAAAAGAATGTTAAATTAATACAAATATAAGCAAGTTTCTAAAATCATATGTTTAATATAAAAAAAATTCTTTGTAATAATAATAATATATAATCAATTATGTAAAATCTTTATTTGTGATAAAAATAATATAAAATAATACGTTACATAGTAATATATTACGTTTTTAAAATTCATATTTTATCTTATAAAAATTCTAAATTAATATTAATATATAAAACTAAATTAGAAACAAAGTATCTATTTTAAAAGGATTCTAAATTAATTTTAACATACTTTAATAAAATAAAATCATATATATTATAAAATGTCTTATATTTATCATACATATATGTCATACATAATATATATAATAATATATTTATATATTATATTGTCTATCAGTTTTTGACAGTTTATTAATAAATCTAAGTGTCAAACTTAGGGTTTTGTAAAAATGTGTACTATCGACTAAATTTTTAGCTTGTCATATACAGTTAAAAAGTAGAAAAATGGTCACCTATAAATAGATAACTTACCAAGAGGACACTTTTTCAGAAAAAAACTAAATATACTTTTTTCCCCTTGATAAATTGTCTCTTTATATACCTACATAGCCGTCGCCATATGTTGCACCCTATCCGATGCCCTTGTCAGCAGTTTTGACATCAGCAAACGGACAGCTTTGTTTCTACATCAACTAACTTTATTTGTTGGGGCGTCATGTCAACGCTTTTCTTTACCGACATACAGCTGTGGAAGCTGAGCAATTATTGGAAGAAGTGGAGTCGTATAAAGTATACTCTTTATTATCAATGTCGATTAGTGTGGCTCAAATTTGCTGTTAAAAATATCGTACAGGATGGTGAACAAGCATTAGAGTGTACAGGTCTTGTTGAAGAGATGTATTAAAATTATTTTATTTTTATTAAAATTAAAATTGCGAATTCACTGAAAATTAGTAAACCTGGTATAAAAATTGACGAGTTCGCCACGGTTTGAACTTAACGTTATTGAGGAGGAAATAAACTATATTGGAGATCTATTTTTATCCTCTCAGTCGCAACTCGCCTTATTATTTGTGTTTGCTTCTCTATCTTCTGCAGATTATATGGCATCGGCTCCATATCTTCCATTTCCCGCGTCACCTTATATTTCACCTACTCCATCTCTCGCACCACCTCCATATATTTATTTTAGCCCACGAACCGTTGTACTTATTAAGTGGGTCTCTATCTATACAAGCGTTGCTGATTGCTTAACTTTAGCATTCTATGGCCGGTTTTGTTTTCTAATAGGGTTGGATATATGGCGGGCAATTAGAAAAGGGGCGACTTGGCTTCCTGGTAACGCCTTTTCCCTCACAGGTGTAACAGTGCAGATAATTGTTTGGTGGACAAGTGTAAGCAATATAACCGATCAGTGTAAGGAAGATGTAAATGTAACTCAGGTGGTTTTCCTTCATCAACTAGTTGTTAGTGGACGAGTTGCTCTTTGTGTTTTTATAGGCTATTTGCTGCCTGGAATGGCCGCTTCAAGTGTGAGAACTTTTCTAGCTTTAGCAATAAGCATATGTATCCAAATTGTTTCCGAACTGCGCATTTTACAGAAGCACAACTCTTATTTGGTAAAGCCCAGCTCATATTTGCCAAATTTGTCTTTCTGGACGAGAATTGAAAATTTGATTTTATTGATATGCATTATAGTCCTTAGTTCAATATTAATTTGCACGAGTTTAGCCAGTAAAACCATTCATGGCCTTCTAAGGCAAAGGACTTCTACCCTTTTCTCCATCACCAAAGAGCGACAATAGATGATACATGATGTTGTCTGGCTTGGCTTCTCATTTTGAATCATTATCTCTTATAGAGAGGGAGAGAAGATTTAAGAAGTTGTTTTTGTTTTGAGTGAATATGTTTTACATGGAAGGAGGTAAGATTTAAGATGTGTAAAGTTTTGTCCATTTGAATATGAAATAATTTTCATATGAAATAATTGTAGATTATTTTTAAAATTAAAAATCTTAAAAATTAAGATGAAAAATTAAATGTGATGGACAAGTTTTTTAATGTAAGAATTCAATTATATTATACAAAATTATTTTCCTGCATAAATGTTAATTTCATTTAACTAATGACAGTGAATATTGTAAAAGCTTGACAAACATTTGATGTGTTTAGACAAATATTTCATTGTTAAAAATTTTAAGAAACATTTAGATGCATGTTTCGTAATGAAAGAAAAACCACTAGTAGAACATGAGATTGCATTTCTTTTTTTTTTTGTTTGTTTTGAGTTAATTAGAAAAACCTTTATACTTAAATAGTCTTCTGACACCGAGGAGTTTCAAATCACAGCACAGGTCCATTTGGATCTGAAGAGTCTTGCAAATTTCATAATACAACACAGGTAATTCAAATTACTTCTTTTTATAATAAGTATGGTTTCATTTGGATATGGTTACAGAGAAGAAGAAGAAGAATAAACACGGTTGTTCCTTTGACCCTCTGGTAACATTATGAGTACTTATTAGCTTATCATACTAATATCAACAAGATGCTACAATTATTGGAGATGCATGATTTGAGTGTACTGACATTCTGAAGCCTCATAGCACTGTGATAGAAAAAGGGTTTGTTATGTTTGAATTGGTTTGTTTGTGAGAAGACCTATCATGAGGATTCAAGTGTTGAGAAGTGAAGGCCAACAATTATAATGCTTATTTTCTCTTTTATTATGACTCTTCAATTCAAAGACTCTTCATTATGTAATTATCTTGGAGCCTTTATATATGCTGCTCCTGCTCATTTATAATCAATCTTTTAGAATTAATAGAATACTTTGTAGTCTGGACGTAGCCACAATTTATGGTGAACCAGGATAAATCTGGTGTTGTGTATTTGTTAGTTACATTGTGTGTCTACTATTTATTTATTCGCATTCAATTCCTTTCAAATGGTATCAGAGCACAAGTTGTGCGGATTAGAAATCTAGGTTGAATTTTCAGAAAGATGGAGGATACGAAAGTGGAGAAATTCGTAGGGAAGAACTTCACCCTATGGAAAGTGCAGATGTGTTCCTTGCTGACCAAGAAAGATTTAGCAATCATAATAGAAGGAAAATCCAACAAACTAGCTTTGATGTCAGATGAGGATTGAAAGAAGATTGATGATAAGGTGATGGCATCGATCTTTCTTTCATTGTCACAAAATGTCTTGTTCAATGTCTTGAACACAAAGACAACAAAAGAAGTCTAGGACAAACTTCAAAGCATGTATGAGATGGCATCCGCTGCAAATAAAATCTTCATTATGAAGAAACTCTACAAGATGAAATGAAGGAAGGGACTACGATGTCAAATCATATAAATAATTTGAATACTTTATTATGTCAAGTAACCTCGATTGGTATGACACAAGATGATGAAGCCAAAGCCATTATCTTGTTATGTTCTTTACCCTACAATTGGGATTATGTAGTTACAGTTGTTAGTACTTCAAATTCCACAAAGAAGAAGTTGATCTACGATGAATTGGTTGTCACTTTGCTTAGTGAAAATATGAGAAGAAGTAACAAAGACACCCCATCTGGTGATGCTCTTACCATGGTCAGCACTGAGAGAAGGGGAAGAAGCCATCATATAAGTAATAACAATTATAATTACAATCAAAGAAAATCTAGATCACCCAATCGATCAAAGTCAAGAGGTAGAAATGGAGTGTGCTAGTTTTGTGGGAAACCTGGTCACTCAAAATGAAATTGTCGGGTTTACAAGACAGTACAAGAAAAAGTGAGGAATAGTGAAGCTAATACAACGTATGAGATAGATGAAGTTGCTCTAATTCTTTCTACAAGTGACTCAAAATTAGATTCTTGGGTGATAGATTCTGGAGCCTCCTTCCATGCCACTTCATGTATGGATTGCTTTACAAATTATCAAGAAGGGAAATTTGGAGAAGTATAAATGGGTGACAAAAAGCATGTAAAATCATTGGGAAAGGTGATGTTGTCTTGCATCTAGAAGGTGGAGCCAAATTACTGCTCAAATATGTTAAACATGTTCCTCAATTAAAAAGGAATCTGATTTCAATCAGCCAACTATATATCCAAGGCTTTAAAATAGAACTCTCGGATACATGGAAAATAGTCAAAGGTTCATTGGCTATTGTAAAAGGAGACAAGACTGGTAGTCTCTATATTGTGCAACCAATCAATGAGGTGAGAGATGCTATGATAGTTGTAGGCATCGATGAGGCACTTTGGCATCAAAGATTAGGCCACATGAGAAAGAAAGGACTAGAGGTAATGCTCAAAAGGGATCAACTATCGGTTCTCTAATAATAAAACTTAGAGTTTTGTGAACATTGTCTTTACAGAAAGAAAAAGTAGGTCAAATTCTTGAAAGATGGGCATGACATGAAGATAAAACCATTGAAACTTGTGCAGTCGGATGTCTTTGGTCCTACCGAGGTAAGCTCCTTAGGAGGCGCTAAATATTTTGTTACTTTCCTTGATGATCATACTAGGAAAGTTTGGATATACATGTGCAAATAAATCTAAAGTATTTTCTAAGTTCAAAGTTTTCAAAGCTCTTGTTGAAAACCAAAGAGGTCACAAGATTAAATACTTGAAAACAAATAATGGAGGGGAGTTTTGTTTGCTAGAATTTGATAATTATTGTGCCGATAATGGTATTCGTAGGGTGAAAGTTGTCCCCTGCACCCCTCAAGAAAATGGAGTAGTGGAATGGCTTAATAGGATAATACTTAAGAAAGATCGGTGTATGCTTTCCAATGCAGGTCTAGGAAAAGAGTTTTAGGCTGAAGCGTGAAAAACAATGGTCTATTTAATAAATCAAAGTCCTTCGTCAAGGTTGAACTTCAAAATTATGAAAGAGGAATGGAAAGGAAGAAGAGTTTTATACTCTCATCTGAAATTCTTTGGCTATCAGGATTTCGTACATGTCCCTAAGGAGAAGCAAAGAAAACCAGATCCTAAATCATAGCCTTGCATATTCGTTGGATATGGAGAAGAATAGTTTGACTTTAGACTTTGGAGTCTATCTGATAAAAAAGTTGTACAGAGTAGAGATGTAGTCTTTAATGAGAAGATATTTCCTCATTCTAAAGATGAAATTCCTATCAGAGAATACATTCCCCTATTTGAGATGATGGACAATGGAAATAAAAACTCTCCCATCAACTCACATCTTAATCCTACATCAAATTCTCCCATCTCTGTTCTATCTACTATGCCTCTACTATCACAAAGTTTAGCATTAGGAAGCTTCACCAATGAAAATTTTTATGACTGGAATCCATACGGTGGCAATCAAACTTCACCCTCACACGGCTTTGACTCCACTAAATTTTATTGTACCCTACATTCCCTACTCATGGAACACCTCAACCAATTCACGATATGGAGAACACTCATGGCACAAAGGAGACTAGTCACGATAGGAAACAAGGTCCATGACAGTCTATTGTTGACACCGTATTTGGGAGTCATATTTCTTTGACTCCACATGCACTTGGCTCTACCACAAAATACTCCATTCAGACTCTTGTAGCATATCATAATGATGACGACTCCTTCCAAACTCTTGGCAGCCTCAGTGATCCATCTCACGACACATCTCAGGCAATCCATGACAATCTCAGGAAGAACACATACAGCAAGGAGAACATCCATGGAAGTCACGACACATCTTAGGTAATCCATGACAGTCATGGCACACCTCAGAACACTCACACAAGTGGACAGTCCATGCCCCCTCTCCACATCGAGACTCCCAGACACATGCTCGAGGGAGCAGTTGGAGAAGAGATCAGCAGAGCTGTTGGTAAAAGGATCAGGGGAGCTACTAGTGAAGGCATTGTGCCTTGTCTTCCCCTTACACAAGACACTTTTTCTAAATCAATAGATGCCATAGATAGCTTGCGACAGGCATCTCTTCAATCAACAGATGGTCGCTCTATCTTTGAACAGATTACTCACACAGAGACTCTAGGAGCTAATAGTTTGGCTTTGAGATATACAAATATATCTTCTGAGAATGAAACAAAGAGGTAGGGAATTAAATATTCAATTAGAAGAACTAAAATCTCTGGTTCTCTATTTGAACTAGTTCAAATAGAAAGTATAGAACCCCAATTAAGGAGATCTACCAGACAAAAGAAAATGCCAGCTAAATACTCTAATTATGACTTATTGTTTGCTAAAGAAGCAGAGCCTTCAATTCTTGTTTTGGAATTCAGAACCATCTACATTTAAAGCTGCTCTCAAAGATGTCAACAGTGATAAATGGAAAACAATGATACATAAGGAGATGGATTGTTTACTTAAAAATCAAACTTGGGACTTGATCTTTCTTCTACCAAATCGAAGACCACTTAGGAACAAGTGGGTATACCAGTTAAAAGAAGAATATGAATGAATAAAATGCTTCAAGGCTAGATTGGTGGTAAAGGGGTTTGATCAAGAAAAAAGGGATAGATTTTAGTGAGATCTTTTCACCAGTTGTCAAAATGACAACTATCCGAATAGTCTTGGGATTAGTAGCAGCATGAGATTTTGAGTTGGAACAGCTCAATGTAAAGACCACATTCCTACATGGTGATGTAGAAGAAGAGTTATATATGGAGAAGCCTCAAGGATTCATCAAGAAGGGACAAGAGTATCTTTATTGTAAGCTAAATCAGAGTTTGTATGGCCTCAAGAAAGCCCTAAGATAGTGGTATATGAAATTTGATCACTTCATGGCTGAAAACAATTTCATGAGATGTGAATTAGACCCATGTGTCTACTTCAAGAAACTTCCTAGTGGTGAATTTGACATTCTCCTTCTTTATGTCAATGACATATTAGTTGCTGGCACAAACCAAAGAATAGTTAATGAGTTAAAGGAGAAATTGGCAAGAAAGTTTGATATGAAGGACTTAGGGGCAGCCAAGAAGATTCTTGGCATGATGATCACAAGACAAATGAAGAAGAAGGAAATTACGTTATCTCAAAAATAATACATTGATAAAGTTGTTGAGAGGTTTGACATAGTTGATGCTAAAGTTGCTCCTCTTCCTCTTGTTGGCCATTTCCACTTAAGTTCTGAATTGTGTCCAAAAACACAAGAAGAAAAGGACTTCATGGAGAAATTTTTTTATAAATCTGCAGTTGAAAGCATTATGTATGCAATAGTTTCTACTCACCCCAACATTGCTGATGCAGTGGAAGTTGTAAGCATATTCATGAGCAATCCCGGGAAGGCTCATTGCGAAGCAGTTAAGTGGATACTAAGTTATCTAAAAGGAACTTCAAATTATGCATTATGCTTTGGAGGAAATAAGGTTCAGCTACAAGGTTATACTGATTTTGATCATGCCGGAGACTTGGATAAATGAAGGTCTACCACTGGATATACCTTCATGTTTGCAAGAGTTGCCATTAGTTGGACTTCAAGGTTACAAAATTGCATTGCTCTTTCTTCAGCTGAGGCTGAATACTTGGCTCTTTTTGAAGGTGCAAGGGAAATGATTTGGCTTCAGCTATTGCTTGGCAACTTGAAATTTCATCAAAATGAGTATAACTATTTTGTGACAGCCGCAACGCTATCTTCATGGCTCATAATCACTCATCACAACACCGCTCTAAGCATGTTGACACTCATGCTCACTTTGTTCTTCATCCAGTTGAAGAAGGAAAGCTAGAACTTGTTAATATTGCTACCAAGATCAATCCAGTAGATATATTCACAAAGGTTGTCATCAAAGAGAAGTTTGAATGTGCAAGGACTTCTCTTGGGCTTGTGAAGAAAAGATAAGTCAGCATTTAAGCAGGGTAATGGGTGATCAGTTGGAGCGTGGTTGTCCTCCCAGTGGGAGTTTGTTGACAAGTGAAGGCCATGTCATAATGTTTATTTTCTCTTTTATTATGACTCTTCAATTCGAAGACTCTTCATTATGTAATTATCCTCAAGCCTTTATATATGCTTCTCCTGCTCATTTGTAATCAATTTTTTGGAATTAATACAATACTTTACAGTTTGAACGTAACCACAATTTGTGGTGAACCATGTTAAATCTGATGTTGTGTATTTGTTAATTACATTGTGTGTCTGCTTTTTATTTCTTTACATTCAATTCCTTTCATCAAGCCATTGTAGGATGGTGTTCAAATGCCAATGATGATGGGACTTTGTAGTTCATTTTTTCCTTACGATACCTTCCTTCCACAGGTGCTTGGTTTTGGCATTTAATAAATGTTTTTCCAAATATTGTCTACCTAACCTTGGTTCCTACAAATCTATTTTACTGTGGTAGGATTCGCTCAAGCCCTGTCATTTTCCTTCAACATTTCTCTGTACCTGTAATATGATTTTGAATGCTTTCCTAAAGATTCCAGGCTTACAAACCTTATTTCGGAAGGTGAATCTCAAAACTTAAAAAATCGGCAGGTAATCTCACTTCCCTTCCAGAAACTTGTTTAAGTGATTGGATTATCAAACCCAATAAATCCATTAATAATAATTTAGTTTTATTTTCTCTTGTGGAGTAGTTCTAGTAATTCCTGTATTAATCTGGAGGGTAATACATTTATTTCATTCACCTATTTAAAGTTAAACTCTTCCCATATGAAGAAATTCATTACTCTTTCATCTTGGTGTTGCAATCTTTTTTTCAAACTGTGTAACCATTTGCTAAATCAAAGGTATCGACATATCAATTATGAAATTTTGTTGATGTAGAGTTTCAGGCTTATGATTCCCTCATTTTTTGGCACTTCTTCCTCGCCTGTAGAATTATTAAATTGCACATTCTTGGTACCCAGAAAATTCATTGTGAAAGAGGCTTTTTTTCAGTTACCATATTATAGTGACACAATATTCTATGCTTAAGATTTTTATCACACATCTCTTCCCAGCTACAACATTTATCCAAAGCATTTCAATTATTAGGTCATTGTAGGATGACGATCCTGCTGAACTGTTTACAAAACTGATTCTAGATGGGTATGGCTTTGAACATATTACTTTATTATTTTGTTGAGGCTTATTCTATCTTTATTTTCATTTACTGTTCAAAATAAGCCAAAGTCCTACTAGAGATTCTTTTTAAGAGCAACGATCCTAATGTGGATGGAATCCAAGCTCCTATTGAATGTTGTACTACCCCACACTATATATATTTCCTTTTTAGTGGAAGGGTAATGCTATCACATAGGCTATCCAAATTGTTGAAACTTTTTTCATTTGATGTTGTTGCTTTAAGGTCATCTAACAATTTTAGAACAACATATAATTTGGTATATGACGACTGTCATGTACTTAGAGATCTAAAATCATTAGAGTAGTATTTCTAAGATTCTTCAGGTAGTCATGTTGCCCAAAACTACTTCTGAAATGCATTTAAAATTAATTACAAATACATGCAATAATTGAGAATTAACCACACAAATGAATTAAGAGTGTAAATTAGAACATTATTTCTCATTCATAATTTTGAAGCCCATAATAGAAACAAGCTATTTTTTTTAAAGTCTATAAAGACTGCATACATAAATTTATTATTAATCTGCATTTGTTCTTCATTTGAGTAGTAGAACACTCTTAAAATAATGTACAGAGGTCTTCTCATCTCAAACTCTGTCACAAGGCCAGATGTCAAATTTCATATCGTGAAGCGTGTAGGTAATGTCTTAAGCCATAGAATCAAATCAAGTTTTCCGTGAAGTTCACAGAGGACTGTAAAACAAATAGTTAGGTGGAAGCAGCTAAATTATTGTTCTTGATGGCATGTGTTTAAGTGAATGCTAATTGTTTTTTGTTAGTTTATTTGTTGGGACAATTCAGAAATAGGTCTCATCTCAGATTAATTTTATTCAAGAAGTTTTAGTGTAATTAGTGAATATAATTGATAAAGATGATGGGATGATGTTCAGTTTATAGAATTCAAGATCTAAATTTTGGAGTTATATCATATTTTAGATATTATTATTAGAGTGGATATTACTAGTAATTACAACTCGGTATGCAATTTTTACGCTGAATAGATGTTATGTTGTTTCATAATTTATTTATTTATTTATTTTTGAATATCCTTTTGTTCATATTTAAATAGTATATAAAACTTTTTGATATGTTATTAATTTAAGCTGATTTGTATTATTAAAGATTGTAATATTTATTTAAAATTTTTATGAATAGTTAGTTATATATAATTTTGTATTTTTATATTTTTATTGAAGTATAGTATATATTTTTGTTACTTTCTTTTAAATAGAAATGGGAAATTTAATATTAATTTAAAATAATGATATATTGATAAGATAAGTTAAATTAGCCATAAATTGAATGTATTGAGTACAATTTTTAAAATAATTAATATTTGTTTTTTATTTATAATATTTGAAGGATAGGGCGTTAAATTAATATTTAATAAATATTAATAATATTTTTTGTTATTAAAATAATCAATGAATATAAGTGACATAGATTTATAGTTCGAGAATATCGATAATATATATTTCAAAAAATTAATTATTACTATTTTATAATATTAATTTTAAAGTGTACATTATTACAAGATAATATTTATTTTAAATTTAAATATAGATGAACAAATTGAATTGTTGAACATGTTAATGATCGCATGATCAACAACCCAGTTGTAAATACTAAATCCAATGCTATTTCATTACGGATTTTGACGTAGTTAATTTGTAAATCTTATATATCTAATAAATGATGTGGCTATAACTTTTCTGACAAATCAAAGTTTGAAACTGGGGTATCGATATTTTGTAGAACAGAATATAACGGATGGCGCATGTTCGTAAAGAATAATTTGATTCTTTATGAACATACGATAGCGGTTGATTGAAGTTGTTTTGATGAGAAACCTTCTATCACAACTCCAATGATGCAGTTGATGTAATGGTCATTAATTTTTATAAAAATCATACCGATATCTACTATACTATTAAATATATATTTAGTAGGCATGTTAGAGATATGTAAATATATTTTTAAAAATTTAAATATATTCGTACTAAGATCAACGGTTGTCGTATGATCAGATAATGTAATGAGTTTCTATGTGAAGATACAACAACCGTTGATTAATTGTTGAGTTGCATTCCTACACAAGCTTTAGAGAGTGGAGGTGTGAGGAAGGTCAATAGTCAGAACATTGAATCTAATGGATGGCACATGTTTGAAAGGAACATTGCAATTCTTTGCAAACATATGATACGTTGATCAAAGATGCATCGACGAGAAACCTTCTATCGCAACTTTACATGTTCATCCTATGGTTTATTTTGTTGTCATTATAACAATAGGGCTACCTTGTCTCATTTTTTTATAACTTGTCCATGTCAGATATAGTAGTGATCAGCATATATATCCGGCGATCAAAAACATTGCACTCAAAACAAATATTTCAGTGTCAACAATTTGAAACAGTAATAATTTTAAATTGAATGGACATTAGTCATCGGATTTATATGAGATTCATTGCTAAACGTGATTTTTTGTTTTAATGTGTTTGCCCTATTCACTACTAAACGAAAGCGGGTTTCAAAAGTTCTAAATACCTGGGCATTGATCTCGTCTACAACAAAATCTAACAGATGGTACATGTTCACAAGGAACAATGAGATTATTTTCAAATATATGATAGCTGTTGATCGAATTATCATTTTGAATACAATATTAAAGTGTCAAATTTATATGGAAGCACGTATCCGACATTGTAATGTTTTGAATTTTTTTTTAAATTTTAAGAACTTATTTGTACAGTTTCTGAGTAGAAGTGAAAAATACAATTTCGAATTTAGCAGGCATGAACAAGTTAATCCGAAATGGCCAAAAACCTTTTAATGGATGAAAGCAATGTAATTAGTATATTTAAGTATCGGATTTATATGTCAAGAGTAACCATATCCGACATTGTACTCTAAAGGTTTTTTAAAAAAAAACAAAAACTTATTTGTATAGTTTAGCAGTAGAAGTGAAAAAGGCCACTTTCAGATTTAGTAGACATGGAGAAGTAGATCCGAAATGTTAACAAAACATTTAATGGTTGAAAGTAGGGTTTAAAGATGGTAATAAATAAATGGCATTATATTAATTGACGGATTTGAAGAGTCAAAACATTTAATGCAATATTACTGATTGTATTTCCTTTGAGGGGTCACCACCATGCCACTTGTCATGCTCTTGTATGTTGGCAATGGGGACTGTCCTCATTGCGAAGATACGACCACCATCAGATTGTTCCATATATCATAGAAATTAAGAGGAGCAATGTCATGCCCAAATTTTTCGGGCAAGAACTCAATGACCATAGAATAAGTTTTTTCTTTAACAACTTGCTAATATGAAACTTTTGAGTTTAAGTTAAACCTTACTAATTTTTTCAAACACATTTTACAATAGAAAACACAAAATTACAAATATTTTTTTTTAAAAAGTTGCATTACAAACATGATTAGAAGTTATCAACATATATTACTCATAACTCATTTTACACTCTCACTCAAATGAGATACATCATTAGATTACATTATAAAGTCAAATAAACTTTGAATAAACTTTAAATATAACATATAGTTTCTCTGCATATTTTTCTACAAAACAAACTAGGAAACACCTCATTACTCTTTTCTTCAAGAGGGCTGCAACACTTAGGATACCTGCAACTAAAAGCTTATTTCTACTCAGCCAAAAACCTGCATATCAAAAACCAGTAATCCATGGAATACTCTCCTCCCTACCATATGGCATCATGAGACCTCATAGGTCCTAGCCAACCCACGAGCAAGGGGAACTAAGCTAACTCAATGCCACCTTCCTAGTGCTTATTCCCAAGATATCGGGAGTGGATTTATTTGAGCAATTTAGACCCATAAGCCTATGTAATTCCTTCCTAAAGATAATCTCCAAGGTTATCACCATTAGGATTCTCAAAATCCTCCCTTCCCTAATCTCGCAGCAATAATCTGGCTTTGTGCTTGGCAGGCAGATTTTGGACTCTATTATGATTGTGCACGAAGTCATTCATTCGCTAGAAGAAGGAAAAAGGGAAGGCTTTCTCCTCAAACTCAACCTTTCCAAGGCCTGTGACCGGGTGGACTGGTAGTTTCTTCTGAAAGTTCTGGGAGCTTTTGGCTTCAATTCCAACTCTTGTAAGCTCCTCTTTCAAATCATCTCAACCCCTTCCTTGGTTGTCATGATTAATGGTTCCCCATCTACTTTCTTCAAACCCTCAAGGGGTCTAAGATAAGGGGACCCTCTCTCCCCCATTCTCTTTATTATTCTTGCTGAGTGCCTTGGAAGATCTATCTCAGTGTCCAAGTTGAATGGGGATATGAAAGACAACAAATCCTCATTCGAAAACCTTATTTTCACACATCAGCAATTCGTGGATGACACCATTCTTGGGGGTGAGGCTTCAGTGGGTGACACAAGAGTGGTGAAGGATATTCTCAAGCACTACACCAGGGCCATAGGCCAGCTTATCAACTGGAATAAAAGAGCTCTTTCCTTTATCAACACTCCTGAATATAGACAGAGGGAAATTGCTCAAATCATGGGGTGTGGTATTGATACCTTACCCTCTACCTATTTGGGGTTTCTCTTAGGTGTCAAACCTCTGGAAGCCTTCTAGAACAATTTGACTGACAGATTTAATAGGAAGCTTGCTGGTTGGAAAGGGGTCATCCTCAGCCAAGTAGGTAAGATCCAGCTAGTGAAGTCAACTCTACAAAATCTCCCCACCTATGCCCTCAGCCTCTTTCCCATTCCGGCCAAAGCTACGGAAGCCATGGAAAGAATCCATAAGAGATTCCTCTAGTCTTGAGCTAAGGATCACAAGTGAATCCCCCTCATTGCCTCGGAGAAAGTGTGTTAGCTAAAAATAACTGGTGGCCTTGGCTTAAGGAAGTTGAGACCTTTCAACAAAGCCCTTCAAGCCAAACAAATTTGGAGAATATTTAACAGCACTGGTGAATAGAGGGACACATTTGAAGAGAAATAGCTATGACACAATGCTATCGACACCTTTTTTGAAGAAAGCGAGTCCCCTAATGGGTCAGTCATTTGGAACAGTTTCCTTTGTGCTAAGAAGCTTGCCAAATCTAGAGCCAAGTGGAAAATTGGTAATGGCCAATCTATCAATTTTTGGAAGGATAATTGGCTTCAGATGGGTAGTTTGAGAAACTTTGACACCTTTTACACCTAGAGTCAAGCCTTTTCTCAAACATTCAGCATGCAAGTTTGTAACTACAGAAGGAATGAAAAATGGGTGGACCTCACTCAGATCTCCCACGACCTAGCTCCTTTGATGATGGGTCTCAATGCTATCTCTCTATCCCGCAAGAAGGATAAGATCATCTAGGAGGATTCCTCAGATAGAGAATATACTGTGGCCTCTGCCTATTCCTCACTAACTACTCAGGTGAATGACATAAATTCACTGTGGGCCAAAGTTTGGATCCCGGGTCTTACACCTAAAATCAATGTTTTCTTTTGGCTCCTGCTACAGAACCATATCCTCACAGTGGACAACCTCATCAAGCACAGTTTCTAGTTCACCAATAGATGTGTTCTTTGTAAATGTCAAGAAGGATCAGTGGATCACCTTTTCATCCATTGTTCCTTCACCAGTCACATCTGGCATCTCATCTTTTTGGCTCTGAATCTTTCATGGTGTGTCCCCCTATCCTTCAGTGATCTCTTCTCTCATTAGGCCTTCTATAGGTTTGATCAAGAGTTCAAGCTTCTCTGTACTTGGATTCTCCCTCAATTTTGTTAGGGGATCTAGAAGGAGCGTAACAACCGTATCTTTCATGACATTTCTATTCCTTCCAAAATTATTTTTGAAAAAATCACTCATGCAGTTAAAGAAAATTTCTTCCATTGTGGAAAAGCTAACCCTTTTGCAGGAATTGCCCAAGTTGCTACTCTAGATAAGAGAAGGAATTGTGTATGTACCTACCCTTCGACTAGTTGGACCAAAGCCAACTTTGATGGTGCGGTGAAAGGGAACCCTAGTCAAGCTAGCAATGGAGGTATCATCAAGGATAGCTTTGGTATAGGAATGGTGGTGGTTAGATTCCCCTTGGGTTCCCAGATGAATCACTTTGCCAAAGCTAACACCGCCCTTCAAATCACCAAACTTGCAAAAGAATAACGTGTTAAGTGGCTTTGACTGGAAGGTGATTCGATGAACATCATCTATTGCCTCAACCTCACTCAGCCCCCCTCTTGGTCCATAGAAAACATAATTTGGAAAACTAGGGCCATTCTCAACAGCTTTGATAAGGTGTACATTTCCCATGTGTACAAGGAAGCCAATGGTGTGGCTGATTGGTTTTCCAATTTGGCTATGAAAAAGGAGGCTAAGTATATTTGGAATAAAGGGGAAGACCTTCCTATAGATGTCAAGAGCATTCTGGATAAGGATAGATTCTAGTGCACTGAAGGAACAATCTTACTACCTTAGCATCTTGCTTGGTGGTAGGGGGGCTGATCCTTACTCCTTATTTGGTCCTCCCTTCTATTACTTTTTTTGGACGGTGGCCTGGCTTTCTCATGCCATGCCTATCCTTCTTTTTTGTGATCTCCTTTCCCTGGGCTTTCTGTGGCTAGTCTTCTGCTCTCTATGTTGGCTTTTCTTTCTTTTGTTAGAGATGTGTGGGTTTCAAGCACCCTGTAAAACCTATTTTACTTAACAAAAAATGTTACTATAAATGGATGAAGAAGAAAATAAATTCTATGTAAAGATTATTGGAATAGATAATATTCATTACTAGAAATCATTCATCAATAATGGAAGCTACATTTACTTTTCAAACAAGTTCACAACAAATTGCTTTTATTGGGAGAGTAGAACTTTCATATTTAAAAAATTTACTAATCTGTAAGAGTAGGTTTGTTGCGCTAGCAGGTCAATAGACATTAGGGGAAAAATTTCATAATGCTACTCATCGATGGAAAATAAATGCTGATATTGTCGCTATGTTAATGGCTTGGGATTTAGAAATTGGAGAAAATGTTGAGACTGTTCGTTATGTCATGATTTCTCTTTTTCCTAAAGATTTGATTGACGGTCTTAATTTTTTATTAGAATATGCACAACCAAGTAAATGTTTTGAGTACAACAACTATTTTGTAAACAAAATAGAGATTGAAAAGATTTGTATTTTTCCATTTGTGTGATGGCCAATGGCAATAGACAGAGAGATTTACAAAAAAGATATAAAAAATCAATGGCTAAATCTATGTAAAGAGATCAGGAAATATAAACAATTTGAAGGTGGTTCAATATTTCCAATTGTGTTTCCACAATATGCACATTCTGTCTGTGTACAAATTAAAAACAAACATTGGAATAATCAAGCTTTTATAGCAAATCAAGTTCCATTGAGGATGCCAATCATGTTTCTGAAACGCTATTGTAGTTTTCGTCAACTAAGATGAAGGATAGTTGAAAATTTTGAATGCTGATAAAAAAGTAAGGTAATTTCTATAATGTTTATATCTTATAAAAGTTCCAATACCATAACATTAATTTTGTTTATTTTTATCTATTTTTTGTATGTTTTAATTCAGGTAGTGTAAAGATTATATAGTTTTGGAAACTAACATAAGAGGGAGAAAAGAGTTTGAATTTTATATGGCAAGTTGATGATATTTGCAAGAAAGTACATTATTTTTAAATTAGTTGATTTAGATTTTGTTTTTTATAAATGTTATTGTATAAGAATATACATATGCGTATATGAATTTTGTATACATAATTAGAAAATTTTTAGAAATGTGGAAATGGTATTCAATGTTTCGAATGAAATATAGGTAAATTTCAACGATTATGCTCTTTTTGATATTGTTGTTGGTGAATGTCAATATAGTATTGTGGTTACATAACTCATATGGGGAATTGGAGATAACATTGGTCTAGAAATGTTCCAATTAAATTGTTTTAGTCGCAAACATGTTGTGAATTCAAGAAGTATTAGTGAATCACAGGTTATTGTATTGGTCTAGTCTTTTAGGTTTCCATAGGACTGTGATTGTGCAGAGAATCAATGGTTGTCATGTATTCGCAACGAGAGTCTCTAGCTGTATTGATCATGTGCTTACCATCGATTTTAGTTGATTACCAGGATTTTGAAAAAGGTGGACCCAGTGCTAGCTATGTAGAGGTATTAACTTGTGTTTGTGTTCGTGATTTGATGATGTTTCTTTTAATTTTGTAAACATTTGTATGTACTTTGTGTTGATATTTATTGAACTATAGATTAAGCGACTGCAATGAGTCTGTTAATCAAGAAAGGGGATTTATATGATACTCATTATTAATTATGACTTTGTGTTTTTAGGCATTTGCCTTGTTCAGTAATCAACGAAAGTAGGTTTTGAAGGTTTTTATTACTATTTTCGATTCTATTTTATTACGGATTTTGAGGTGGTTGCATTGTTAAATTGATATATCAAATAGAAGAATTGGACTAAAATATTTGTAATAATATAAAGATGTACAATGATGTAATATGATAATGATTATTTGATAATGTACATTTGTACTTTATGTAGGACTGAGGACTTGCTTATTTATTGGTGTAGCATTAAATTATTCTATTTAGTGGGCATGACATCATCATCGATAAATGATTCTCAAAAAAATTAATGTTCTAACAGTAGTTAGAAAAACACACTAATTGATAGAAAAGAAATAAATGGCATACGTCGTTTGATGTACCGTCTATATTAGTATTTCCTATATTCAATACATATAATGATCATAACTGTACACGAAAAGAATAAATTTTGCAAATAACAAGAACAGTAATTTCTTTTACATTTTATATATTTTATATCTATTAAATTATAATTTAAAATTCATAAAGTTGGATTATTTATGATTTGAGTGTTCGAATTGCATATCTCTTTAATAGAAAATGGTTTCTAGTCTATAATCTTGTAGAGAATGGGTACCAAAATAAATAGTTACAATCATCTCAATGGAATAGGAAATACTTGGAAAGAAATTACAGATACATACCTTTATGTTTACAATTTAAATGATCTACACATAAGGATTAAATCTGAACCAGTTCATGCCATTACACAAAGCCTCATTAACAATGGATTAATAGAAGCTGCAGGATTTCCAATTGCTATTCAAGCACCAAACCTTATTGTGGAATGCATTAAAAGATTTGATCCACATACGAGAGAAATAAAGAATGAAAACAATGAGGTAGTAATTTGTTTGAATAGAGAGTCAATTCAGAAGTTTTTTTTTTTACCTTCCAGAGAACAATATTCAGAATGGAATTTCTCTCTGTCAAAGTCAAATTTTAACTTTAAAAAGTCACGATTTCGAGTTGTAATTTCAGAAAAATGGTTTGAAACCATTACGGGAGCCAATTCAAACTTACCAAAAACCCTATAGGGAATATATTTAGAAAAAGAGATTCTTGATATACTTGTACTTCTGCATAGAATTAGAGGGAGTGAACAAGCCCTAAATTTTGAAAAATGGTGGTTTTTCCTTGTGCAATGTATAGGCACAAATAATATTTTTATAGATTGGGGGCAACTCATAAGTGATAGACTTTCTAAAATGCTTGTTTTAGCAAAGCATTCGTACAAATTGAAAATTTCATCTTACCTCATGTATGCGCTTGCATGTGAACATATAGGGAAGGAGCTACCTAGTGTTGTTGAATATGATGCAAATATTCAAGTTTATGATTTTTATCCATGGATACAAATAGAAAATAGCTATGGAAATTTTAGAAGGGTTAATGATTTTTTTTCTATGAAGTTATGCTGTGAAATTCAAGGTTGTCCAGAACATAGGTTATCTGATGCAGCTGCACAAACAATTATGCAATTTGGGAGCTATTATAAACAATATCGTACATTCACATATATTAGGATTGGAGCTTTTGATGGGTTTCCATACAAATTGCCTAAATATGTAGATGATAAAAAAGCTTTGATAGAGTTATGTAGACAAATCATTAAGGTCAATATCAGATGCAGTGAACGCTATAAAGTAGGTATTCATTTTCCAATTTCAATAGGTTCTTATACATGTTTTTCTAGCTCTTGTGCAATGAATTTGATCAAGTCATGTGGAAAAATATATAAATTTGATGAATATAATGTTGTTCGGCATCATTTCGATCCTTCAAATTATGTAAAACAAAACCTACAATTAGGCCCTAGTTTTAATCACATTGCTTCTTTAGAAGATTTTTGGGCTAATTGTAAATATGACTTTGAGATGAGAGAAAGATCATGGTCCCAACTGATAGTTAAATAGATTCAACTTTATAATATTGATATAGATGTGAAAGGAGTATATGATGATCATTCTAAATTGTTTTCCGATCATTATTTGTTGAAAATAAAAGGGATAGCTTTGCAACCTCTACAATTTTAAGAACCTGAATTAGACAATCTTGAAGAAATAATGGAACAGATGATGAAGAGAGAAAAAAAATGGGTTTAGTACAAGCATACAACAAAGGAGACATCAAACACTAAAGGACAATCAACAACTGAATGTCAAACAATAGCTTATGTTGAAGTTCCTTTATGAACAATGCAGGTAATAGTTGAGTCTAGTCAAGAAATGATAGGAGGGGATGATCAATCACTGGATAAAGACAAAGCCATAAGAAAGACTTGTGGTAGTGGTTCACTTCCTTTGATTAACATATACAATTTAGAGGAAGCAGGAAATATTGAAAAACCAAATGAAATAGGTCAATCAGAACAGAATGCAAGAATGCAATCTTTTGAAGAGGAACCAGAAAATGAAATAAGAGATTTAATTGAAGGTACTGTAACATGTATTGAAAATATAGTACCCAAATTTAAAACTTTAGGTAAAGAAATAGAAAGCCCTAGAATAGTCAGGAAATTATTTGATAATGAAAGTTTAGCCTCTGCCTCAAAAGTTTTGGGCACTCCTTTATGGTTAGAACATGCAATGCAAACAATGCAAAGAAAAAGAAAATGGAAAGAGGATAGAATTCCTAGTGAAGATTTAGTTTCTCAAATCATAAGTGAAAGTACCGGTTCGAGGAAGAAAAAGGAAAGAGGAAAACTAACTTCTTTTCAAAAACATGAAGAAATAGGGCATGTAGTCATTCAAGTTGCAAAACCAAAAGAACACATTAATTTTTCTGATCTAAATGCAGCATATTTTGATGTTAATGAAATTGACATAGGACCTGCATTCCATGATCGTACTATTGATATGTGGGAGTTTACACATCAAGAGGTAAGAGAGAGATTGGAGCAATTGAAAGATTAAAAGAACACTCTGAAATCCATTGTCAAATATCTATCTAATTATATTTAGAAACTCTTAGGTCCTATTTTTTCTGAAGCAACAAGTTAGAAAGAAGAGTTTTTTGATCCATCTTTGTATTCAAGTGAACAAATTTTAAGCAGATACATGAAGGTAGATAGATGGCACAACTCTCACAAGAATGGGTACAATATCTCACTTCAAAAGGTGTGGGTCTCATCGACTATGTAGACAGGTATTACAAAATATATAGTGAGCTAAAATGTATTTTGTTTACAAATTTGCAGATGGTTGAAGAACATAAAACAATACATAGTAGATAGGAAAAGGTATTGCAATATGTAATAGATATGGATAGTGAAGAAGCTCTGAATGTAAAAATTATCAAATCCATTGACACACCTTTACAAAAGTGGATATTTTCAATCAAATTCAAAATAGAGATGAGCACATATAAAATTGAAGAACTAAAAAATTTGATTGAAACTATCAATACAGGCATTAGTCATATGAAAAAGATGTTTACAAATATGAGCTCCAATATTGATGTAGTAAATGGTGAAGATGTTCCAGATATAGAAACGATGAAGAAAAATTATGAGTTGCATATTGAAAGTATTATCAGGAAAGAAGCATATAACGAAGGAGATATATACAAGTTGAGTGCAATTGCAGAGTTATTAACAACTGTAAATGAAGACACGAGAAGGATTTCTAAACAAATGAAAAGAATAAGAAGGGATTATGAATATTTGATTGTAAGAAATGAAAATATTATTATGCCACAGGAACAAGAAATGGTTGATGTAGTGAGAGAAATGGTTGAATATACCAGTAACAAAGTTGAAGAAGAAAACATCTCTATCAGATGATGTCAACTTTTTTTTATGAAGACTTAAGCATTCAGTTGGAAATTTGACACCTGATCTATGAGCAGAGGGATGGTAACTATTTATGAAGAATGGTGTAGGTTAGCCTGAAATGGCGGTCACCATATCTCATTATAACTCAACGAAGTTATCAAGAATATCTCTAGACAAAGGTGTCAATGATCAATTAAGCAAGATCAAATGAGTCCAAAAGTTTTTGGTCTTGTGATAGGCTGAGAGACTCATTTGTTTTTAAGTTTTCCTTGTTTTTAGGTTTACGGCTAAACAAATTGGACACTTGTTACATTATTATACATAAAAGGATTGCATGATTTTTTAACTATATGTTTTTTAATTGTAACTTCTTACATAGAACATCTTATCTTAGTTCATGCATATAACTTGTCTATTCATGTAAATGATTTCTCTATTGGTTTCCAAATGTTTGAATTTGATTGATTGTTGATAATTGATGAAGCTGAAATATAGTAGTTTAGATCTTCTTTTCAGTGAGATTTGTATGGTAAACTTGACACTTTGTGTAGTATTCATAGAATTTTTTGAAAACTAGTTTTTGTTAGATATTTTTTAGTTATAGAATATTTTGTTTGTTAAAATTGTTTTAATATTGCATATTTTTTAGATATAGGATATTATTGAATTTTGAAATGAATTTTTTACTATAGTATTTTAGGTGTTGTTTTCTGTGAGATTGGTTTCCTAAACTTGGTATCATGTCTAGTATTAATGGAATTATACAAAATATGTTTTTCATTAGATATTTTTTAGATATTCGATATTTTGTTTGTCTATATTGTTTTTATATAATTTGGCTGAATATGATGTTTGAAAGTTGTGTATTTTATATTGCTATGTTACAGTTATAATATAGATTGTCTGTTATATTGTGGATTTGATTGAACAAGGTCAGGTATGAATATAGATTATGATGTTAAATTTTTTTTTTCTTTTTGTTCAATGTTAATGTACATGTTTTTGTAAATAATTGTAAAATATTTTTTTTCTATTTTAGCTTAATTAGAGTAAACAAATAATTGTATGTGTTCATGTGGAAGGGTGTTATTTTTTCGAGGCACAGAACAGAGATAGTCAGGTTGTGGATTTGGATGAATATGATGTTAGAAACTTGTCTATTCATGTAAATGAGTTGTGTAATGGTTTACAAAATATTGAATTTCATGAGTTTTTGATATTTTATGAAGTTGAAATATAGTATTTTAGGTCAATTTGTGAGTGACATTATGGTTTGTAAAGTTTGTACACTATGTGGTATTCATGTATTTAATTATTTGACTAAATAAACTATGGAAATAGGTGATATAATGAAAAGCACAATTCCTCTAGAGGGCATTGAAATTGACACTAAGGATATGGGGAAGACCATGTCAGATGCTCCTATGTGAACATTTGAAAGTAACTTCATTATTAGTGATGTAGAGATGCTAACGTTGACATATACATCACATGGTGTATAGAAGACATGTTATACGTAGGATATATGAAGGTCTTGAATTTATTTGAATTTATCTAGACTCCCAGTTAAGGTTTTTCAATTTTTAAGGGCTTTTCAATTATTAGGATTTTTATAACAGCAATTTTGATTGTATATCCATTTTAATGAAATAAGTAGATGATAAATCTTAGAGCGACAACAAAATAGACTGTAGTTTGAGAGTGAAGAGAAAGTACAATTTCCCATAAAATGGTTATTGTTACTAAAATGATATATCTTTTGAAGGGATTGTATGTTTTGTAACTTTATAATGCATAATTTGAGAATCATGTGTACATATTTCTAATTTGAATGAACAATATACAATAATGATAGTAAAAATGTGTTGACATTTTTTTATGCGTTTAAGCATCTTTCTTCTTCTTTTCATGTTGTTAGATTTGCATGTTGTTTGATATGTTAATATATTTTGTAGCATTTGCTGTAAAAGTTAATCCTTGCTGCTCTGTAGTTTGGATGCAATTGTGACTTTTACAACTAACAAACCCTGTGATTTGTGTATTGTTAAAAGCCATGACATATGCAGTGGAATTTGATGGTGGTAACCCCTTTTAATTGGTGTGATAGGAATATTCTTTGGATTAGTATCACCGGTAGCTGGTCCAATGTAGTAAAAAAATTGAAGCACAACTATCAATGGCAGTTGATGAGGCTTTTCAGCATCGCTATCTACAATAGCTTCAATGTGTTCTATAACACCATTAACCAGGCATATCTGGTGACATAAATTATTAGATAGCATAACTTTTTGTCTTATTGATATCCTTATGCTAACCCGAAATAATGAGTATTACATTCGAAGCTTATTTAATTTGATCTTTAGATCAAAGCTGAACAATGTCAACACATGCATAGATATAATCTGAACAGTCATAGCTCAAAGAAGAAATACACATAGGAGAGATACAAACCCTATTTTATATTCAAATTTGTTGAATCATTTTCCATGTATACTCAATGCCTTTTTTTAGATCTTTTCCTTGAAGGAACAAACTTGATAAATATGTATGCTTGATTCTCAAAATATACAATGCCTAATTCCTGGGAAAATAGTTTTTGTTCATCTACATTCGAACTTTCAATTTTTTTTAGTTGTCATTTTTCCATGACATGAGTAGAGTCAAATCTTCAATTGTTGATTGTGCATTTGTTAGATTTGTAAGAAGAGAATGGAATTGTACCTAAACTCCTGTGTTATGAATTTGGAAAAAGTTAGCCTCTAAAGTGATTACTTTTCTGAATGAATATCATAATTGTCCACTATATGAATTTATAATATTTTAGATGAAGGCAATTACAAGTTTTCATAATTTCTTGGAGGGTTCTTATTGGTCTATGATTACTCCTATGTGGGTTTGTTTGGTAAATTAGATCTAGCATTGATTCTAGAGTTTGAGCCTTGGAAATCTATGTGTTATACTTGATTATATCTAAATGCTTCATCCTAATTTGTGGTTGAATCTTTCAATTATCTAAATATTGGAACTTTGACTATGTATATCTTCTTTGAGAGCATATGTGCTAAACTTGTGAATTATGTAATGTAGATTTCTTGATTGATAGGCCTTGTTGTTGATCATCTTATAACATTGGTATGTTGATTTCTGTAACAAATGGATTTTTTGGAGTGTCTATTATAATTGTTTATTTTAAGCTCAACAAAATATTATGGTGCATGAGAATCTTTCTTCACTTTCAATGAATTTTGGTGATGATGTTTATCATGATCCAATCTATAATTCCATTTTACTTTCAGTAGAAGCTTTATGTTGTTACATTATATATATTATTTTCTTTGTTTAAAGATTTTGGTTGTAAGCTCATGCTAATGCAATGTGTAATGATTCATGGATAATCTTTGATTAGAAGATGAGTGATCTTTCACAATGGTTGTTGGTGTCATGTGAAGCTTTTGGATTATGTCTTTATATTGCAATAAGAGTTTGATATATTTGGTTCTACTAACAAGGGACGTGTAGTATTATATCTTCTTGGTTTTGAGATTGTGGTTTAATTGTTCTCTTTGGGAGCTGTTGGTGTTGATTTTTTTGATTGTGATTGGGCCGTAACAATATTTAGTTAGGAGATGGTTATCACAATGCTTTGAGAGCTTGGCTACACATTTCAATGGGAGATTTGGAAGTGATATAGATTCATGATTTGATGATGGATGATTATCTTCATATGTTTGGTGATGTTTTTTGCTTTAGAGTTTTTTTTGTATTTTGTAATGATTCTAGATCAGAGTGTTGGCATGATGCATGTTCTCTTGAGACCATGATATGTTCTTTCGAGGATACAATTTTTCTTTAAGGAGATGATAGATCATGATGTAATGATATGTTTCATGTTTCTACAATTGGAACTTGGCAGCGATGTTGTTGTCTTTCTTTGGTTTTGAGAAATCATTATCTTGGACCTTTATATTTTATGCAAGGTTTTTGACAAGTGAGAATGTTGAAAAACTGTCTTAACCTTGATTTTACCATAAATGTAATTAATTATTATTGGTAATTTTAAAATATATTTGACTTTTCATGAATGTCATAATATTTAACTAAGATTACTATATGTCCTTGCTGTATTTGTAGTGAACTGGATGATGATGGGAGACTTTAATACTCCTTTGAAAGAAATGGAAAAAAAAGGTGGAAACAACAATCAAGTGGAAAGTAGAGTGGACCTTATGGAATTTATAAGTAATGAAGGCCTGTTGGACATTGATCTTGAAGGTATTGATTACACTTGGTCTAACAAGAGAATCAGATCTGACTTGATCGAGGTTAAGCTTGATAGGGTTTTGGTCTATCTTGATTGGTTTGTTAAGTTTTCTTACTCTCTTTCCTCTCTTAACTGTATTGGTTCAGATGACTATCCCATTTGCTTTGTTCCTAGTTCCTTTTGTGGGAAAGGTCATCCCCACTTTAGACTTGAAAAATTGTGGTTGGCTCATGGAGACTTTGAGAACAGAATCAGGTAATGGTGGAACATTAAAGTGGAAGGGAAAGCTATGTACCAGGTTGCCAAAAAATGGCGAATATCAAAGCTAGAGTTAAACAATAGAATAAGGACATCTTTTGTGATATATGCCAATTATATATCTTTTATATATTTTGTAAAATTCATATATCTCTTATATATTTCTCAACCATTTTATATATATTTTATATATTTTGTGAGAATTTGTTTGAAAATAAAAATGTTTGTACATATTTTGGTAAACTAACATTTGTTATGCATTGCAAAAGTCTTTTATTTTTGAAATGAAAGTATGTATTGTTAGTTTATTAGAATTAAGATTATAATATTATTTTATTCAAATTTGAATTTAAAAATTATAATCGATTTTGTTGTATGTTTTTTCAATTTGAAACATTTTTTTATTCATATGAAAATTGAAGCAGAATCTAAATACCTTGCATAACAACATTTGAAAGAACATATGACATAAATAAATATTGACATCACAAATATTTAAACAAGTAAGCAATTATATTTTATTATAGTTAAAACTAGTTACTTGTCCACATTTTGTTTTGAAAAAATTGGGATACATTGGAAGTTTATATTTGTAAATGGTTTGAGAAAATAAACATAATTAAAATATAAATAAATGCAAGTAAAATAGTGTGAAGTGCTCGTAAAAAACAAATTTTAGTCTTTTCCATTGACACAATCTTAGTCATAACAGTCTCTTGATAGCGCAAGCTATATTTATGAGTTTGAATGATTACTAGTGCAAATGGTGTGACATATGCATTTTAGACATCATCTGCCCACCTAAAGTAACCGCAACCATTGTTTCCTTGCTATATCAACTTCACATTATTATATAATATAATGTATAGTCTGTACATTTGTTCAAAACATCAAATACATGTGTAGTACTTACCTTCTTGCTAAGTGGACAGGTCCAAAATTTTCTTTGAGGGTTTTTCTTAGTGTTTGAGGTTTTCAAAATGCAAGCTCCTTCATTACAGTTGTAGTGTGGCTCATTTAGGACAACCATTGATATTCTTAACAAAGCTGTAAAAGACAAATACATGTAACAATGTTGAAACATATATTCTATAAATTTTTAAACTTTATTATGATATTGTATTAATGTATATAGCTATTTTTTAATGTTGATCTAGTTGTTACCAATCCTTATATAAAATTAAATTTACAGAATTATTGAATATCATTATTTACTTTATGTCTTTGTTTATTATAAAAGAATTATTTTTTTGTTTGTGGATTAGATGAGAACTTTTTTTTTGGTTTATTACAAGTCAACAAAGTTTTTGACATTTAAGAGAGTCTTTCTATTCGCTAAGTATCTCAATATAAAGTGAACGTAAATGATCACGTATAAAACATGAAATATAAAAAATTGAATGGTAAAAAGGTAAAGGCAAAGAACTTATAAATTTGTACAAAAATAAGGTATAATATGACTATGTAATATTGTATATTGCATTATGAATTTTTTTAAGGAGGTAGACCTCCATCTCCTTATACACAAGTAGTAGAAATCTAGTATTTTTCAAACTGAGAAAAGTTACAATCTTAAACTATATCATCATAACCCATGGGTTGACCATTCATGGGATTTAAATCATCAAACTAGTAAAGATGTTCAAATGTTTGACGTAGTATACCCCAGTTCTATGTATGAACATTAATAGTTGGATAGACCTTATAAGTGGTTTGGGTCCATGTAGGTATTTGTTCCCTTACAATATTTTGTATACATTCATGTATAGGTATAGGTAAGTAACAACCCTATGGTCCCCATCTTTCTATGACCTATTTGTTCCACAATGCGTCTGAGCCTGATGCAAAATGTAAGTGATACATTTGACTATGATAGCAAAGGTTATGTAAAGAAGTTGTATCGCTTTGTGGACTTTGAAGTAGTTTCTTTATCCATAATTCACCTGTAGCATTTATCAAAGAAGAGTATTCAGTGTTAGATGCTATTGATGCTGGTTGAAACCATGTTTCTCTTGGGACATGATGAACCTGTGCTAGATTGCATGTGTCACAAGACTGCAATTCTAAAATATATGGATCTCTGTAAAAGTGGTTAAAATTTCTTTGTGATACTGGACGAGATGTTATTAATTGACTTTCTTCCAGTAAGCTTTGCGCTAGCAATCCTGAAATTCTATCTTCTTCATGAATTCTTTCAATGTTCATGTGTTCAAAGAAGTCATTAATGACAATTGTTCTTTGTTGCAACATTTCTACAATGTAATTCACAAATTATTAATAAGGAGATGAAAACCATATAATTTTTTTGTCATTTTGGAATGCTCTACAAAGAAGAAAATTTTGTATAAGTAATCACTATTTATAACGGATAAATAGAATTTTTTGTACTCCTTTATTAGAGAAAGACTTTTCTTTCTATATATCTTAAAACAAATTAGAATATTGGTAAAGGTAGAGCATTCAATTTACAACCCTAGTTTTTTCGTCTTCACAATTTGGAAGACAAGTTATCTAATTGTTTTACTATTCAGTGAAATCTATGAACTTGGGATTAAGATATTTATCAAAAGAAGATATATTTAGGTAGCTAGATATTTTATTCAGATTATATTGTCTCAAATCTATTTCTATATATTAGTAGCTATCTATATTATTCTAATTCTTTTTGCGAATGAACTTTGTTATATACTTTTAGGTATTAAAATAAAGAAGATATTACAAAACTGAAAGAGATTAAGAATGATAAGAAATGAATGAAAATACCATAACTTAGTTTAAATACCAGATATTGTTGTGAGTTTCATTTGTCTTCTCTTCTATTCTTGGCTTTTCTTCAAGTTTCCTATATAATTTGATACTTTATAAATGAACATGGCAGTGCTGTAGAGTGCTTAGCACTCATAACATTAATTGGAGGAGATGATATTTTGAGAAGGCCATTAAAGTGATGTGATGGAGTTCTACATAGTTATTTTTATAATAATTATCTATGTAGTACAACAAGTTGAAATCAATCACTAATGGGTTAAATAATTGATATGTAACCATAGCTTTAATGTTACTCTTCATGAAGCGTTAAATGCTGAGATGAATATTTTAAATTTATTTTTAGATGTCAATTATATCACCAATAACACGTACGAAATGGAAAAGGCTCTCTTATTTTGATGTTCGATTGAACAAACTTGGAAGATCTCAAGATATATCACACATATTAAGAATGACAGATTTAGTATTAGACAAAATTAATATTATATATATAATTAGTTCACAAGAATCAAAATATTGAATGCTCATCTATGAGATATCTAAGAAAGATTTTATTAATCAATACTGGTCGAAATCATATACAAACTGAAATATTGGTATTGAATACAAGGTTTTCCTGCTTCAGAATTATATGGCAGACCCTACTCGTGTTTTCACAAAAGTGATATATACTTGAGTCATCATTGGCATTGTGTCAGTCGGGGTGCCTTTGTTGTGATCTAATTATTACATCAATTCATAACTATAATAGTAATAATGATATTAATTTGTAATTGTGTCCACTATTTAATACTTAGAATAAGTAGTAAATGTATATTTAAGCTATTTTTTAATTTGTATTGTAGAATATTTTTTGATAATTAATTTTAATTTTTTTGTATTTATTTAATGTTAGTGATAGTATAAAATATGAAATAATATTAAATAATAATATCATATTATTTAATAAAATTTATTTAAATACTAAAATATGACGTAATATTAAATAGTGAGATATTTAATATATAATTTTATTTTTTTTAACTAATATTTTTTTTGTTATATTTATATATTTTACTATGCAATTTGTGATACAATAATCATTATATTCAAGAGAAATAGATACGAGTAATAAGATAATCAACAACAAGCCCTATCAATCAAGAAATCCACATTACATAATTCACAAGCTTAGCGCATATGTTCTCAAAGAAGAAATACATAGTCAGAGCTCCAATATTTAGATAATTGAAAGATTCAACCACAAATTAGGATGAAGCATTTAGATATAATCAAGTATAACAGATAGATTTCCAAGGCTCAAACACTAGAATCAATGCCAGATCTAATTTACCAAACAAACCCACATAGGAGTAATCATAGACCAATAAGAACCCTCCAAGAAATTATGAAAACTTGTAACTGCCTTTGTCTAAAATATTATAAATTCATATGCTGGAAAATTATGGCAGTCATTTAGAAAAGTAATCACTTTAGAGGCTAACTTTTGAAAAATTGGTACAGAAGTTCAGGTACAATTATGTTCTCTTCTTATAAATCTAACAAATGCACAACCAACAATTGAAGATTCGTCTCTACTCATGTCACGTACAAGTACTATTCTCAGTAAAGAAGAACAAGAAGAGTCACATTGTAAAGTAGACCTTTTAGCAACAAATGTCAATTAAAAAAAATGAAAGTTCAAATGTAGATGAACAAAAACTATTTTCCCAGGAATTAGGCATTGAATATTTTGAGAATCAAGCATACATATTTATCAATTTTGTTCCTTGATGTATAATAAATGCTTTTAAATGCAACTGTTAACAAAGGAGATTTGTTATAAGAAATGAAAAATAGAAGGGTCATACTTGAGAATAGTCTTAATATAATTGACTTTAAAAAATTGAAAGGATGAGAATATACTTTTTTAGGTATCAAATGACATTAAAATGAATTTCATGATAATGAAATATAGTGTCTAACTCTAAGATAAGCAACATTATTGTAGGCTAAAATGATCTTGGCAATCCATTTTAAAATAAAATGGATTACATAGAAGCTTCAGATCTTTCGTAGAAGAAACAAAATGGTTTTTAGTAAGACAAAAAAGGTAAATTTAACAGTTTTTTGTTGCAATTGATAACTCATATGAGTTACCAATATTTCAACAACTCACAAGGTTACTTTAAAATATGCCAGTTGTAGCATCTATTCTTGGTCTAAGTGTTTGAGGTTGCTTGTACTGTTTGTTTTACTTTCAAAGTGTTGTGGCACTGCTACTAGTTACTTCTTCAGTGGATGTCTCTTCTTCATTTCCACTGTATAACGGATATGCTGCTTCCCATGATGCATAAGTATCTTCACTTGGCCAATGAAAGGCCAAAACTTCATCTATTTTAGGCAGTAATTTATCCCAATCTACAACTACCTAGTGTACCTCAGTTCTTGTATTAGTGAAATGAATTCTAACATCTTGCAAAATTTCAATTAATTTTACAAAGGGGGCATTGTCTTCTATATTTAGAATGGTATCTATTATAGTTGACACTTCTCCTTCAATTTTTTGTAACCATTGATGTCTGTGCTTTATAGTTCCATCTGCTTTGATAAGAGTAGGAAACATTTGGAAATCATTCTGAAAGTATCTTACTCTTAACATTTCTGCCTTCCTCTTTAAACTTTCCCTGTTGACTTGAAACTCAAAAAGGTCTTTAAAAAATTTATATGTATTTTTTAATTGTATATTGACAATAAATTGATCATTAATCAAGTAAAACATTGATTTCAATCTATTCTTTCTAGGAATCCAGCATTCTAAATTTTGGTCTAGAGTGGCTATCTCTTTCTTAAAAGATATCAAAATGTCAAACAATTGTTTAGCAGTTTTATAAACTTCTCTTGGTTTTACATTTGCAAAAAAATGTAAAATGGTATCTTTTATTCTTCTTTCATACCTTAGCTTCTCTCTTTGTTCATGCTTTTCATCAGCCATGGAAGGTGGGAAAGGGGAGAGTGGGTACTCAATAATAGGGCTTGAAGAAAAAGGTCGAGCAGGTGAAGAAGAAACACGTAATTGTGCTGAAGAATAAATTGGGCCCTGTTCACCTAAACCTTTGTTCAAGTTTGCAATTAATATATCCTTTTGATATAATGTTGTTTTCAAGTCTGCATAATCCTTTAACATTGTTTCTAGTCTTATTATGAGGTCCTCTTTTTCCTTGGCCTCCTTTTCTACGACCCTTGATGTTAGTTGGGCTGATGCAACCACCATTTCTGATGCCTCAAGTATAGAAGTATTAGTGACCCTTTTGACAATCAGGCTACCCATGATATCACCTTTAGTAATTTTCTTTCCTTTGTTATTGTTATTTTTGTTTAAAGACCACATCAAGGCTTGATGATTGTCACTAAAAGTGGCTCCCTTACTTGCATGTTATGCCTCCTGTCTGGTCTTATGAATTGGTGTCATTTGTTTTCTGACTGCATCGAAGACCACTACATCAACTATATCCCACTCTGGTAGAATAAGCACTCCTAAATTTCTTATCAAGTCTCTTCCCTATTTTGGACTAATTGTCTCAAACCGTTTAGTCATATCCTTCCTCACATCACTTTCTATGATCTTTAGATCTTTATCTGGATTCTCCTCATGCCTCTTTTCACAAGTTTCTTGAAATTGACTAATATTTAATTTCCATAAAAACTGCATTAACGCTCTAGCCTTTACAAAGACATCATGCTTATTTTATTATTGTGTCTACCTCTATACCTGCTGTCTCTCCTACTATCAAATCTAATTTAGGCTCTTTTGGTGGTTTAGGAACCCCCTCATTTATCTCTTCATAAGTCATAAAAATTTGACCTAGGGCTCCCAATTCTTGCATTTGTTCTATGAGCTCTTGATCATCCATTATGCTCAAAGGTGACTGGGATGGAGAATAATCATCTTCCACATGTATAGGCCTTTCTTCTAATTTTTGTTTCTTTGAAGTAGGTTGATAATAAGGAATATATTGCTATGGCTCATCCTGAGGTGACTGTGGAATGTCTACAATCTCATATTTTTCTACCTGTCGTGATGTAGAAGGAATATCCTATTTTCTCTTTTGTTGTTCGTGCTTTTTAGATCATGGTATAACCACATTATAACCAGTTTTCTTTTGTACCATGTATTTTCTTGGGGTCAATAGTTTTGCAAATCCAGGCTTTGTCAATATTGTTTGAACCTTCTTTGGTTTAGCTTTTATGGCTTTCTCCTTTTTTTGATTTATGATTTCAATGATATGTTCAAAATTATCCATAAGAGTGTCTATTTTATATCCAACTAGATTGATAGTTTTTAGGGGATCATATCCCTTCTCAAAGTGTTGGACAAAGTTTAATGTCTTCTTGTATACTAACCTTTTTTCTTTTCTTATTTTTTGTTCCTCTATATTAGGGATATTTCTGATGATACCTCTAGGAAATTAAAAATGTGTAGTATTGAAGAGCACCTGACCTTCTTTTTGAACATTTCATTATAGAAACCCTCGGGGTCTGCTATCCTAGCAATTGATGTAGCCATGTGATAGGGTGTGAGGAATTTATCAATATGTAGCCATCCTCCCTTTGTGATTATAAACTGGTCGGCAACTGTAACATTTGGAAACAGAGTTCCTCTGCATTTACCTACAAGAATGTTCTTTTCAATATCCCCTAATCGTCTAATGAACTCCACAATACCAATCTTGAGGGGTACTTGATATGGAAATACACTAGTACATTTGACATAATTTTTCTATGAAAATTATCAACCATTAATGAAAATGATTTAGGTTGGTCGAGGTATAGAAGGAAAAATCTATTTTTTTTTAAAACCATGCCCGTGTTCATCGAACTTTCAACCACTAGTATTCCCGTCGAATGTTTGATGAATATGGGCATATTACTTAAAAAGAACATTTCAATTCTCATTTTCACTTTTAGGGTTACAGCGAGCGTGATAATTAGGATTATCGTTGCTAAGCTAAGGAGCGGAGCTTATTCCTGAAGAGCGCGCCTACACCTAAGGTTAATAGCTCATTTCATTACTATCTTCCGTGGAGTTTGAGGTATGTTAATCCATGTTTGCTATATTTCATTACCACGTACTACATTGTCATTTTCTTGTACTAATCTCTAGTAATGTTGCTTGATATCTTCGATGGATTCTAATCTTGAAGTTAATAGGTTCCCAACTCATTCCACTCACCTTCTATTATAGCATTTATCATTTCGTTAGTTACATATATGAAATGTACCCAATTTAGGGCTTCGGCCTTGAAGCATTAAATCAGTCTCCCCAAATTCTGAGCCTTCTGATTACTGCATACATTACCTTAACTTGCTCCCCTTCCAATAGCATTGGATTCCCATGGAGGAGATACAAGTTAAGGGTTGAGTCCCATAACAAAGCCAATCAGAATACCTTCGAACACGGTCTGTTAGAGAATGGAACTCTGTGGAAAAAATGTAAATAATACTACACAATCAAACTTAAAAATGCATGAGTATGAATTTGGGGTGCATTATCCAAAGTGTAAGTTTCTAACTAGTGGCGAACTGTGTCTTCACAAAACATTTAACCGCATAATGAACAACAGTCACAACAAATACATAGTAGTCTAGCAGAACCCACAAATGTAAATTATGGGTTTCTATAATAATAGGGACTATATATAGTTCCAAAACACCAGTGCTCATTTAAGAAAACTATTCCATAGAAACAATAGATTCAAAGTGGAGATGCATTAGGAACCTTATTGTCATTCACTGAGATGTTTATAGAAGTTCCTTTTCATTCATTATTTGTTTGAACAAGATTGATACACACTATGTTGAAAGTTAGACACCTGGTATCAGTTGACAGATTATAAGTTTTGAGTTTTCTTGCAACAGTCTAGGTTCTTTTCATAATATGACCATCCTATGAAAATCCAAGGGCCCTAACTTCATGGGATGTGTTATTCTAACCTGTATAATAGCCTACTAACTCTTTAAATGCAGAAAAAATGCAGCATTGATTGACTGTTACATAATAGTGAGGGTTTTGTTACATCTCAGTTATGGAATGGTTATGTTAGGAAGGGAACTATGACAGTTGGTTATGAGGCTAATTCTTTTAACACTGAGGGAACAATGATAGTTGGTTGGAATGGTTATGTTAGGAAGTTATGGGATGGTTATGTTCCCTATTAGTTGGAATGGTTATGTTATGAATGGTCATAGGGAAGAGTGGTGGTATTCAAAACACAAGTAGATTTAGAAATTTTAGAGCTTTAGGCACTCTAGCCTATCAACAACCTCAAGTGTTTTAAATGAACTGACTTATCAAGGCGTCCACAATACTTCACAATGATTAATTTGGGCTTCTTGGATTTCAATGACTTAGGTTCAAAGGTTCTAAGATCCCAACTCAGTATCCACACTCCATTTTAACAAAGTTCTCACAAATTGAATCCAAAATCCTAATACCCTACTTATTAGCCCTGCTATAGACTTTGATTGATAATAAATCAATATTTTCTCAAGACACTAAATAAGAAAATGATATTTCTAGATACCCTTTACAAAGTGAAAAACAACATATCAAAAGATTTTGTAATGTTACTTTGGACAAACACTGCCAAACTTGACTGATGCCATGTTTTCAATGTATAAAAAATGACTAAATTTCAAAGGAAGTATCAACTCTCAGCCTCCTATCAACCCTAACTTTGGGATAGTGACTAGTTATGCCATAAAATGGCCATATGCAAAAGGAATTAACTCCAAAGGCTTTGTAACCTAGAAAACACCAAATTTGGTGCCCTCTAACCCTGGTTTTTAGGGCTTCTTCAAACTCCTATCACAACTCACTTCTATAACCAATTGGTGATTGAATCACCTTCCAATCAACATAATGAACTATTCCAAAACATAAAATAGATACCTTATGTGGACAGATTGTCCACTGTTACACCCAAGCCACCATTTTCACTGGTTTCTTTTACCATTCTTGACTGTGATCACTTCTAACTCACTTGGATCTGCATATGCATGGTGAACTTTATATAATACAAGTTATTAATTGTCATTCCATGAATTAGGCCTTATATTATTCATGGAATGACTTCCATTTATCTAAAACTCTACTACAATAACAAAATAATTAAAAGATAACCACTGTTCTACACCAGCACAAGAGCAAGTTCAAAGTAAACTGAAACTCATCAAATAGCAAGTCAATTTGGTTAAAAAGACTCTGTCAATGCATATATAATTCAACCTAGTTAATAGATTTTAAAATAGTCATCGAATTGCAGAGAACAATAAAGTTTTATTGTCTTTTCGTTCACCAAAACATACACCAGTCTGTTCTCACTATTTTGTAACAGAGACTCTCTATGACCATTCATAACATAACCATTCCAACTAACAGGGAACATAACCATCCCATAACTTCCTAAGATAACCATTCCAACCAACTATCATTGTTCCCTCAGTGTTACATCTCAGTGAATGGCAATAAGGTTCCTAATGCATCTCCACTTGGAATCTATTGTTCCTAATGTACCTTGAAACATATGAATCATTCATGTTTATGCATCCTCATTGTCTATCTCATATTCATGTATAGTTGATTTAAACAATAGAGAAAGTTACCACCACACATCAAACATAAGGTGCATTTGATTGAAAGATTGGTCATTGTCCCTATAATGACTGTCCTGGAATGATAGCATTTTGGTGAGTTAATTTGTTTATGTAGAAGTATGAATGGATTGGCTGGATCAATGGATTGGAATGGATATGGGAAGAGTATAGAAGATTTTAGAATGATGTTAGAGTTTATTGTGGATGAGAAGGAAAAGCCATAGTGCTTAGGGGAATAGTGTGATGATTGTCTCATATCCATTCCACATGAATTTGAGACAGACAATGAGTATGCCTTCATAAAATTCTTTGTGAATTCCTTAAAAGAAATTGCCAAAGAATGGTACAAAAATATCCTAGACAGTAGTACTATTTCATCATATTCATATTTCTTCATATTTCTTCTAAATAGTGTGATGACTGTCCCAACTAGAGAATCAAAACTTTATATTATAGGTTCTTCATGGCACTATAAAGGTTACAGTGCAATCCAAAACCAGTTCTTCATTGCACTATAAAGGTCTCGGTGAAATCCAAAACTAGTTCTCGTACCTTCCAAAGTACTAATGCCAATCATGCAATATAAGAATTTTCATCTACCTTCTTTGTACAAGTTTATACATTATTATGCTATTAAGTGATTGGATACCGAAGTTCTTGCTACTGTATTTTAGGAACATCATTGATGAGACATTCATTTCACAACCCACTCATAAATTTTAATTTTTAAAGGTAAGAATTGAGGAATGTAGAATTGTGTGAAATTTAATGTTGGTTTGAGGCATATATTATTAATTTTTTTTGGTAAGTTCGTTCAAACATTAGGTTTTTGGTATTATACATGATGAGCAATGTGTGACTGTAAATGCGCACACACAGGCATTGAAATTTCAACAGCTAGCAATATGGAGAGTTAATTTTTACATGATAAAGAGACTTCATGACACATAATATTATAAATACCTATTATAAAGGTAGCTTCGTATCGTTTATAAATAGCTATTATAAAGGTAGCTTCATAGCATTATATTGAAACCAAAAAACATGTGACCATTCACTCTAGTGGAGATAATTGAGAACATAACACTATTATTCATATTTTTCTGATAGAGAATCATAGGTGTGCATGTATAGTTTTTTTAGATAGTAAAAATTGACATTCAAATAAAAAGATATATTGATTTGATGAGTACTTGGCAAGCTGGTTTTTGACTTACACTTGGATTTGGATTTGGTTTTGGTTAAAATAATTAGCTAGAAGCTTGGCATTTAAAAAAAATACTGAATTAAAAATTTGATTTAAAGCTATTTTCTCTTTCTTTTCCATTTTATTCTTTATTTAAAGTGCTCAATATGTTTGACAATACTACACATGAATATGAGACAGACAATGAGTATGCCATGATAAAATTGTTTGTGAATTCCTTAAAAGAAAGTGCCAAAGAATGGTACAAAAATATCCTAGATAGTAGTACTATTTCTTCATATTCATATTTCTTCTAAATAGAGTGATGAATGTCCCAACTAGAGAATCACAAATTTATATTATAGGTTCTTCATGGCACCTTTCAACTTGTCCAATTATGCAAACTGCCTTGCCTGGGGTAGCTGTATCTAGTTGTGAGATTTTCATATCATATTTCTCTCAATAAGAATAGTTGTTACATAGGATCATTCAACTATTTGTGGACCCTTTGTCTCTCTAGGAGATTTTTGTACCTTGAAACATATGAATCATTCCTGTTTGTGCATCCTCATTGTCTGTCTCATATTCATGTGTAGTTGATTTAAACAATAGATTCGTCACTACAATGAGAAAGTTACCACCACATTGAAAACATAAGGTGCATTTGATTGAAATATTGGTCATTTTTTATGAGACAAAGGGTCCACAAATAGTTGAAGGATCCTATGCCACAACTATTCAGCTTACTGAGAGAAATATAAGGGATTCTCTAGTTGGGACAGTCATCACACTATTCCCCTAAGCACTATGGCTTTGCCTTCTCATCCACAAGAAACTCTAACATCATTCTAAACTCTTCTATACTCTTCCCATATCAATTCAAATCCATTGATCCAATCCATTCATACTTTTCTCATTGACCTTTCCATCATCCATCATTACTAAACTTCTCATTTTCTAGTACTATCCTTTGCATAATGCTGCCTTGGATGAATGTCCTTTAGTGGAATGTCACCTTATCCTCCATACTGTTAGTGAGTCATGATACTAAGCCTCTAAAATATTTCATGTACTTCTTGCAAAAACTTGACTCGTTGTCTACTCTCCTTTGATCTTCCATCAAGAACTGTTGCATGCTCATTGTTGTTTGGCATGACTATCATGGGATGATTGTACCAAAACATGAGAACTGAAAAAATTAAATGGAATACACCAAGAAGTACCAAATGATGAATGCTCAATTGTTGTAATGGAAAAGCAATATCAAAACCGTCCATTTATAGTCCTAATGATTTTGGAAATTGTTGACAAAGAGTGTTTCTTTTTTTTTATTATAGTATAAATGATTTTTCTATAGTCGTAATGATTTTTCTTATTTCTTGTCTTTTGTCCCTTTTTTATTTCCTATGTCTGTGCTTCATGACAGGATTTTTTCACCTTCTTTTGATGGTATATTTCATTCACTCTATGTGGAATACTATTTTGTTCACTATTTTATTTTAGCTTCATATTTCTTTCATTTTTCATATACACACAGACTACACATGCTGATAAAAAAATGAGCTATTTGATTTAGGTTTAATTTTCATTATTTTAAATGGTTAATATTTCTGATGGTACTCCTTGGTGTATTTGGACTATAAAAATAATCATATAAAAATAATAAATGTAGTAATGATGGTGCGGTGCATTATTGATATAGGTTCAATGACTCTTGTCAATGTGCCAAACTGTCAATGTGGTGGTGGGAAGTGTGTGTTGAAGACTTCACAGACATTGAACAACCCTAGACAACAATTTTGGTGTTGCCCTAATCAAAAAAAGGTTTCTAATGTGTATATATTTAAAGTTTCTAATGTAAATACTATTCATTATAATATAAGAACTAATGTACACTGGGTATCATAGGGAAATGATGGCTGCAGATACTTTAGTTGGGTCGATGACAACTCATCTGCATCTATCTGCCCATCTCCACTTATCTGCAATGAAGGATTTGAGTGCAAAACGTGTCAGGCTAGGGAAAATTCTGAAATTATATTTTTACGATGCCTTCTCTGTATTGTAATCACATATCTAATTTGTTGTGACCATATGCAGAGATGAACTCAGGAATTAGTTAGTTTAGTATTTTCATATTGTAACAGAACAGGCGGAATATTGTAACAAAGAATGGGCAAAATATTGTAACAGAATGGGCAAAATATTGTAACAAGGAATATGGCTTAAACACAATGGGAAGATGTCTTTCTATCCTGGGCTTGGATCCTTCAACAATTAGCTTGATAATAAATGAAGCAAATGAGAGCTGAGCAATTAGCTTCCCAAGAAAAATCTTGTAAATGAATTGTGCATACCCCGATTCCTGTGCCTTCTGTGCATACCTAAATGATATATATGAAACAACAAGGGTAAATTTAGCCTTACCCTTGTTGTTTCAAATATATCATTTGGTGATGAAGGGTGCTCCCCTTAATACCACAAACACATAACAGAAATAGAGAAACAACAACAATATGCAAGAACAGAAAATTGGCTTCTTATTATCTCCACAAATGTGGAATTACAAACTTTTAGAATTACAATATGCAAAGCCACATGGGCATTCCCTTACAATATTCTGTAGGACAAAGCCTCGAATTATTACCCAGATCTACTACCCAGAACTATTATGAACTACCTAAGACAATAATACAGCCTTCCTTATATAGGCAATTTTCCACCGCTTGGGAAGGTTCCAGAATTTTAGCCAATAAGGCCGACCAAACTTAGAATTATTTTATTTTACATTTTATTACATCATAGTCGGCTCAAGATAACCTTTGAAACCCGAACAAAAATTTTGAAGAAAATTATTTTCCGCCATTTCAGGTGGCCCAACTTCCGAAGACCATAAGTCATCACCAGTTGACCCGATCGGCTATTATAACCCCATTTCAGAAATGCCACGAAGTGCTCTACAGGCTTGACCCGCGCAAGCACCCGTCACCCAAATTTTTGACCTCATTCGGGGCCTCTAAAGCCTTCAAAACTGAGTTCAAAGTTTCTGTACCCTGCTGCCAATACTGAAAATCTTCAATATCTTCCAATATACACTTGACCTAGCAATGAAACTTTACTGGAAGACTTATATGACCAAAATGAACCTCCAAGAAAGAAATCAGATCATTCTGAGCACATACGAAAATTACCAAAAATAGTAACTTTCCGTAAATAGCAGCTCTGCACAAAATAGCCCTTATTGAGTATAAAAACAAAAATATTTTTGGGTGATGCAAGATTGCTCTTACACCCAGGATGCTCCTGCATCATTTGGGTACACACAGAGGGTGTTAGGAATAACAAGGCAGAAATAACAATTACGTGCAAATATAACTAATATCAGAAAATAATAAACCACACAGAATAGAACACAAGACACACAGATTTAACGTGGTTCACCCAATCCTTGGGCTACGTCCACCAACAGTGAGTCCAATATTATTATTATCGAGTGATTACAACCTGATTACAATCCGTAATCCCTTACAGCCCAATTCTTCCGCAAGTACTAAAATCATACATAATGAAAATCCCTAACCCTAAGCCATATTATACAAGATTTTCCCGCTTTAGGGTTAGAATGAGTTATAAGTAGTCGGCCCAAATAACTGAAAAGTAGTCGGCCTCAAAAAAAATTTCCTCGGGGGCTGCGCCCCCGAACCCCCGCTCTTGGGGGTTGCCGCCCCCAAACCCCCACTCGGGGCCCGGCCTGGCCCCGAACCCCGGCGAGGTCGGGGGGAAAAGTGTACAGTACTTTCCTGGATAGTACTTTCCTGATTAGTCACCACAAGCTAACAGAGGGCACATTAGTTGGGGTACATATAGCTCATTTATGGCCTTTTTCTTGGATAGCTAATTGCTCATATGTCATCTACAATTATTATTAAGCTAATTGTCGAAGGATGTAGGCTCAGGCTAGAAAGATGTCTTCCCAAACACATAAAAAAGATACACATAAACATGACAACTAAGAAACATAAATGTAGATTTCACAACAGCTGAGAAACATAATTGTAGGCATCATGGTCATAATTTTTTGGAGACAACATAATTGAGTTGTATATCCAGATGATGGAGAGAAACCTTTGCTCCTCCGATTCCAAGTTGACACTGCGGGATCCAAAGACCATAGATAAGGAATAAATTGAGAGAGTGGAGGAGGGCCATAACAACCAAAATAATACAGGATGAACCTCAAGTTAAATGAGGCAACTGTAAACATTTTAATAAAATTCTATTAAAATGTTTGCAGTTGCCTCCTTTAACTTGAGGTTTGTCCTGTATTATTTTTGTAATTATGGCCCTCCTCCACTCTCTCAATTTATTCCTTATCTATGGTCTTGGGATCCTGCATTGTCAACTTGGAACTGGAGGAGCAGAAGTTGATCTTCATCATTTGGGTATACCACTCAATTATGTTGTCTCCAAAAAATTGTGATCATGATGCCTAAAATTATGTTTCTCAGTTGTTGTGTCCCAGGACCTCTTATGACCCTTTATGACCCTTTACAACCTCTAAGAATGCATCTTAGAGGTCTTAAAATGTCGTAAAGGGTCATAAGAGGTTCCTAGGAGGGGCCAGATGAGCTTCCACCTTCATGCGGTTGGCCCTGTTAAGTAGAGAATGCTAATTAAACTATTCTTGAAACATAATTGTAGGCATCATGGTCATATCAGGGATGAAACTATTCCGAGTTGACACTACGGGATGGAGAACAACTTGGAACCGGAGGTGCAGAAGTTGCTCTCCATCATCTGGGTATACCACTCAATTACATCGTCTCTAAAAAAATGTGACCATGATGCCTACAATTATGTTTCTCAGAGAATGTTAAACTATTCTTGAAACAAAGAGAAGCTGGAAACAACCAACAAAAAAAGTGTGGACACTTGAAGATAAATATCAAATAGGGGAAAAGCACCTACAACAACAGAGGCAATAGCTGTAGATACAGATGAGGATATCATAGAAATCCCTAATTTAGTGTTTCAGAGAACAAACGATGGACTGTGAATTAGAAATTTCTAGGATATCATCATCTAAATCTATTATTTACATTGGAATTCAGCTTGTGGATATTGATACTGCACCAGCCGAGCACGATGGAGGCATCAATTCTAATGTGAATTGTAGTACTCAAGGTATAGATTTTCTATTCAAATTTTGATTAATGAATATTTAATACAAGAAAACATATTCAATTGTTTAAGGTGGATTAGTTGTGATGATGAGACAATCCATTTAGATGTTAACTTTGATAGTCTCTTGGTTTCAGGCAATGCAGAAGGAAAATCCTAGTTCAATATGCAATCTCGCAGAATATGCACGGATATCAGGTGGAGTTGAAAAATACAACAGGGTTGCATTTTTGATAGAGGTCTTTAATTACATATTTTAATTTATAGACCATTGCAAAAATGTAAATGTGTTGTGTTTTTTCAACTCCACCTGCTATTCGTGCATATTCTGCTTATGTTGCACACGCATTCTCGATTTAGAGTGGGAAAAATCTTACTTTTGATGCGAGGGAGAGAAGCCAAACACAAAGAACATGCAAATAAACATGACAACTAAAAAACATAAATGTAGGTATCACAATAGATGAGAAACATAAATGTAGGCATCATGGTCCCAATTGTTTGGAGACAAAACATAATTGAATGCTATACCTATAAAATGAAACACAACCACTACTCCTATAGTTCTAAGTTGACACTGTGGATCCAAAAACCATATATACATTCCTTATCTTTGGTTTTTGGATCCTGCAGTGTCAACTTAGAACTACAGGAGTAGTGGTTGCTTTGCATCGTCTGCGTATACCACTCAATTATGTTGTGTTTCCAAAACATTGTGAACATGATGCCTACATTTATTTTTCTTAGTTGTTGTGTCCTAGGACCCCTTATTACCCTTTACGACCATTTACGACCTCTAAGAATACATCTTAGAGGTCTTAAAATGTCTTAAAGGGTCATAAGAGGATCCTAGGAGGGGCCAAATGAGCTTCCACCTTCACGTGGTTGGCCTTGTTAAGTAGAGAATGTTAATTAAACTATTCTCGAAACATAATTATAGGCATCATGGTCACATTTTTTTGGAGACAACATAATTGAGTTGTATACCTACACGGAGAGAAATTTCTGCACCTCCGATTCCAAGTTGGCACTACGGGATGGATAACAACTTGGATCCAAAGGTGCAGAAGTTGCTCTCCATCATCTGGGTATACCACTCAATTATAGTGTCTCCAAAAAAATGTGACCATGATGCCTACAATTATGTTTCTCAGAGAATGTTAAACTATTCTCGAAACAAATAGAAGCTCAAAGAGAAGCTGGCAACAACCAACAGAATGAGTGTGGACACCTGAAGATAAATATCAAATAGGGGAAAAGCACCTGCAACAATAAAGGCAATAGTTGTAGATGCAGATGAGGATATTGTAGAAATCCCTAATTTAGTGTTTCAGAGAACAAACAATGGACTGCGAATTAGGCATTTATGTGATATCATCATCTAAATCTATTATTTACATTGGAATGCAGCTACAGATATTGATACTGCACCGGTCGAGCACGATGGAGGCATCGATTCTAATGTGAATTATAGTACTCAAGGTATACATTTTCTATTCTAATTTGATTAATGAATATTAAATACAAGAAAACATATTCAATTGTTTAAGGTGGATTAGTTGTGATGACGAGACGTGCCATTTAGATGTTAACTGTGACAGGAGTAGTGGTTGCATTGCATCATCTGGGTATACCACTCAATAATGTTTTGTTTCAAAAACATTGTGATGAATATTTTATATGATGTTTCTTTCCTTACGATCTGTGCATATCCTTTACCAATCTACTTGAGTAAAATTTCTTTTTTGATTGGTTAGTTCCTCTTGCATCATGACCAGCTTAAATACCATGACTGATAGGTGTCTCTTCTAGTGAATTCAATTGGGATTTGTAGTAGTCCAATTTTTTTTGAGCATGTCATACCCACAGAGTTGGATGTGTCATCTTTCCCAATTTCAACACTTTGTCATTTCTTCAGAGGATTTAACTTGGATATCTATAATAGAAGAAGCCCTAATATTTTTATCTCTTGATCTCATCTCATTGGACTGCAATTTATGTTATATTTTAGTTACCATAAATCCCACACATATTATGAATTCATGCTGCATTTGACACTGCAATGCTAATTATAGACAACCAATATATTCAACTAAAACTAGGAATATATTGGAATATATTCAAAAAAAAAAATTTAAACAAAATTTTGGATTGGTCAACATTTTGACCTTTCAACACTATTAATTTCAACCAGAATCCTATGCATTTGATAGTCTTTTCCACGAACCACTGTGGATAGTTCGATGTTAAAGGTCCAAGTGAAAGTCGCAATTTTGACCTTCACACTAATTGACTCAGTCAAGGTGGTGGTTTTATTCTTCCACTTCCAAGTGATTGTTGTAGTGGATAATTCAACCACTAGTCTGGTCGCAATTTTGATGATTCATCACCATGTAGACAATTCGACGGAAAAAGATCGACAATAGTTTTAGTAGACAATTCAACCAATTTTTGTAGACAATTCGACCTTTTCTCATCGAAATTTAGGGCAAAATTTATTAGTGATATGAATGGAGTCCCAGTAGAACCATGTATTTGGATAATAGTAGAAACAGGATAAAAAATGAAATCTCCCCAATTATGTACAATTTTAAGGTTCTTGGAAAATTGTTTTGGTCTTACAAGTTGAACCAAGGTCGTTGGGACTCGTGGGTTGTCATGAAAAAATAATAGCCTAAGCCTAGCTGCAAAATATCTATCAAAATTTATAAAACTACTATCATGTCTATCCCATGTCATACTAAGGTTCCACAATTGCACTGGCATATCCTCACCATTGCTCTATTTCATCAAAACCATCTCATTCTCAAAATAACTTGCACCTTTAAACAATAACATATACATTATAAAAGAGTACTAGCAGAAAGGCTTGTCTAGTTTGCTATTTTGGATAGCTACCAATCCATTATGAATTAAGTCAGCAATGAAGGAAGAAAAATCAAAAGTAACTGCTACAATAGGGTATAAGATTTGGATCATCAAGTACATTAAATGTACTGGCATTCTTTCTTCAACATCTTCTCCAAAGATCTGACATAGTGACCAATATGTAGTTCTTGCTCTCAAATTAAAATATTCTATTTTCAAAGGTTCCTATGTATTTGGTCCTAAGATAACCATTCCTCCAATTTTGTTGCAGAACTATTTCAAGGGCACAGTCCTGAGGTAATCTCTCTGAGAATTGTACACTTCCTTTAATTGGTTAAAATTATTTTTTTGTAAGTCATCTGAGGGCTCACTTAGTCTGAAAACCCTCTTGATTTCTTCAGCTGAGATACTTATCAGTACATTTCCACCTACATTCGTAATTACCCTAGTAATGGGATCATAATTGTTAGCAATTTGATTCATTAAATCTGTATCCATGAAAACATTGGGCACCACAAGTTTTCCCAAATCAAATTGCCATACATTGCTGCTAGGTGGGAGGGCATTTCTCTTGCTAAACCCTAGTTTGAACAACTCTAGACCAGTCATATCAAAACAACCACTTGCATTAATCGTGCCAATCTTGGCATCCCTTATGTATTTATCCTTATCATAGAGAACATCTGCAATTTGTAGCTTAGGTTCTTTTGGCGTCAATTCCTTGGCCTTCACTAAATTTGTGGTCGACTAATATAGTAATTCTAATAGATCTTCTTGCAAACCCCTATCGCTATACTCAATTCTATTGGATAAGTCTTTTCTTGGCAGCATTTGAGGGTAATTTTTTTTTTATGGTTTATGCAAGAGAACTGTTACAAGCATCTATAAAGCTTTGAACAAGTAATGTTTAGATATTGACTAACCTTTTTAGGGAATCCTTCAGGAAACGATAACCAGGTCTGCAATTTTTTTTGTCCACGTGCCTGCAAATTTAATATATTTGTGTTTGTGAGAATGTATGAACCTTTAATATAATAGCAATGGAAGATAATATTTTCAACAATTTTCTTCACACGATGTAGGCATTACTTTTCTGCGAAATTAATCTATCATTTGTGAATGGGAAAATTAAATTTCATACCAGTACTATTTGAATCTGGATTGTCGATTCTCTTGAGAATATAATTTGACAGCTTTCGTATGCTCATAATGGTTTGAAAGTTTCTATACGAAAATAGGACTGCTTTTTTATTACGATTTATGGACGGTAAACCCTAGTTAACTAAGTTACTAAATTGATAAGGGTAAAATATACCATTAACTACTATCTGACATACCTAGCTACTGCCTATTGAGTAGCTAGGTATGTCAAATAGTAGTTAGTGGTATATTTTATGCTTATCAATTTAGTAACTTAAATAGAAGATTTGAATTTCATTACAAATTGTCAAAATTGTTATAATTTAGATATGTATATAGAATCTATTTTGTTGAATAATTATTAAAATGTTACATAATTTGTATTAAATACTAATTTTTGTAGTAGAACTAGGTATGTCAGATAATAGTTAGTGGGATATTTTATCCTGATCAATTTAGTAACTTAATTAGAAGATTTAAAATTAATTACAAATTGTCAAAATTATTCTAATTCAGATATGTATATAGAATCTATTTTGTCAAATAATCATTAAAATGTTACATAATTCATATTAAATAGTATTTTTTTTAGTAATTAGTATTAAATATCGTATTTATTTAGTTTAGATATTAATGACCTTAACATTAGTATTAAATACTAATTTTTTTAGTAATTAGTGCTTTCGAATGTGGGTTTTGGTTTTTTATGTCAGCAACTAGTAAATGCCACATTTGATTGAATATCTTTATAAGCAGGACCTAGTTGGTAGCAATGCTAAGGTGTATTTAAAAATCAATGGCTATTGCATGATCACTAACATTTGAAGAAAGTGTGGCGATATTGTGACAACTACAAGATCTCATAATAGATTCAACACACAAATAAAATGTCGAAACATGAGTGAATTAAGTTTTAAATTCATGAGGAAATAATAAAATCTCTTCAGTTTTTAGAGTTAAGAAAATTTAAAAGAGGTCGGGTGTAAGAAAATAAATATTAGGAATATGAATCAAGTGGATGATAAATTCAAACATGTGCGTTTGTAGGTAGTTAAGTAAGATTTTAAAAGACCAAGGTAGAGTTTTCTTTGAAAAGGAAAGGCATTTAGGGTTTTTACATGATTAGTTATTTAATTAGGTCTTATATTGAATACAAATTCAATGGCTATTGCATGATCTTTAATGGTTAAGGGATTCATAGCAATCTTGCGACAACGGTAAGATCTCATAATAGATTCAACACAGAAATATAATTTTGAAACATGAGTGAATTAAGATTTAAATTTGTGAGGAAATAATAAAATCTCTTCGCTTTTTAGAGTTAAGAAAATTAAAAGAGGTCGGGTGTAGGAAAGTAAATATTAGAAATATGAATGGGGTGGATGATAAATTCAAACATGTGTGTTTGTAGGTAGTTAAGTGAGATTTTAAAAGACCGAGGTAGGGTTTTCTTTTAAAAGGAAAGGCATCTTGGGTTTTTCCATGATTGGTTATTTAATTAGGTCTTATATTGAATACAAAGATTTTACTCTGTATATAATCTTGAATAGTATTAATGAACTAAATCTTTCTTAGATTTGTAATGGATATGTTTTCATTGTGGTGGCTATTGCCAGTGATTTTTTTGGAAAAAGGCTGACAGTCTACTTTTTATCAGGCGGTTGTTGTTGATCTATCAAGCAAACACTTATTTATTGGGATCTTGCGACAAGCATGAATGCAGGGCATATCTCATTTGGTTCACTGTTTACAATAGAACAACATGAACATATGGTGTTGCAAAATTGAAATCAGCAACAATGGTAGCAAGAGTTATTAGGTGTTGATGAAAAAATGGAATTTGGGCATGGTCGAGTAATAAATATAAATTTTAATGGCTTTCAACTAAGTCATTTTGCGAATATCAAATACATAGATAAGTTTTATTTCTATGTTCATATATTAGAAAATGTTGTTATCTGAAAGATATCAGTGCACAAAACAAAGTTTTCTTAGATGATAGACATTCTTGTAAAAAAATGTGTAGTTTGAATCAAGCAATGAACAATGTCTTAAATGTGTGTATGGGTCAAATCAAATCTAATCTATTTTGTTGGACAAATCCTTTTTTTTTTAGAAATAAGGTTTTTTAATTTAGTGATTAAGTTATTGCTTATTGGTTGATTCAAACTACACATTTTGGTACAAGGGTGTCTCTCATCTGAGCAATGTTTGTTTTCTGCACTGGTATTTTTCATAAATAAAATAGTCCAAATATCTAAATGTTGAAATAAGATTTAGTTATGTATTTGATGACAACAAATTGACCAAAGTGGAAGTCATAAAATTTGGAAATAAAAAATTCAACCATGTTCAAATTTGAGTTCTTTATCTTTGTTGTGATTGGTGTTAGTTAATTCCAAGTGCGACTCCAGATCAATTCTATATGAGAATTTAGAAGTAAACTAATACATGGTTAATGATTGATAGTCTAGTTTAACTTTAGCCTTGATTTGTTAACTAATTAGGTTGAATGGTATAATTTTCTATTGCAAAAGATTGTTTAGTTTTATATAAATCATGTACTTTTTGCTCTATTTTTTTTCAGTGTTTACAAGGTGTTATTTTTCTTATTTTCTAGCTACATCTATAGTAAAAATTCTATATGGTATCTGATCTTATGTCCTAGGAAAGAGAAATAGAAGTTTTTTTTCTAGGTTTTAAAGATCAGATCAGTTGCAAAGAATGAAGTTTTCAAGCTCTGCTCTTCTCACATCATTCAACTATTTCAAATGCATACTACAACTATAGATTTTGCTAACAAGTAGACACTTGTACGAATCAGTTAGAGAAATAAAGGCTAAGTTGGAATCTCAATGAGAGATAGGTCAAGGTCATGGTCTCTTCGCATGGCCCTTGCCTTCTATGTCTGTTTAATGACACCATGTCATTGGATCTTTCATGCCTTTGTTCTCAACATTATGGAGGCATTTTCTACTATTCGTGTTGATGATTCTTAGCCTCTATAGTAGATCAATTGTATAGAGAATTGAAAGTTGTATTTTCAATCAGCGGTTTATTGTTGTATAGTTGAGTACTGTGAATAGAGTCAGTTATAGAGATTTGTGTGTCATATGCATCCTGGAACATCCCTTCTTAATTCTAACTGGCATGGCTATTAATTTTATATTAATTTCTATTAACCGATCATGTTGATAGGTGTACTTTGCTCTTGGAAATGGTAGTTTACTTTTATATAACTCATGCACTCAGTGCATATTGTATTAAATTTGCATTATTGAATGATGAAACTAGATATAGAATATCATTGTTGAACTATTCTTTTTTTATTCTATTTTTACAAACTATCATTTTTGTTCTTTCCTAACTAGATCTATGTTGAAAATTTTTCAATTTTATGATCATGTTTCTTTTATCTCATACAATAAATTTTTAATTGTTAGAGGTAGTTTGAAACAACCAAATAGCAATCTGACTTTGAAAAAAAATGTTGTAATATGTTGAAATTAAAGTTCATATACAAAAATCAAACAAGATTTAAATTAATATTGTTCAATGATAGAAATAATAAAGCATAAACCTGATGGTGGTATTTATTAACTAACGGTAGTTATGGTTACAATGTTAATAATGGTTACAAGGGTTTGTTGTAACTTTTTTTGTGAAAATCTGATTGACGAATTCTTGTGGCAATTTTTTCAAAACATTCTCTTGTTGTTGAATATTAATGGACATGTTCTTGTAAATATTGATGTATGTAGCATCAGTCAAATAAATTAAACTAATTCTATCTGCTGATATAGATAATGTTTGCAGTGTTAAACACATTTGTATGTTTGCTTGAAATTTCAATAAATATGGTTAACGTGTTAATAAAGTATAGTCTATTTATTTCGGAAGGTAAACAGAATTATTATGATTTTTATAAGAGAATATTTTATTGTATTTCCTTTTTAATGAAATCAGTAGATGATAAATCTTACAGCGGCAACAAAATAGACCATAGTTCCTGCGTGTCAATAGAGAGTACAGTTTCCAATAAAATGCTTATTATTACTAAGTTTATAAATTATTTGAAAGAACTGTATGTTCTGTAAGTTCAGAGTTGATAATTTGAGAATCATATATACATATTTGTAATTTCAATGAAGAATATACAATAATGATACAAGAAAAAAGGTTAATATTATGTTAATGCATTTAAGTATTTTTCTTCTTCTCTTCGCCTTGTAACATTTGGATTTTGTTGCATGTGTGAATATCTTTGAAAATTGAAAGCTACATGAATATGTAACCCTGATAGTTCATGAACTCTAGAAAGAGCTGTAAAAGTTAATCCTTTCCGCTCTGTGGGTCCATTGTCAATAGTTGCTTTTACAAGTGACAAATCTTGTGAATTGTGTATTGTTAAAGTCCATGATATATGCAGAGAAATTTGATGGCGGAAACCCCTTTTAATTGGTGTGATAAGAATATTTTTTGGATTACTATCATCCCAAGCTGGACCAATGTAGTTACAAAATTGAACCACAACTATCAATGGTAGTTGAGGAGGCTTTTCACCATTGTTATATACAATAGCTTTGATGTCTCCTATAGCACCATTAACCAGCCCTATTTGGACACATAAATTACTACATAACATAACTTGTTGTCCTATACATAAAAGAATGTGAGATTGAAGTTGTTCATCATCTACATTAAAACATTCAAAATATTTGTTGATTTGATTGAATGAAATTTGTAGCTATAGCTTTTTGTAAAGGAGTCATATTATTTTGTAACCAATTGTTTGCTGAGTCAAATTATCGATATCCAAGCATATCTAAATCATTTAAATGTATAGGCATGCCTAGAATTAATCAAGATAAAACTTTCCATTCATCTGGTATACTATCTTGCATTGCATCTAGATTTGTTGTTGGACTCGGTGCATCATCTACTTGTTCTCCATCTGAATGTGTTCTATGTACATGCCATGCTTCATATGATGTTGAAAATGATTCCCATTGTTCTATTATTCCTTCATCTAATGCTGCAAATTCTATTTCAATATTGTGGAATGGTTTGTATAACAAAAGTTCACTCCAGCAAAAATTTGTATAAGAAATGTCCTCTCTGAAAGGAATACTGATAAATCTAGGCAAGACTCTAACTATACAAGCTGATCTTCTTTCTTTCCATTTGTCTTGCATTATTGAATGATGAAATTAGATATAGAATATCATTGTTCAATTGTTCTTTTTTTTATTCTATTTTTGCAAACTGTCATTTTTGTTATTTCCCAACTAGATCTATGTTGAAAATTTTTCAATTTTATGACGATGTTGCTTTTATCTCATACACTAAATTTGTAATTGTTAGAGGTAGTTTGATAAAGCCAAATAGTAAAATGACATTGGAAAAAAGTGTTGTAATATGTTGAAAATAAAGTTCATATACAAAAAACAAAACAATATTTAAATTTACATTGTTCAATGATAGAAATAATGAAGCATAAACCTGATGGAGCAATTTCTTAACTAACTGTAGTTATGGTTACGATGTTAATAATGCTTACAAGGGTTTGTTGTAACTTATTTTGTGGAAATTTGATTGACAATTTTCTGTCACAATTTGTTCAAACCATTCTATTGTCAAATAAATTAAATTGATTTTGTGTGCTGATTTAGAAAATGTTTGCAGTGTTAAACACATTTGTATGTTTGCTTGAAATTTCAATAAATATGGTTAACATGTTAATAAAGTATACTCTATTTATTTTGGAAGGTAAACATAATTATTATGATTTTTATAGCAGCATATTTTATTGTATTTCCATTTTAATGAAATTAGTAGATGATAAATCTTACAGCAGCAACAAAATAGACTATAGTTCATGAGTATCAATAGAGAGTACAGTTTCGAATAAAATGCTTATTGTTCCTAAATTTATATATTATTTGAAAGAACTATATGTTCTGTAAGTTCAAAATTGAAAATCTGAGAATCATATATACATATTTGTAATTTCAATGAAGAATATACAATAATGATACAAGAAAAAGGGTTAATATTCTGTTAACGCGTTTAAGCATTTTTCTTCTTCTTTTCACCTTGTAACATTTTGGATTTTGTTTCATGCATGAATATATTTCAAAACTGAAAGCTGGATGAATACATAGTCTTGATAGTTCATGAACTCTGGAAAGAGCTGTAAAAATTAATCCTTGTCGCTCTGTGGGTCTATTGTCAATTGTTGTTTTTACAAGAAACAAACCCTATGATTTGTGTATTGTTAAAGCCCATGACATACGTAGAGGAATTTGACAATGGCAACCCCTTTTAATTGGTGTGATAGGAATACTTTTTGGATTACTATCATCCCAAGCAAGACCAATGTAGTTACAAAATTGAACCACAACTATCAATGGTAGTTGAGGAGGCTTTTCACCATCTTTATATACAATAAATTTGATTTCTCCTATAGCACCATTAACCAACCCTATTTGGACACATAAATTACTACATAGCATAACTTGTTGTCCTATACATAAAAGAATGTGAGATTGAAGTTGTTCATCATCTATATTCAAACATTCAAAATCCTTTTGTTGTTTTTCTATTGAAAGAGAAATAGGTAGATGAAGAGATAATAACTTGTGCTTATTATGAAAAGTTACCATTTCATTTGTTGCAAAAATGTGTACTTTACAATGAAACTCTTCTTGTTCCTCTTTACTAAGAGTGGTACTTGTCCGTGAGATGAGTAGAGTCCAATCTTTAGTTGTTGGTTTTGCATTTCTTAGATTTGTAAGAAGAGAGTGAAATTGTACCTGAATATCTATGTTACCAATTTGGTGAAAGTTAGTCTCTAAAGTGATTACTTTTCTGAATGATTTCCATAATTGTCCACCATAGGAATTTGAAGCATACATCAGAATATATTTAACCAGAGGAAGATGACCCAAATCACCAAAGAGAATCACTGAACGACCTCCAAAAGGAATGTGGTTGCTATTTGGAAATGCTTCTCTCAATTTGATATCAATTTTTTCAAATAATTTAGGACCAATAAAACCCATTTCATCTATTATGATGTACTAAACATAATACAGATTTTATTGTAATTTTTCTAGTTGTTGACCTTGTAATTGTACCATCTCTTTGATAGGAATACGTAGAATTGAATGAATTATAGATGCCTTTATGTTAAATGTTGCAACTCCTATTGGTGCAAGAAGTAGAATAGGTGGTTGTCTATTGGGTGCTGATTGAGTGAGACCAGCTTTGATTTGTGCTATTAGATGAGATTTTCCAGTGTCAGCAGTGCCTTGTACAATTAGCTGTAATGATTATTGTACAGTAGTTTTTTTTCTATGTGATATAATCATATCATATGCTTTTTGTTGTTGAAAAGACAATTTATAATAAATTTGTTGATGCATAACTAGATTCTCTTGAAATATTTGTTGATTTGATTGAATGAAATTGTAGCTATAGCTTTTTGTAAAGGAGTCATATTATTTTGCAACCAATTGTTTGCTGAGTCAAATTCTCAATATCTAAACATATCTAAATCATTTAAATGTATAGGCATGCCTGGAATTAATCGAGATAAAACTTGCCATTCATCTGGTATACTATCTTTCATTGCATCTGGATCTATTGTTGGACTTGCTGGATCATCTTCTTGTTCTACATCTAAATGTGTTCTACGTACATGCCATGCTTCATGTATGATGTTGAAAAAGATTCCCATTTTTCTATTATTCCTTCATCTGATACTGCAAATTCTATTTCAATATTGTGGAATGGTTTGTATAACAAAAGCTCACTCCAGCAAAAAATTGGATAAGAAATGTGCTCTCTGGAAGGAATACTGATAAATCTAGGTGAGACTCTAACTATACAAGCTGATCTTCTTTCTTTCCATTTGTCTTACATTATTGAATGATGAAATTAGATATAGAATATCATTGTTCAATTGTTCTTTTTTTATTCTATTTTTGCAAACTGTCATTTTTGTTATTTCTTAACTAGATCTATGTTGAAAATTTTTCAATTTTATGATCATCTTGTTTTTATCTCATACACTAAATTTGTAATTGTTAGAGGTAGTTTGAAAAAGCCAAATAGTAAACTGCCATTGAAAAAAAGTGTTGTAATATGTTGAAAATGAAGTTCATATATAGAAAAACAAATAATATTTAAATTTACATTGTTCAATGATATAAATAATGAAGCATAAACCTGATGGAGCAATTTCTTAACTATAGTTATGGTTATGATGTTAATAATGCTTACAAGGGTTTGTTGTAACTTATTTTGTGGAAATCTGATTGATGATTTTTTGTCACAATTTGTTTGAACCATTCTATTATAGTTGAATGTTAATGGACATGTTCCTGTAAATATTGATGTATGTAGAATCAGTCAGATAAATTAAACTGAGTCTGTGTGCTGATTTAGATAATGTTTGTAGTGTTAAACACATTCGTATGTTTGCTTGAAAATTCAATAAATATGGTTAACATGTTAATAAAGTATACTCTATTTATTTTGGAAGGTAAACAAAATTATTATGATTTTTATAACAGCAGATTTAATTACATTTCTATTTTAATGAAATCAATAGATGATAAATCTTACAGTGGCAACAAAATAGACTAGAGTTCCTGAGTGTCAACAAAGAGTATAGTTTCAAATAGAATGCTTATTATTACTAAGTTTATCTATTATTTGAAAGAACTGTATGTTCTGTAAGTTCAGAGTTGACAATCTGAGAATCATATATACATATTTATAATTTCAATGAAGAATATACAATAATGATACAAGAAAAAGGGTTAATATTTTGTTAAGGCATTTAAGCATTTTTCTTCTTCTTTTCTCCTTGTAACATTTGGATTTTGTTGCATGCATGAATATCTTTCAAAATTGAAAGCTAGATGAATACGTAGTCTTGATAATTCATGAACTCTGGAAAGAGCTATACAAGTTAATCCTTGCCACTCTATGGGTCCAATGTCAATTGTTTCTTTTACAAGTGAAAAACCCTGTGATTTGTGTATCGTTAAAGCCCATGACATATGTAGAGGAATTTGACAATGGCAACCCATTTTAATTGGTGTGATAGGAATATTTTTTGGATTACTATCATCACAAGCTGGACCACTGTAGTTACAAAATTGAACCATAATTATCAATAGCAGTTGAGGAGGCTTTTCACCATCATTATATACAATAGCTTTGATTTCTCCTATAGCATCATTAACCAGCCCTATTTGGACACATAAATTACTACATAGCATAACTTGTTGTCCTATACATAAAAGAATGTGAGATTGAAGTTGTTCATCATCTACATTAAAACATTCAAAATCTTTTTATTGTTCTCCTATTGAAATCTTTGAGCCACAGGTTGATGAAGAGATAATAACATGTTCTTATTATGAAGAGCTACCTTTTTATTTGTTGCAAAAATTTGTACTTTACAATGAAACTCTTCTTGTTGCTCTTTACTAAGAGCAGTACTTGTCCATAAAATGAGCAGAGTCCAATCTTCAGTTGTTGGTTCTGCATTTCTTAGATTTTTAAGAAGAGAACGGAATTGTACCTAAACATCTATATTATCAATTTGTCAAAAGTTAGTCTCTAAAGTGATTACTTTTCTGAATGGCTGCCATAATTGTCCACCATATGAATTTCAAGCATACATCAAAATATCTTTAACCAGAGGAAGCTAACCCAAATCACCAAAGAGAATCACTAAACAACCTCCAAAAGGACTGTGGTTGCTATTTGGAAATGCTTCTCTCAATCTGATATCAATTCTTTCAAATAATTTATGACCAATAAAACTTATTTCATCTATTATGATGTACTGAACATAATACATATTTTTCTATAATTTTGCTAGTTGTTGACCTTGTAATTTTACCAACTCTTTGATAAGAATACATAGGACTGAATGAATTGTAGATGCCTTGATGTTAAATGCTGTGACTCCTGTTGGTGCAAGAAGTAGAATAGGTGATTGTCCATGGGTGTTGATTGAGTGAGACCAGCTTTGATTTGTGCTATTAGATGAGATTTTCCAGTGTCCGCAGTGTCTTGGACAATTAGCTATAATGGTTGTTGTATAGTAGATTTTTTGTTATGTGATATAATCATATCATATGCTTTTTGTTGTTGAACAGACAATTTATAATAAATTTGTTGATGCATAACTGGATTCTCTTGAAATATTTGTTGATTTGATTAAATGAAATTTGTAGTTGTATCTTTTTGTAAAGGAGTCATATTATTTTGCAATCATTTGTTTGCTAAGTCAAATTCTTGATATACAAGCATATCTAAATCATTTAAATGTATAGGCATGCCTAGAATTAATCAAGATAAAAATTTCCATTCATCTGGTATACTATCTTATATTGCATCTGGATCTGCTGTAGGACTTGTTGGATCATCTGCTTATTCTACATGTGAATGTGTTCTACGTACATGTCATGATTCATATGATGTTGAAAAATATTCCCATTGTTCTATTATTCCTTCATTTGATGCTGCAAATTCTATTTCAATATTGTGGAATGGTTTGTATAACAAAAGTTCACTCCAGCAAAAATTTGGATGAGAAATGTCCTCTCTGGAAGGAATACTGATAAATCTAGGTGAGACTCTAACTATACAAGCTAATCTTCTTTCTTTCCATTTGTGTTGCATTCGACTAGCTCTAAATGTCCATCTTTGGGTTATTTCAATAAGAAAAAATATTTCTAAACTTGTTGGCCATGCCATATAATTTTCAATTTGGTTATGGCATAAGCTTTTTGGTACATCTAATATAGGTAGATGTTGAAGATTTTTTTGGTTCACATTCAAAGATACAAATTGTCTACTATAGAGAGATAAGGGAAGCTTTTGTAGAAGATGGTAGGTTTCTTGGGTACCTATATCATGGTCTACAAGATTTTCAAGAAGCATTTTTTGAAGTGCAGCTAGAGAAGGCATTGTACCATTCAAACTTGAAGATATTCTACTTAGCATTGCATGATATGTTTCAGATTTCTATTCTGCTTTTGTTACATACTTTTCTATATACTTGCTAATTGGATCAATCAAAAGAATAGGTTGATAATTTATATTACCTCTCCAAATAGAAAGCATTTGTATGTTATGTAAATTTAGCCAATCATCATTTCATTCTGCTGTATGTTTAGGTTCAGATTTATCTGTAAGTGTTAATTCAGATTTTTCTTTTATGGTCCATGGAGCTTTATAACAACATGAAATAGCATCACCCTTTCTTCTTAAACATGTCTGTACAGAGCATTTGGTGTGATGTTGTACACGATTAATCAAATCACTATAATCAAAAGCCACATTTGTTGCATATATCATCTTTGTAGTCATGAAACAAGGATCATGAAGAGATGTAGAAAACATTCCTTGATTTCTTTGTTGAATGCTTTGTGGATTCCATGCAGATACATATTGGTCTATGTAATCTAAAGCTCTCTGCACTGATAGATCATTATTCTATTGCAAATTTTTTATATCTAGTGCATTTGGCAACAAAATAAATTCATGAATATGTGGAGAACCTCTACTTTTCCATTCAAACCTGATATAAATTTATGTTAGCAAATCATATTAGTAAACCAGCTATTTTTTTTAACTGAAAAACATTTTAAATAGATTATATACCTGTACCAATAGTCAGTTGCACCAAACAGTTTCTCCAAGACTTGCTCTTGAAATGCTATGAATCTATGATGCATATACATAGCTGTCAAATGAGGATTCTCAATAATATTTTAGATTTTCCATCTTGTAGGCATTGATGGATTTGTTGGTATACTGGATGGGATGATATTGTGTAAATCAGGCCATTTGGTATCTACAGCACTCAAGGTAAAAAAAAGTGTAGGACAACCAATTTGAATAACCATTTCTATCAATTCTACTATTCGTTGATTCCAAAAAGATCTAGTTCCATGTACAGAAGAACCAAATCTCATCAACTGATCTACCAATTTATCATCAGGTACATCCCATAGCTTTTGATGAAGATCTGTAATTGTTATAGGTAAAGATCCATCTAATTGTTTGCGAACAAACATAGATGTTGTGGCCTAGCTTTGATGACGCATGATAATATTCAATACAAAATACCTAAATCTTGAATGTTGCCCAAATTTGTTATCATAGTATCATAGAAGGTGAAGAGCATAATCATGGAGTTTGACTTCTTTGATATGTGGCTATTTGAATGCAGCCATTCCATTGGGAAACAAAGTTGGAAATGCCATTACAAATAAACCTTCAGTTGTGTACTCATTAATAGGAAAAGGCATGATAGGAGGCCATGCAATAGTTTCTATTGTTCAACCTTCACCTAAATGCAACAAGGAGCGTATTTCTTCTATTTCTCTATGTGGAGTAGGTAGATTACAAACAAATGAGCTGTTAAATTATAGACTTTGATCAAACTCATTTTCTTCTATCTCATCTAACATAGATGATTTATCTTCAATAGGATGACTATTTTCCACTACATTAAAAATTAGCTTTGAAATATCAGTACATTGTAAAGGCAATGATGCTAATGCATTTTCATCTATTTGTACATCCCTATAGTATGGGTCATTCAATGTTTTATATTTCAATGCTTCATAAACATGAGATTTGCTAACATAAAAATGATAATTTTTATTTCCTACACTCTCTCTGTTAACAATGATTATATCGAATGCATCTACTCATCTTGGTAACAATCTTATGATATTGGAAATATTTTGAGGAAAACAAATAATATGACCACTATATCTGTGTTGACCACCCTTTGCATATGTAACTTGCAAAATAGGACTTATTTTTTCTATTAGCATTTGTTCAATTTCTATTAAGATTTTCAAACAGAATGGTTGTTCACCTAGATCCGTATTGTTCCACTTTGAGAACCGATGGCCATTTTTCTTCTAAATTGCATCTGTAGCATATTAAAGTTTCATCTGATATGCACATTTTAATCCCAGGATAACTTTCCATACATACAGAACACCTTGTATAGTTTGAAATACCATCTATCTTTGTACGAAATTATTTTCTGGCATTGTAATAATTTTCAGAGAATGGTGAACTAAGAATATGCTCAGTTCTATTCATGGATGTCGTATGATCTTCAATACAATTAAGTATTTGATGTTCTGGCAAGGAAGAATTTTCAATAATTGAATTTGGTAGAGGATATGAAATTGAAAGTTCAATTGGTTCTAAATGATATGAGTTGTTGGAACAATGTAAATTTGATCCAGAAATTGCAAGATTAGTATTTTGAGATATTTCTCATCTTCTTTTGTTAATAACATTTTTTTTGGCATCATATCTAGCTCTCTACATCTGATTTTTGTGATTGCTCTTAGCTTCTCTTTCATTATTTGCATTATCCATGACTACATATATAATTGTCTTTTATATTTGTAATCATTGAAAATCAGCAAGTTAAAAAGAATATAGAGATATGCAAATGTAATCAACAAATAATCTTGGTAAATTTGGAAATATTGCTTGTTTATAAGATTTCTGCAGAACATATATAATTTTTATTTATATCTATAATAATTAGAGTTTGTAAATTTTTAAAACAATACTGAGATATTTAAATGTAAAAAGCAAAGAATCATGCTAATTTTGGAAATATCGATTCTCTATAAGATATATTTCACAAATATTGAACAACATAACATTAACATGACACAATTTATTGTCAAATTTACATATATACATAAACATTCATTAGATATGTTCAATGTTACAAGTAAAGTACTATCTTAAGCAACCTTCAAAGAAAGAACTAATATGCTTTGAATTTCTTGCTTCACAAAAGAAGATGTTTATTTAATTACATTAAAAACAAACTCAGAACTATACAGATTATCTAAAATTTGTTTGATGAACCAATTCATTGAAACAAATTATACGTATACTAGTTCCTTGTTACTGAGAGATGGAAATGTAATTTAAAAACAATCATGGTCTAGAAATATCGATTCTTTATAAAATAGACTTCACATAAGTTGAACAACATAAAATTGATATGACATATTTTATTGTGCAATATACATATATACATAAACATATGATCAGATATGTTCAATATTACAAGTAAACTACTATCTTAAACAATCTTCAAAGCAAGAATAATTATGCTTTGAGATTCTTACCCGCCAAAAGAAGATGTTTTGATACTTAGATCAAAGACAAACACAGAACCATATAAATTATCCAAAATTTGTTTGTCTACACCGGGTTCAGCAAGCAACAGCTGAAAATCTTCTACATCCACACCAAATAAAGCATTTGCAAGACCTTCAAAGGCAGTAAAATTGTGAAGTTTTCCTAATGGATTTTGCAAATCCATATTAAGCATGTAGATCAAATGACATATTGGAATATGAAGACAACATTTAGGACATTCATATGTCCCAATAAGATTCTAAATAACTTTATTTTTAAATTTTTTTCCATCAATGATTCATGGACATGAAAGATAATAAAAGTTATCCAAATCAAGTCTACAAATTTGTGCTATTACGCAAACAGGAATCATGGAATGGAAGTCCTTTTTACAAATGGTAGATATTGTGTGTGGATTTTTAAATCTGACAAGTAATGTTGGCTCTTTCATTAGAGAAATAGAAGATTGATCTTCTCCTATTCTTGTAGACCATGACAATAGAGCAGCAGCCTCAGCTAAATTTGGATTGAAAAGACCATTGGTTGAAAAAATAGTATCCAATGATTTACCAGACCATGAAAGCAAACAACCAGATTTAATTAAAACAACAATTATTTTACTTTCCCTGACAAATTCAAAATTTGTTGTTCTTCATTCTCACAATGATGTCCCCATAGAGTCATCTCAATAGAGTAGCCACAGATATCTTTGATACACGTATTACATTTTTTTATTTCAGTACCATCTTTTTTTATAATTGTACTGGATGTATTGATAGAAACAACAATTCCAATTACATCTGCTAGTGAATTAATGGGAAAAGATTCAAGAGATTCAATACTCTTTATATGGTAATCATGTTTACGAATTGCAATCTGAACACATGTGGAAGGTATGATTCTTGAAGAACCTTGAAGAACTATTTCATAGGGATTGGTTGAACTATTGAATTTTGTATTTGCAACTTTAGAGAATCGTTAGAAATCAAATAAAGATTATTTGGTTGAATAATTTCAAAAAAATTATCAACCAATTCATTAAAACAAGTTATATGTATACGAGTTCCTTGTTTGTCTATGAAGTCAAATCTGAATACCTTACCCTCTTTAGACATTTTTTTGAAATAATGGATAGGTGATTTTTGTAAAGCATGACCCTCAATAGTCCATAACTAGTGGTATGGGGTGAAAAGTTTTATCGCAATTGTGTTACATGAAGAAGCATTTAAAACTCCATGACTGCTAAACGATGGTATCTGTTCAGTACCTTGTACTATAGGTACTAGGCATCTAATAATTTCTCCATGATTGGACACTATATGAAAATTTTCAATTAGGATAGCCCTATAAGTAGAAATAATATAGAGATTTAATAAAGTTTTATAATCGAATTCTCATAAGTATGGTAAAATATAGTAAAATAATTAGCATACATGTAATTGTGGAGTTGCTTGCAAGAGTATTCTTTGATGCAAACAATGGAACTTTTAACTAAAGCCTCCTCCACTACAAGTGTATTAAATTATTCTAACAAAAGAGAAAAGTGTGAATGCACACCATCAGAAAGTTCCACACAATATTTTGTACTTGCAGTATGTTGTTGTTCAATAGAATGGAATTATAAAATTTGAAAACATGGTTCTTTGATCGAAATATCATGCATCGACAAACGAGTGAACCCTACCATAGTGTATCAGTGGAATAACCTTTCTATATCACATTCTTGGACTGACTCGCCACTTAGGTGAACCACAATCAATCAATGAGTTGAAGCTCTACCGAAAACTACATCCATTGTTTGACTAATTGGTCCTTTTGTTAATAAGGCCATTTTTGTTACCTATTTAATGGCAGATAGTCTGATGTCAGTAATCAATAGTATATCATAAACATATATACTATAGTTCTCAGTGATGCATTGTTGAAAAAAAAATGTACATATTATTTTGCGATACAAATAATTTGTTCGACATTGAAATGTAACAAATGAAGAAAATGCAGAACTCTAAAACTATAACTTAAAACAACCTATGATAACAATGCCTCCATAATGATGAACTTGAAATGTCTTGATGGTCAGGTGATTGTATATATTGAAATCTGTATAAACGCTTCTGTAAAATATGTTACAGGTTTAGTAAATTATTAGTAGAAAAGTTCTTATGTAGGGTACGACGATGGTCAATTGAGGCGGTCACCTTGAAAAGAAAAACCCAAAAAATGTTACCAACCAAACCATCTAACATTGAATGCAATTTAATGCATCTACAAAAACTCTTATCTATACAAGTAAAAGCTACAAATATAGCGAGGACATGTAGAAATTGACTAGAAATAAATACTTGTTCTGAATCATCAAACTGCTATTTATATTGATATCGAAAAGACTTAGATATTTAAACATAAAAAATATTGTGATACATATTTAAAAAATTAATTATCCATAGATAAAAAAATATCATCTTAATTTTTTGCATTGTGAACCATTATGACAGAGTACGCCTACATATATTAAGAAGTAGAATGTGTCTTCAAATCAATCCAGAAGTATATTTTTGTAATGTATACAATTATATTAATCATAATATTTTACCTGTGGTTGTTGATACATATTAAATGGCAATAAATTTCAAAAGGAATGCATATGGTATTTGGTTTCTTCTTATACTTTTTATAACAACCAATGAGTACAATGAATAATTTACATGTTCATCTTGTACTGTATTTTGTTGTCATTCTAACAACATGGCTACCTTATCTCATTTTTTATAACTTGTCAATGTCGAATATAGTAGTGATTGGCATATATATCCGATGAGCAAAAACATTAAACTCAATACAAATATTTTACTGTCAACAATTTGGAATAGTAACAATTTTTAAAAGAATGGACATTAGTCATTAGATTTATATGAAATTCATTGCTAAACATGGTTTTCTATTTTAACACGTTTTCCTTATTCACTATTAAATGAAAGAGGGTTTCGAAAGATCTAAATACCAGGGCTTTGATCTTGTCTAGAATAGAATCTAGCAGATGGTGCATGTTCACAAGGAACAATGAGATGTGTTGCGAACATACGACAAACATTTATCGAAGATGCATCGACGAGAAACCTTATATCACAGGTTTACATGTTGATCCTATGCTATATTTTGTTCTCATTATAATAACAGGGCTACCTTGTCTCATTTTTTATAACTTGTCAATATCAAATATAGTACTGATCAACATATATATCTGACAACCAAAAAGATTGCTCTCAAAACAAATATTTTACTGTCAACAATTAGGAACAATAATAATCTTAAAAACAATAGAGATTAGTCATCGGATTTATATGAGATTCATTTCTAAATGTGATTCTCCATTTTAAGGTGTTTGCTCTATTCACTACTAAACAAAAGGGGGTTTCAAAAGTTATAAACACCGGGGCATTGATCATTTGTAGAACACAATCTAATGGATGGCACATGTTCTCAATGAACAATGAGATTCTTTGTGAACATACGATAGCCATTGATCAAAGATGCGTCGATGAGAAACGTTATATCATAGCTTTACATGTTAATCTTATGGTGTATTTTGTTGTCATTATAACAAAAAGGCTACCTTGTCTCCTTTTGTATAACTTGTCAATGTTAGCTGTATATATATCCGATGAGTGAAAATATTGCACTCAAAACAAATATTTTACTGTCAACAATTTGGAACAGTAATAAATTTAAAAATAATGGACATTACTCATCGGATTTATATGAGAATCATTGCTAAACATGATTTTCCATTTTAGTGTGTTTGCCTTATTCACTACTAAATGAAAGTGGGTTTCAAAAGTTTTAAATAATAGGGCATTGATCTTCTTTACAATAGAATCTAATGGATGGTGCATGTTCATGTTAGGAATAAGGTGTCTCAACCTTGGATAGTTCCTATTCTTATTATTTTTTTTGTAAAATGTATTTCTTCCAAATAATGTTGATGTGTCGGCATCTTGAATTGTGTGTAAGGAGATCATGGCTAAAATGGTTATGACGGATTCCTATGACACGTAAGATGGATATGACGGATTCCTATGATGCGAGTGTATTGTCAGAACATTTTATGCTGTTGTGATTTGTCTTCAAGTTTTTTGAAATCTTCTGAAAGAACTTGCATTGCAAGTGTATTGTAAACTATAATAGTTTTGATCAATACATTGTGCAGGTTTTGGAGTGCTGGGGTTTTTACCGAAAGGTTTCCCCAGGGTATATCATTGTGTCATTCTCTATTTTTCTGTATGTATGGCATGTGGTTGCAATATCTTTGTTAAAGTAGTTAACAAATCTAAAATTGTAAGGATTTAAAAGAATTTGCACAATACTTTCCTATAGAGATTAGCGTAGGAAGTTGTTTCCGCACCTGAGTTTCCTTACAGTTCACAAGGAACAATAAGATTCTATGTGAACATATGACAACCGTTGATGTAAGATGAATCGATGAGAAACCTTCTATTGCAGCTTTACATGTTCATCCTATGGTGTATTTTATTGTCATCAGATTTATATGAGATGTGTTGCGAACATATCATAGGCGTTCATCGAAGATGCATCGACGAGAAACCTTCTATCGCAAGTTTACATGTCGATCCTATGTTGTATTTTGTTCTCATTATAATAATAGGGCTACCTTGTCTCATTTTTTATAACTTGTCAATATCGGATATAGTATTGATCAGCATATATATTCATTGACCAAAAAGATTGCTCTCAAAACAAATATTTTACTAAATAAAGGGGCATTGATCTTCTCTGCAACATAATCTAATGGATGGCACATGTTCACAAGGAACAATAAGATACTATGTGAACATACGACAACCGTTGATCGAAGATGAATCGATGAGAAACCTTCTATCACAGCTTTACATGTTCATCCTATGGTGTATTTTGTTGTCATTATAACAACAGAGCTACCTTGTCTCATTTTTTATAACCTATCAATATCAGATATAGTAGTGATCGACATATATATCCAATGACCGAAAACATTGCACTTAAAATATTAATAAATATTTTACTGTCAATAATTTTGAATAGTAATAATTTTAAAAAGAATGGACACTAGTCATTGGATTTATATGAGATTCATTGCTAAAGATGATTTTCCGTTTTAACGTGTTTTCCTTATTCACTACTAAATGAAAGTAGGTTTCTAAAGTTCTAAATAATAGGGCATTGATCTTCTCTGCAGCAGAATCTAACGGATGGAGCATGTTCACAACAAACAATGAGATTCTTTTTGAACATACAACAATTGTTGATCGAAGATGCATTGATGAGAAACCTTCTATCGCAGCACTGATGACCTAGTTGACATCTACAATGGAAGATCTATCATGATTTCAACATCAAGGTTATCTCCAGTTCACAATATGTGTTCTCTAACCGGCAGACTATTTTGACATCAACTGACCAAACTCTTCGCCAAATCTCTTAATGTATCCTTCGACACTATCTTAATCTACTGCACAGGAGAAACGAAGTACCACTTCTGACAAAATTGTCAAGCCTGCAGAAAGTAAAATAAACAAGAATGAAAAAATAAGCAATGAGTGTCTTGTAAACTGGGAACCTAACTCCGGTTCTTGACGAGTTAAATCATAACCTCACAATTGGTTCATACAACACAAATGTTACATTTGCTATTTTTTCCAAAATCCATGGATGATCTCAATCATTTCAATCATCTTGTATGCATACGGCATGATCAATGTCTGTCAATCAGTTTAACCCAGGTTGATGCGTTTCATATAAGAAATGCCTTCAGCATAATTATCAACATAAATTCAAATTTTGAATACAAATAAGTCATTTATTATGAATCAAAAAAATTGAAGGCATGATATTTCCACAATCTATAATGACTAATTTAGCCTAAAAGTACAAGAAACCAACAATCATACAAAAGATGTCTCATAAAAAACACTTTAGAATTGCAATGTATATAGATTTGATGCGTGTCATGATAAAAGTTAATATAGCTTGGGCAATAGAAAATATAAGAATAATGAGAAGCCTTAACCTATTTCACTTTTAATGCTAAACATAATTCCATTATATATTACTATTAGCATTTAATACAATCTTTATTATAGATGATATTTTGCATTGTCATGTAGATATTTTAATGTGGTTTGTTTTAACATGTTTTTATTATATGTGTAAACTTATAGAAATGATTTATCTAATACTATATTCAATTATAATATGTCGATTGTGATTATATTGTTTATTCTACCAATACTGGTTATTAGCTTTGATTCTTTTGATGGTTAGATAGTGCTTAAGCTAGATGGTGGCATCAAATGGATTTTAATATGTATGAAAAAATGCTATAATAGAATGCACTATTTTTTGTTGATGCTCCTATGATGCTTTCTAATTGTCAGAAATATAAATAAAATTTATGAAGTTATGTTATTTCCTTGTTCTTGACTTCTTAGGTTTTACAAATAGACATTTTTTATTTTGTTTTTAAATTTAATCTCTTCCTTTTTTATATAGTAAATCTAGTGATACTAGTTATCATAGATTAATTAGCTTTGATTCTTTTGATAGCTAGATAGTGCTTAAGCTAGATGATAGCATCAAGTGGATTTTAATATGTATGAAACAAATGCTATAATAGAATGTATGGTTTTTTGTTGATTCTCCTATGATGCTTTCTAATTGTTAAAAATATAAATGAAAATTATGAAGTTCTATTATTTCCTTGTTCTTGACTTCTTAGGTTTTACAAATAGAAATTTTTTATTTTATTTTTAAATTTAATCTCTTCTTTTTTTTAATAGTAAATCTAGTGACTTTTTTCATATTTATGGAAAATATTTAAAAATTTAAAATCTCTTGACGTATTAAATTTTTAAAAAATATAGATGTGCTAGTATGCTTTAAGTTAAAGGATATAATATTTTTCTTCATACCTTTTTGTGAGATAATTAAATACGGTGGACAACCTTTTTTGACAAATAAAAGTGAAAAAAGAATCATTTAGAATGCATTTTAATTTGATAATTTATAATTTTATTTTATTATTCTACATAATATTATAAAAGCATGACAAATAACATCAACCTGCAATTTGCCTAACACGTGACACTCTTTGTCATAGTAGACAAAGCTATTATCAAACTAGAGGAAGCTAATATGGATTTCCTGATGGTTAAGCTTAATTCTTTCTTCTTGGTATCTCGAGCTAAGTTATGATGCACTAAATCTATTGTGATGGGCTGGGAAAATAACCCCCCTTCTTGGTTTTCAAAACATGATTTTTAATGGAGAGGTCCTACAAAATTTTTTAGATATCTAGGCATTTCATTTATAGTCAAACATTTTCTAAAATATATGTGGGAATTGACTTGGAAAAATATTATGAACAAACTTGTAAAGTGGATCAAACAATATTCTTTTCTTGATGGACATTTCATTTATAATCTACCTTTGACTCAAAGACATGTTAGAATGGATTGGGATTAATATTATGAAAAAAGTGGAATAAAAAATATATATGTTTTGATGGTCATGTGTAAGTACATAAAAAAACCTTATCATCTTATAACATATACTACTCCTCTACCTAGATGTTTAGTGGTTGTCAAATTGAAGAAATTCAAAAAGCTATTAGAAACTATCTCAATAGTTTGATCATATCCAAATATAACAACATCTCCATCATACTTTACAAGCTTTAGAAACTTAGTCTCTTCAACAGTCATGTGACTAAAAAATATTCTATCAATACATCATTCATCTCCATCTCTTCTAACATGATAACTAGAAGCTACAATATTTATAATTTTAGTATCATCTTTTAGATATTTACTTTCAACAATTTTGTAGGGTTAGTAGAAAAAGATTATTCTTTAACAACCTAGAACAAACATTCACTATTTTCTTCGTAATTAGATTCATCATCAGGATTACTAACATATTCTCTATCATAATAAGCTTTCTTATTCATCTTTCATTTTCTTTCCTTATTCTTTTGACTTGTAATTTTGTCATGACATCTAGAAGCATAATTACCTATCATTTTGAAACTTAAAAATTTAAAAGGAAAATTATCCTTTTACTTTTGGTTCCTTTTTTTATTCTTCTTACACAGTTTGCCTATATTTCATCAAAATCATCTTCATCAGATTCCTCTTCCTTTTCTAATTTAGTAGCCTTAAATGCAATTTTTGTTCTTGCATCAATACTATAACATTATCTCAACTCCAAACAAGTAAATAACAATACATTTATTCTGTAACATGTACTAATAAATTTTTTTATCTTCTTCCATAGCATAGACATTAGAACTATAGGGTTTAGTAAGGTTTTGAGAACATTTTGCATAATCTTATTTTTGATGCAAGAGCATCAAGGCATACAAAGATGCCTCGAGAAGACAAAGGACACAAATAATACATGGAGGAGCTCAAGAAAGTGAATTACCATTTTTTAAAGTCAATAATGTCCTTTGAAGGCTTAGAAAGAAATAAAGTCAATAAAATTGTAATAGATCATAAAGGGCATGTTAAGGACCTCAGGATACTATATGGTGAAAAGTGAGGAAATTTGATAAATTAATGTAATTAGATCCTTAGGAGTCTAAAATAAGTTTACGAATGTTTTAAATATCCTAGAGGATTTTCTTAACAAGTTTGGGAAGGTATTTTGGTGTTTTATTTAATAAATTGTAAGTTGATCGATTCAAATATTTGAATCCCAACAATCACATGCATTTAGGAGGAAATTTAGATTGTGTTTGTTTAGTGATTAAACATGAAGTTCAACTGATTGGAGAAGATTGAGGGAGTTATAAGGGAGTTATTTAAGTAATGTTTTGATCATTATACAGTAGGATTGTATGTGAGGAATTAACTAGTGTACAGATTATGTCCCAAAATCAATAAAAACTCATATTTGTTGCAAGTTTGATGTTGATCTAACATTGTTTGTGATTCTATTTGTTCATTGAATGTTCTAAATTCATAAGATAGCTTGTTTTCTTTGTTTTCAATACACATTAAATGTTTTTAAGGTCATTTGAATCATTGATTAATCAAATATTGCTAACTGATCCAAGAAATTAGTGTTTTTGTTTTCAAGTTTTGACAAACTCTTGCAAGGATGATTATGCCATGAATGACAAAAGCCTAATTCTGATAGAATGATGCATCCCTAAGATGTAAAATATGAATCTAGCCTACTAATGTGCAGATAAAGATTCATTTGATGGTGATCATCGAGAAGGCGGGTTTGAAATGTTAACAGAGTTGTGGGTAAGGAGTAATAGTGAGAGAAATCTCTAAAGGAGGAGTAATTTTTATGTTTTTTGGTGTCTAGATACACCCTATGTATGGTGGATCCACCCTTGGTTGGTCCTAGAAGTGGGTGGAAGGTATTCTATTGAAGAGCCCTAGTTTAGAGGGTTGTTTGGAATTAATTTGGGGCTTTTAAAATTGGAGGCATACAAGGCCCAAATTGGTGGCTTATTTGGAGGTTTTGAAGAATATTTGGAGAGTGTCTGATGTCTTGGAGTCAGAGAGTACGAAAAATTTATATTTCCTTTGTTAATTTGCCTTGTTTAGTGTATTTTATCAAGGTATAGTATGAAGAACCTTGCATATTGTCCAAAACAATATAGGTCTAGATTTTGGTATGTTGTTATATTTCCAAAAGGGTATTCTAAAGGATAAAAATTTTTCCTAGTGTCTTGGAAGAAAGTGGAGATAAGTTCACTTTTATAGTGGTGTTGACCTACAAGGAGGGGCTATTAAGCCTATTTGACAAATTGGGTTTTTGGGGTGTTGGGTTTGGTTCTAAACCTTGAATCTTGTAAAATCTTGTTAAAAAAAACTAATATAGGTCATATCCATTCATATTTTCCATTTGGTGAAGGTGTTTCCACTTGTGTTCATTTTGGTACATTTAGGCCTTAGGGGTTATTAGTAGTGCCTAAACCTCTCAAAGGTTAGTCCATAAAATTCATCATCCAATCCTTCCACCAGTATTTACCTTAGCATCAAGTGGTATCAAAGAATCAGGGAAAGGTTTGGGAAGAAGTTTGAGGAGTCATGGCACCTAAGAATCAGATGGCTAGAAAAATATAAGAGTTGAAGGTAGCACTAGAAAAGAAGGAAATAGAGAACATAGAGCTAGAGGCAGAAAAGGAAAGAAAAGAAAGGTAGATGAGGATAGAAAGACTTCAATTCCTTGAGTGCATAAAAGACTTGTAGAAAGAAAGAAGAGAACCTAGGAGAGAAGAAGAAGTTCATGAGGAGAACCATGAAGAACAAGGAGAGTTCAATTGAGGACAAGAGAGTAGGGGTCATGGAGAAGAAAATGATCCTGAGGAGAGGAGGTTTATCAGAATGATAAAGGAAGTACAAGGTACTAGAAGAAAGAGTAGTGTAGATCTACCAATCTACCAAGGGAAGATGGATACTAAAGAAGTGCTTGGTTGGGTAGAGACACTTGAGAATTACTTTGATTTGGAAGATGTGGAAGAAGAGAAGAAGGTGCAGATGGAAAAATAAAGGCTAAGAGGTACATCACTTACATGGTGGAAAAGAATTTAGAATGGTCGGAGAGCAAGAGGGTTGAACAAGATATCAAATTGGGACAGAATGAAGACCATGGTTAAGGGATAAATTTTTCCCTCAGATTTGGCTATAAAAACAAAGATGAAAAGGAATAATTTGAAGAAAAGTGACATGGACATCATGTCTTATACTGAACAATTTCACAACCTAAGCATTAGGGGAGGCATCTAGAAGATAAAGATGAAAAGGTTGCTAGGTACGTAAATGGCTTGCATTAAATCATCCAAGATGAGATTGGTTTAAACATACCGACGACCCTATGTGAATGTTTTCAACTTGCAATCTGAGCTGAGGAGAAGTTGAAAAGGAATAATGAGAGGCAAAGAAATAGAGGAGGGGGCCATGAGAGGAAGAGGTGGCAAATCAAATTCAAAGTTTCAAAGCAGCAATGACAAAGATAAAGGCAAGGAGCCTATGACAAATTAGAGAGGAGGAATTAGAGGCATATTTTTTGGAAGGGGCAATGGAATTTTCACCAGAAGATGTTTTATTGTAATGAAGTTGTTCATCAATCATTTAGATGTCCTAAATGGATTGATTCAGATCAAGAGAAGGAAAGAAGAGTACAACTTCTATAAGATGAAGAGGATGCAACACCTAAATCAATATTGGTAGAACCTGAGGAAGGAGAATGTTTAATGGTAAGACAAGGTGAGAAGATTATTGAACCAAAGGTAAATATTTTCAAGATTTGTTGTTTATGTAAAGGAAAGATATGTAGATTGATTGAGCATTTTGGATCACATTGTAATCTTGTTTCACTTGATATGGTTACTAAGTTAGGAATTGTACTATTTGACCATCCTAATCCTTACAAGGCCACTTGGGTTACCCAATAGAAACATGCAGTGATTAGTCAAGAGGCTTATGTGAATTTTTCTATTGGTTCCTATCAAGACAAGGTTCTTTGTGATGTTATTCCTATGACATGTGGGAATCTAATTCTTGGTAGACCATGGTAACATATTAGGAGGATCATTCATGATGGTTTTGAGAAAACTTATCATAAGGATGGAAAGAAATACAAAATTATTCCTTTACTTTTGTATGGTGAAAGAGAAAAAAATTTCATATGCTTTGGAAATCAGATATTTGATAAGAAAGATGATACTAGTTGGAGGATAGATAAGTCTAAAAATAGGGACAACCCTAAGGATAAGGGACTTTGGGAGTTGAAGAGTGTGAAGATAGGATCAATAATTTGTCCTATTGTAGATCAAATGAAGGTTGAAAGAAAGGAAAAGTTACAAAGGCAACCAATGAAGAGGATGAAATTGGAACATAGATAAAACACAAGCAACAGTAGTCAAGGAAGCAGCAGCAACAATACTACCTAAGGAAGGGATACATGAGTAAAGATTTTGTTTCTAACATTGTTTGGAATGTGTGAATCGATTGGGGAGGTAGGATGAAAGGTACCCTTGGATATTTCATGAATCCTAATTAGAGACATGATGAGTGGAAGAAGAGGAACAAGTTTTGGGACAAGAGTTTCTTTAGAGGAGGGGAGTATGATGCAGGAGCATCAGGGCATACAAAGATGCCTCAAGAAGACAAAGGAGACAAAGACAACATGGAGGAATTCAAGAAAGTTAATTGGAATTTTTTAAAAATCCAATAATGGCCTTTGAAGGCTTGGGAAGCAATAAAAACAAGAAAATTGTAATAGATCCTAAAGGGCCTATTAAGGACCTTAGGATCCTAGATGGTGAAAAAGTGAGAAAATTTGATAAATTGATCTAATTAGATCCATAGGAGTCTAAAATGAGTTTAGGAATGTTTAAAATATCCTAGAGGATCTTCTTGACATGTTTGCGAAGGTATTATGGTGTTTTACTTAATAACTTGTAAGTTGGTCGATTCAAATATTTGAATCCCAACGGTCACATGCATTTAGGAGGGAATTTAGTTTTTGTGTGTTTAGTGATTAAACAAGAATTTAAACTAATTAGAGAAGATTAAGGGAGTTATAAGAGATTTATTTAAGTATTATTTTGATCATTCTACAAAAGGATTGTATGTGAAGAATTTACTAGTGTATGGACTCTGTCCCAAATCAATAAAAACTCATATTTCTTGCAAGTTTGATGTTGATCTAGCATTGTTTGTGATTCCATTTGTTCGTTGAATGTTATAAATTAATAAGGGAAATTTTTTAATTTATTTTCAATACACATTAAATATTTTGAAGGTCATTTGAATCGTTGATTGATCAAATATTGCTAACTGATCTAAGAAATCGGTATTTTTCATTTCAAGTTTTGACAAACTAATGCAAGGATGATCATTCCATGAATGAAAAAATCCTGATTCTCATTGAATGATGCATCCCTAAGATTTAAAATATGAATCTAACCTATTATTGTGTAGATAAAGAGTCATTTGATGGTGATCACCGAGAAGGAGGGTTTGAAAGGTTAATGGAGTTGTGGGTAAGGAGAAATAGTGAGAGAAATGTATGAAGGAGGAGTACTTTTTATATTTTTTTGGTATCTAGATACACCCTATTTATGGTGGATCCACCCTTGTTTGGCCCTAGAAGTGAGTGGAAGGTTTTCTATTGAAGAGCCCTAGTTCAGAGGGTTGCTTGGGAGTAATTTGGGGATTTTACACTTGGAGGCATCCAATGCCCAAATTGGTTGCATATTTGGAGATTTTGAAGCATATGCGGAGACTTTATAAATTCTAGGAGTCAAGGAGTAAGAACAATTTGTATTTCCTTTGTTAATTTTCCTTGTTTGGTGTATGTTATTAGGGTACAGACTGAAGAACCTTGCATATTGTCCAAAACAACATAGGTCTAGATTCTGGTATGTTATTTTATGTCCAAAAGGGTATCTTAAAAGATTATTTTTTTTCTTATTTTCTTGGAAGAAACTAGAGATAAGTGCACTTTTATACCAGTGTTGACCTACAAGGAGGGGCTAGTAGGCCTGCTTGAAAAATTGGGTGTTTGGGTTGTTGGGTTTGGTTCTAAACCTTGAAACTTATAAAATATTTTTGAAAAAAAACTAATATAGGTCATATCCATTCAGATTTTCTATTTGGAAAAGGTGTTTCCACTTGTGTTCATTTTGGTGCATTTAGGTCTTAGGGGTTATTGGCTAGTGCCTAAACCTCTCAAAGGTTTGTCCTTCAAATTCATCATTCAATCCTTCCACTAGTATTTACCTCTACGTCAATTTTCTTCTAGGTCGCTACTAAGACCTCTAATCTCATTTGAAACATCATCAAACTTTAGTAGACAATTTGTTATGTTATCATATTCTTCCATCTCTGAGCTCTCATACATAGTCTTAACATTATACAAATTTTCTTATTTAACTATATCATTTCCTTCATAAGTATTTTTAAAAATATTTTCCAAACATCATGAGCAGAATCTAAATATATAAATTTCATTAATTCATTCTTTGGGAGAGAACTAAAAATATCATACTTCACCTTCTCATTTTCTTCCTACACCTTATTATCATTATGTGTGTTCAATTTATTTTTTGGTTTCACATATTTCTTTTAAATAGCATTACAATTTTTATAACTAAGAGAGATTAGATATCCTTGAAATTTCTCCTTCTGATAAGCATTAGCATATCCATAAAATATGGGTAGTGTAAGTTTATGTACTACTAGGATCTCCTTAAATAGTAAGCTCTTATCTAAGGAACCAATGCTCTGATAAAAATTATTAAATGAACAAGACAATTGAGATGGTTTGGTGAATAGGTTGTCAATAAAATTATAAACTATTTCTCAATCAATTTTACCAAACTTACTTTCATCCTTATTGATAAAATTATATAAATATGAAAAATCATAGAAACCACTATAAATAATGAAATGTTTACCAGATTTATGTGGAAAACCCTATTAAGGGAAAAACTAAAGACAACATAAATTATCAAATTTGGACACACATATTAGGGTGATATTGGATTTAAGGTGATTTTATAAAGAAATGCTCATTACTAGAGGCTCAAAATAAAAGGACTCACTGCACAAAGAAAGAAGTCTCAATCTCAAAAGGCTAACTACCTAGATGAATATGGATAAAAGAGAATAGACCTACTACTGATGAACTTCATAAACTCAACCAATTGATCTAGATATACCTTCAACTTAGTTATTCTATTAGATAACACATGAAATTCTAGACTTCTATATGCTACACCTCGCACCACTTCATACATACAAGGATACAAATATTTTTTCATACATCCTCATTACACACACACACACACACACTTGTATAACACTCAGACAAGTATACACACATGCCATACTCTTTCTGTAATGACCTAAACTTTATTTATACCATCCTTTAATTTGTGAAGTCTCCCTATGTTGGATAAGCATCTTAACCAAATATAATTTGTATTATATTGGCACTAAATATTCATGTGGTGGAAAAATAATGAGAAGTAGGCCAAAAATCACATTAATTGGGATCAAAATAATCATCATACATTCTATATTTAATGCTTCATTCACCAGAACATTTAATTAAGGTGTTGAACCTGAAGTTTGCCAAACCTAGAGTAAGAACACAATTGAACTTTGAAACCATGTCTTTGAAAACCAAAACCTTGATCTAGCTCAATTGAATCAAGCTATGGACATTAAAATATCATTTCAAAAACCACAAAAATAGAAAAGATGAAATGAGTAAATGTAGAGCATACATTTCATGCTAGAAACATTGACATAGTCATACTTTGACAAATACCAAGACTACTTCATTATGATCCAAAGCACACAAACTTGAGTCCAACATCTTCAAATAGTTCTCAATGTAAATACATGAGTAGATTTGAAACATGAAAGTTATGGGAAGAAAAACTCTCAACACCACTTTATAGGAAAGAGTCACTAATGAAAACAATAACATGTGGACATCAAGGAAAACCATACAAACTCAAACAAAAAATCATTATGTTCAATCCCACAACAACCTTTTATAGCCTTTTCTTATTTTACATAAGGGAAATAAAAAACTTATACTCATTGTAGTTGAAGGGTGTTAAAGGATTAATGGTTTTGTTAAATTCCATGCTTAATAGATTAAGTTGGAACCTTGATGTAAGATATGAGATACCAAAATAGAAATATGGAAGTGTTTGATGACATAACTTATGAAAGTACATAGCAGCAGAACTCAAGACATGAGTGCCCCTTTATTCCCTAATTTTACAAGCCTTAAATAAAGTTGATCATGGCTCTCCATTTGAAAAGATAAGGAAAAATATATAAAAAATTCCCCCTCTTAGAAATTTAATGTTACAGTAAAAATAGGATAATATTCTATTGATTTTAAAATAACTGCCAAACCCAAATTTCTAAAAGCATAAATTAACTTAAACGCGAGTTAACTCATTGTTGTTAGTCAATTTAGAATTTGATAAGGAAATAATAGATATATATTTACATAAGTTGAATTAAATGCTGAGAAAAAGGGAATTCTTCTAACTAATTGATTAAATTTATAGGAGAATAAGGTGCCAAATAACTAAATATCTCGCTGCATGTGTCAAATTTTGAGTAGGTGTATTGTGTGGAAGTTTATTTTGCTAAGTTGTTACAAATTTTATGGAAATTTTTTGCAACTATAAGGTTATATAATGTGAGATAAGATTTTATTAAAATTAATTTTACTATGCACCCATTTAATATGTGCATCAACATATTGATTCTATAACATTTTGAAGAGGTCACTTCTAGTTGCAACTATCACTCACTCAAACAACTTATTTTAATATTTCAATACCGTTTTATTTTTGTCAAGATCTATTAAATAAAAAATAGTAGCAATGAGTCACATACGTCAAGAAAATACACACTCAATATATGAAGTTTAAAATAATAATGAAACACAACAAATGATTAAATAGATATTTATAGGAAATTTTTAATAGTGGCTTGCATATAGAGGCCAACAAGACAAGTGAGAAGGAAAAAAATGATGGATGACTACACCTAAATAGGTGTGACACATGTGAGGAAAATGATATGTTCTCATTCAAGTGGTCATAAAGTATATATTTACACCACAATCAAGGCGAGACAAAGTTGTGATAATGCCTAAGGCAATATCTTAACTAGTTAGATCAAGAAAATCTTTGCACTAATAGATTGTACATAGAATATAGATGTCTCTAATAGAAAAATATGTCCTCTATATAGTCTTTGCTATAATTATGAAAAAACTCAAAGTTTCCTATGAATAAGTCTAGATTGGTTCAAGGTCAATTTTTAGGTACTTTTAGATATGTTTTGTAACATATGGACATAATGTCATGAATAGAAACATTTAAAAATTACTTTAATAAAATTTTAATTTCATAGGAGAAATTTCTCCTACATCAACCCCCTATGTGTACCAAATCCTAGGGTACCTTAGTGCGTGTGGCTCTACTCATAGAAAAAAAATCCTGGTGATGTTTTCTAAGAATGCATCCTTGACAAACACCATCAGTACATGAAATTTGAATGAGCCCAATTAAAAGTTCCAAAATACTCATCTTTCGTAGATATCTATAATTTACATGGCTAAAATGATAATTCCAAAGTGAACTCATTGTATCTACATTTACTATAATAGATGAACCTTGACCATATCTTGTCTCAAAGTAATCAAACTTGTATAAGTGATATGCAAGATCAACACTCCCGATAGCCAGAACCAAATCAAGACCATGAACGTATCGAATAACCACATCAAACATTGTGAGAACTTGATTTTCTTAACAATGCTAGAGTGGAATATATAAAAGATATAAAGGAGATTTGTTAAAATATCAAGAACAACAAGCACATCCTAAAGATGATGTAGGATAATCTTGGATCTTTGAGCAATCTTGCATCAACCAAAAACATTTCTTGATTTATGTACCTATTTTCTGTTATTTTCTTTATAATCTTTGCATTTGATAGTTTCATGGTGTGAAAATATTAAATTATGTTGAGGACCTATTTGGGAACCTTCTCCTATGAGCACATAAATTTTGGATGGATTGTTTCAAAGTTACAGCTATTTTCCTTACCGTCAGAATAGTGTTTTCCTGCAATTTTGGTGCTGATTGTTCATGTTGGCGCTCTTGATCCATAAGGAATTTTATTTTGTGCACTTAAAGAATTCAAGAGGACCTAAATTACTACCATTTTCTGAGATCACAAACTCCAATTCATTATGAGTAAAAGTTATGCCCATTTTGGCACAGGACCTATTTTCTGCCAATTTTTGCATCCAAGCCGTTATTTGGGTTTTGGTGCTGATTGTTCATGTTGGCGACCTTGATCCATAAGGATTTTTATTTTTTTCACTTAATGACTTCAAGTGGACCTAAATTAATATCATTTCCCAAGAGCACAAACTCCAATTCATTATGAGTAAAAAGTTATGCCCGTTTTGCCTCAGGACCTATTTTCTGGCAATTTTCAGGTGAAACATGTGGTGTTTCTTCTTGCGATGTTTTGTGTGATCATATGGGACCTTATTCACTTAAAGGAATGTTATTGGGTCATTTTATGACCTAAATCCAAATGCACATCAATTTATATTCATTCTAGCATTAGTTTTGGTTTAAATCTTGAGACTAGACCTATATTGTAATTAAATGCCTGATTGGCCGACCTGTGGCTTAGCTGGCTATATAAGGGGTCTAGATTGATGTATTATGGCATCAAGGAGATCATTAGGAGTGAGATCTAGGAAGGATTATCAATATATATCATTGTAGACAAAGATAGGATGCAAGCTGTAATTCTGATTTCATAATTCTCATTGTATAAGGCCGAAACCCATAAGGCCTCACAGCCGGGCATGTTGAAAGAAATAATATAATTCTCTGTTGTTGTTGTCAGTTGATTGTCTCATATCCATTGTGAATTAATTGTGTTCATGTGATTTTATATTTCTTCCATTGTGTAACTCTAAGAAAGGGCTTGTTGTTGATTCAAGTGGACTCAATTCTTCTTGATTCTACTTGTATCTGCCCTGCCCCTGCATTAAGTGGTATCAGAGCAAGTTCTTTCTTGTGGATTGGATCATAGAGAACCTTATTGGATTGGTTTTAGGGTGGTACATCTGAGATCTGACCTATAACTTTCATAAGGTTATGATATTTCTGGAACTTGATTGTCAAGATGGTTCGTGGTAGAGGAAATGATAATGCTATCATGGATATGTTGAGGCAAATTGCAACTTGGATTGAAGCTGTAGAGACAGCCCAGAGAAGATGAGCACATCTTGAAGATGTTAGTGATGAAGAAGAAGAAGCAGCACCTAATGCTAAACCTAAAGTTGAACAAGATGAGGAAAGACTTTTGAGAGTTTTGTCTAAGGCTAACTCTAGACCTACGGTTGAAGTTGCTTTCTATGATGGAAGACTTGAGATCGATACACTTTTGGATTGGATCTTTGAGATGGATAAGTACTTTGAGTATGAAGGTACTCCTAATAATAAGAAGGTTAAGATAGAAGTCACAAAGTTGAAAGGTCATGTATCTCTTTGGTGGGATCATTTGCAAACTGAGAGACAAAAGAGAGGAAAAGAAAAGATCAAGACATGGATGAAGATGCTTAGGAAGATGAAGAAGAATTTTCTTCCAACTAACTACCAAGTTAGTTTGATGAGAAAAATGCAAAATTTGAGACAAAAGGACATGAGTGTGAAAGATTATACTGAGGAATTTTACAAATTGGATATTAGATTCGGACATGTGGATGATGAAGTTGAGAAAGTGGCTAGATATTTGAATGGCCTGAGGACATCTATTCAAGATGAGATCAGTTATGTGAAGCTTGATAGTGTGGAAGAAGCATACCAATTTTCTTTGAAGGCTGAAGAAAGATTGACAAAAAGACATGATCAAAGACAAAGAGGAAGAGGTGGTAGATTTCAGAGAAGTAGAGGTAGATCTTATGGAGAAAGTAGCGGATCTGACAATGTAGTGCAAGATAAAGGATGGGAAGATGACCCTACTGGTAAAAGTGGTAATTACTCTAGAGGTAGCTATACTGGTTACTCTAGGAATAATAATAATGGTAAAAGAGAAGAGAAATCTTGGTTTAAAGGTACTTGTTACAAATGTGGTGAAGAAGGACATAGAGCTTTTGAATGTACTAAATTTGGAAAGAAGACTGGAGGTAATGGTATAAATAATTTGGCTTGTGAAGAAGTTGAGGAAATGTCTAATGAACCTAAACATGGTGAGAAATTGATGCTAAAAAGGATCTTGTGCAATGAAGAATCTGATGAGGAACCTGTTTTGAGGAAAAGTTTGTTCAGAACTAGATGTAAGATCGCTAATAAATGTTGCAAGGTAATCATTGATAGTGGAAGTTCTGATAATTTGGCATCCAAAGAGCTAGTTAACAAGTTGCAGTTGTAGAGATTGAAACATCCTAAGCCTTATCATATTGCTTGGATTTAGAAGGAGCATAAACTACTTGTAAGTGAACAATGCCTTGTTAAATTCAAAATTGGGAATTATCATGATGAAGTCGTGTGTGATATTATGCCTATGGATTGTTGTCATATTCTTTTGGGTAGACCTTGGCAGTATGATAGGAAAGCTTTGCATGATGGTAGATTGAATCAATATACTATTTGGATGGATGGAAAGAAACAAGTGTTATTGCCTTTGATAGAGAAGTTTGATGAAGGTCATTGCACTACAGTAAGAGTATGTTTGTTTGATGATAAAACATTTACAAGAGAAATGAAAGAACATAATTTTGGACAGTCAAATACAGTTGTTGATGCCTTGAGTTGAAGAAGAAGTTTGTTGACAGAGATGAGAGTTGAGGTACATGGTTTTGATGATTTGAAACATTTTTATGAGACTGACATTGATTTTGCAGAGCCTTGGAAAGCTTGTAAAGAACACACAGTAAGTGATAAGTGGTCTGATTATTTCATTCAAGAAGACATGTTGTTTAAAGGAGTTCAGTTGTGCATACCTAGAGGATCTATGAGAGATAACATAATTAAGGAGAAACATAGTGGTGGACTTGCTGGATATTTTGGGATTGATAAGACTATGAATTTGATTTTAGAGAGATACTTTTGGCCACAGATTTATAGATATGTACAGAGAATGGTTAGAGGTTGTAGAATTTGTCAAGTAGCAAAAGGAACTAGTCAGAATGTGGGATTGTATACACCTTTGACTATACCTGATATACCTTGGGAAGATGTGAGTATGGACTTTGTTCTTGGATTGCCTAGAACTCAGAGAGGTAATGATTCTATTTTGGTAGTGGTTGACAGATTTTCTAAGATGGCTCATTTCATACCTTGTAAGAAGACATTTGATGCATTGCATGTAGCTGAATTATTCTTCAAGGAAGTGGTAAGATTGCATGGTTTTCCCAAGTCTATTGTTTCAGACAGAGATACTAAGTTTACTAGTTATTTTTGGAGAACACTTTGGAAGAAGATGAATACTGATTTGAATTTTAGTTCTACATTTCACCCTCAGACAGATGGACAGACTGAAGTTGTGAATAGAAGTTTGGGAAACTTGTTGAGATGTTTAGTTGGAGAGAAGCATGCTAATTGGGATTTGATTTTGGCACAAGAAGAGTTTTCATATAATAACTCAGTGAATAGAAGCACTAAGAGGACACCATTTGAGATTGTTACTGGATTTTATCCTAAGGGAGCCACAGAGCTGAGAGATTTACCTACTAAGACAAGAAGAAGTGCTGAAGCTAATCATTTTGTAGAATACATGAGAACTTTACATGATGAAGTTAAAAAGAATTTGGAGGACAGTAATCTGAGATATAAACAAAGAGTAGACAAGACAAGGAGACATAAATCTTTTGAAGTTGGAGATGAGTTTATGATTCATTTGAAGAAGAATAGATTTATAGTTGGTACCTATAACAAGCTGAAAATGAAGAAATTTGGACGTTGTAAGATTCTGAAGACGTTTGACAGTGGAAATGCTTATGAAGTAGAATTACCAGAGGACATGGATATATCACCTATATTTAACATTTTTTATATCTTTGAGTACTTTGAATCAAATGATGAGATAGAAGATGATCCAGATTATCCTAAGAAAAATAAGGATAGCATTGAGAAGATATTGAATAAAAGAGTGAGCAAGAGTACAAGAGGAAAAGACTACATGGAATATCGAGTTCAGTGGAAAGACAAACCAGTTGAAGACAGTTCATGGATTACATAAGATAGGTTTGATCTTTATGATTTGGGTCAAAATATGAGTAGTTCTTGATGTGGACATCAGTTCTTTATTTACCCCAAATGTCTGATATAGGAGCATCTTGGGTCTTTGAGCAATCTTGCATCAACCAAAAACATTTCCTGATTTCTGTACCTATTTTCTATTGTTTTAATTATAATCTTTGCATTTGATAGTTTCATGGTGTGAAAAGATTACATTATGTTGAGGACCTATTTAGGAACCTTCTCCTATGAGCACATAAAGTTTGGATGGATTTTTTCAAAGTTACAACTATTTTCCTTGCCGTCGGAACAGTGTTTTCCAGTAGTTTTGGTGCTGATTGTTCATGTTGGCGCTCTTGATCCATAAGGAATTTTATTTTGAAAACTTAAGGACTTCAAGAGGACCTAAATTAATACCATTTTCCAAGAGCACAAACTCCAATTCATTATGAGTCAAAGTTATGCCCATTTTGGTACGGGACCTATTTTCTACCAGTTTTCACGTTTGAGCCATTACTGCAGTTTTGGTGCTGATTGTTCATGTTGGAAACCTTGATCCATAAGGATTTTTATTTTTCTCACTTAATTAATTTAAGTGGACCTAAAGTACTATCATTTTCCAAGAGGAAAAATTCCAATTCATTATGAATAAAAAGTTATGCCCGTTTTGCCTCAGGACCTATTTTCTGGTAATTTTCAGGTGAAACTTGTGGTGTTTCTTCTTGTGATGTTCTGTGTGATCATATGGGACCTTTCACACTTAAAGGAATGTTCTTGGGTCATTTTAGGACCAAAATCCAAAGACACATCAATTTATATTCATTCTAGCATTAGTTTTGGTTTTAATCTTGAGACTGGACCTATATTGTAATTAAATGCCTGACTGGCCGACTTGTGGCTTAGCTGGCTATATAAGGGGTCTAGATTGATGTAGTAGGGCATCAAGGAGATCATGAGGAGAAAGATATAGGAAGGATTTTCAAGATATATCATTGGAGACAAAGATAGGATGCAAGTTGTAATTCTGATTTCATAATTCTCATTGTATAAGGCCGAAACCCGGAAGGCCTCATAGCCAGGCATGTTGATAGAAATAATATAATTCTCTATTGTTGCTGCAAGTTGACTATCTCATATCAATTGTGAATTCATTTTGTTCATGTGATTTCATATTGCTTTCGTTGTGTAACTTTGAGTAAGGGCTTGTTGTTGATTCAAGTGGACTCAATTCTTCTTGACTTTGCTTGTATCTGCCCTGCCCCTGCATCAAAAGACAAACACCATCCAATGAAATAGTACCTAAACCCATAACTAAAATCTATCTTCTAGTCTCCAACTATAGTTTGTGAAGTTCCATGATGGAAAAGTGTGGTGATAGAATCTTGAGTGTGTGTCATATGGGGAGAGTCACCAAAATGTAGAATCCAAGTCAATCCTAAAGGCAATATTATAGTAGAAAGAACATGACCTTTGTAACGCCCCACCAGGAGACCCAAGAGAATTACACTAAAATTAAGCTAAGTTATGCAACAATTTTTTTTTTGTTTACTAATGTTGACAAGCACATTGAACATAGCATCACATTGACTCACATTCATGAGTTGAATAAACACATCAATTCATTTTCTCTCTCAAGGGTCCCTGATGTAGAATTACATTTTCTAAAAACCACTACGCTAACATGATCCAATGCTAAAGAACAATTAAGTACATAATGGAATTAATTACATCTCTTGAATCAATATTACATCTCATCACATGATCACCTACATCCACTACACATGTCGTAGGGTATGTGGTGATATTTAATTCAATTAAAAATATCAAAATATATCATGGATCCACGCAGGGGTCCTTACTAATCAATGAAATCTCCTACAAGTACAAGATAACATCTTCTAATAGCTGGGTACATAAATCTGCAACATATGTTATAATCTGGTCCAAGTGTATAATCAGGTGTGTTGGTTCCTGGAAAGGAGTTTACACTCAAAGAGACACCAATATACCTATGATGAATATTAAGGATTGGTTAGTTCCAAATGTGGGCAATCTATAGGCAATTGGACCAACTATAGGGATGGATTTTCCCTCTTCTGCTTCTGGCTCTGTGAAACCAAGGTGGGTACACCTGATCCAATAGTATTAACTCTTACTAATAGTTCCAACTCTACCCCTGATTTCTTTATTGGATCCTTCAACAGATAAAAATAGTGAGAGAATGCTAAACAAGAACCTATTGTTCATTGATCCTCCATCACTGGGTAGGACAACACATAAATGTAAAATGAAAGGTAAATACTGGTAATGATTTAATGATTTGGACTTATGAAGTTTGAATCACTTTCTCAGAACAAAGATAGGGGAATACAGGCCAGTGTCTTATCCATTGGGAAAAGTATTAGAAAATAGAAAGGATATAAAAATAACTTTTGAGAAAAACTAGTTTTTGAATCATAAATACAAATATCTCAACTCATCCCTACTTGCAGATAATCCTTATGTGAATTCAATGAACATATATCTTACTTTGAGTAATATTTAATCCAACCCTAGGTCAGAACTCAGAGCGAAATACATACACATAAACCTACAAAAGCCTAAAGATTCACAAAATAAACACAATGGAGAGGAAAGATTTGAGATTTGTATTAAGTATAACCTTGATCATTTGCATACATCATATTCTGAATAACAAACTTGCTGGATAATGGCGTCAGCCTGTATATCTTCTCTTTTATCCTGACAAAATGATACAAATTTACAATCCTCGACTGAGGATAAGGTTTCAGAATTTATTTTCTCTTCTTTGACACCTAAACTCTCAATGCCTAGAATGACCGTGGGAAATCCTTTTATATACAAGGAGATGCAATAAGCTTCCGGTCATTCTAGGGTTTACAAAATATCAACCCTCAAACTTTACAACAACTACAAAATTTACAATAAATATACTTGGTCAAGATGGCGAGGAAACTGTAGCTGAGCCAACCTCCTTCATGTCTTTAATGCTGTCCTTTGCTCGCTATTAACAAATCTGATCTGCAATATTTGTTGCCCATTCTACAATGAATACTTCCTTATATCTCAACCACCTCCATGACCCAAAATTGACTGCCCTGATCTACTTTATGAAGCTGGCGGTGTGTCAGCGCTCTCTACAGCTGGTATGTACTGATATCTCCATTTATTATATACTTCCTCACTTGGGAAATCAAATCTGACAAATTCATCCTTCATGGTAGACAACTTTTCCCATTCACTTATGATTTGTATGACCTTCTGCTAAATGACGTCAAACATACTTTTGGCATTTATCAACATTTTAATTGTGCCACTGAAGGAAGACTTATCATTCAAAACATTAGTGATTCTTTTTGAGAGGAGTGCATCTAACTCCTCCCTCCACTAATAAGCTTCTTTAAATTCTCCTTTGTCTATGAAAATGGGAGGCACCAGTTCATAACTTGAAAGCATTAATTTAGCTCTCAACATATTTGCTCTTCTGATAAAACTATCCATAAAATTGTTAAATTGCACCATCCTCTTCACAATTTGATGCAATGGCTTTATTAAAGGATCTGGGTCCTCCTGTCCCTTGGATAACATATAGAATAACTTTACATTGGGAGACCTTTCAACCCATTTTTTCAAAAGTGGAGCCAATTCATCTTTCTCCTTATTAAAAAGTTTAAGCAAAGAAATCAATTTATCAATATGGCTATGTACAAAAGAAGGCTTTAAATCAACTGCAAATTCCATGATTGCCCCTGTTATTCCTTCTTCATACTTTTGATTTGCCAAAGCTATGGCCCTTTTACATTCATCTCTTTACTTTTCTAGCTGGGCCCTTGTTTCCTTCAATTAATTTGTTTCCTCTGTCAGTTTCTGCTTTTCCCAAACAACCCTTGCATCTATATTTGTTTCTAGAAGTGGTGAAGGTGGAAACTCAATTATTGGGCTTGAAGATGAAGCCACTGCAGGTTTATCATAAATTGCTAATTGAGGAGTTCTTTGGTCCTGCAGCCCTGATAACTGGACAATCAATTTATCCTTTTGAATTAGCTCAATTTTGAGCTCATTATAAGACTTTACAACCATTTCAAATTTGAGCCTAAGCTCTTCCTTTTCTTTGGCATCCTTCTCTGCCACACTGACATTGAATTTGGCAATCTCAAGAATCAAGTTCGATGCCTCTACACCTGATGTTTCTCCTACTCTCTGGACCATTAGGCTCCCTGTATATCCTGCAGAGAAATCAATTCTCTTCCCTTTATTTTTATCTTTATCTAAGGACCACATGACCAGAGCAGCATGATATTCAGAAAAATCAATCCCCTTAGCTGCCTGCTTGGCTTGTTCTGCTGTAGCTAAGTTTTTCACTTTGCTCTTCCTTACCTGGTCAAAAAAAATTGCATTAGCAATGTCCCTACTGTATGAACCATGGCCCTCCCTTCTTCTGGAGTAACTTTCTCAAATTGTCTAGTCATTTTTGCCTTGGTCTCTTCCTCTATTTCCCTTATATCTTTTTCAGGGAACTCCTCTTGTTTCTTCTCACAAATTTCTTTAAACTGTCCTCTTTTCATTCTCCAAAGGAATTGAGAGAATGCCCTAGTCTTAACAAACTTATCATTAGCAAGGAAAGAGTCACTTGCTTGTTTTAAAATAGGGTCTATTTGTTTACCCTCAAATTCTTCAATTGTTAGATCCATGGCAACTTCTTTTGGTGCCTCTAGCATTCCCTCCTACAAATATTCATTAGAAACAAAAAGGTTTCCCTCATTTCTTAACTATACCAGCTGTTTGGCCACTCCATGCTCATCTAACCAAATAGGGGATCGAGGAGAATAAATCTCCTCTGCTGATCTTTCTTCTTCTTGTCTTTGTCTTTTTCGTGAAGGTGCCTGTACTGCTGGGTCATCAATTGGCCTCTTCCCTCTTGAAATGGAAGGAACAACTTCACTTCCCTATTGTGAGGACAATAGGATAGTATATCCACTCCTTTTTTGCACTGTGTAAACCCCTCTAGGGGCCAACTTCATATATTTAGGCTAGTTCAAGATTTACCTAGCCTTCTTTGGATTTGTCTTACTCACAGATGCCCTTTTCTCATTTACAGCACTCATGAGTCCCTCAAAATTTTCCATAAGGGCATCAAATTTTCTAGCCCATGGTTCAAAACTAACCAAAGGGTCATAAGTCTTATCAAAATTTTCAATAAAATCTATAGACTTGCTATAGATTACCCACTTTTCTTTCTTAATTTCTTGAGCTTGAAGGTCAAACTCATTTCTCATGATATCTTCTAGAAAATTAAATTGATGCTCAACAAGAGCACACCTTACCTTATCTTTGAACATGCCTGAGAGGAAACCCTCTGTATCCGCACATCTCACCACTGCCGTAGGCATCCTATAAGGTTGTAAGGCCTTATGCAAGTGTACCCAACCTCCCTTTGTTATCACATACTGATGTGCTAGAGTTTCATCTGGGAAAAAGGTTCCCCTCCCCTTACCAGTGAGAGTGATCTCTTGTAAATTTCCAATCTGTCTAAGGATCTCAGCATATCCTAGTTTCAAGGGGACCTGATATGGTAGAACATAGGGTGCTACCTTGCCGCCATACACTCTGAACACTATGGAGACTGGATACAAAATTATATCTCCAAAATTATGGACAATGGTAATGTCCTGACAATATTGCATAGGCCTAATCAATCTTAGTAACTCTGTAGGAATCCTTGGATTATCAAAAAACAAAATTGACCTAAGGCTTGATGCAAAATCTCTATCAAAAGCAATATAACTAGCATCAACTCTATCCCAAGTCCATAATTGTACAGGGAGGGTTTCTCCATATCTGTCTTTCACAATATTCACTGTCATGCTGAAGAAATTCTCACCCTTGTATAAAAACATATGCATGAGCATAAAATAACATCCAAAGGGTCTAGAAACCTTCATATTCTTGATTCCTACCAGTCCTTCATGAATCAAATCAGCTAGGTGGGATGCAAAATAAAAAATTAATGCTAGCTGAGGATGCAATGATTGTACCATCATGAACATATATGGGATGGGCATATGGGTTGCCACATCATGTCCCATAATTAAGTTCAATGACCTGTAAACCTCCTGAGCCTTCCTGCTAAAAAGGTCTAACCTGAAAGGTTCGGGTGTGCTTGGACTAATAACACACATTGATCCAATCTACTCCAAAAATTGCCTCAAAGGTGTAGACCTCAAATAGTCCTTCTGTGCTTCATAAATCTCTGTGAACTCTTTGAAGTCTATTTTCTCCAATCCCACAGATGGGTCATTCAATGAAAAGACCTCCCTAACTTCATCCTCAGTGATGCTAATTAGGTTTCTCCCATTAATATCCTTGACACATCTCGTCACAGGATCATAGCATTTTTCAATTTGTATTAATAATTCAGCATCCATGAAAACACTAGGGCACACCAACCTCCCAATATCAAACTGCTACACATTGCTCAAGGGGGCACATGCATTTCTTTGTGAAAAGGCTGCCCTAAATAGAGTGAGACCATTATCCTTCTCACCCACGTTGGCATCTCTCATCTAATTTCCTCTATCATAAAGTGCCTCTGCCACTGAATCCCTAGGATGTCTTGGAGTAAGCTCTTTCACTCTTTGTGCCCCATTGTCAAAATGTGGGAGCAATTGCATCAAATCCTCAAAAATCCCTCTCTTACTATACTCTGTTTGACCAGACAAATTCCTCTTGGGTGGCAATTTGAAACTAGGGCCTCTTACTAAAATATGAACTCCCAAGAAAACTTTTTAAACAATATCAATTGATAATGAGAAAGAAGACCTTTCAAAGTTTTACAAATTTCAAATGACTTGAAAATTGGATAAACCTACTAGGCACCTAAAAAATCCTCTACTTTCAACCACTGCATGAAGAAAATATATCGCCAGAGAACCTATGAGAGTAATGAAGAAAAATAGTAATCGAATCCTGGCATATAACTTTGCCAGCTGCTCACAATTCTCCTGCACATAACAAATTAATTTCACCATTATTGAAGCTGGCGGCCCTAGCACTCACAGGACGTGAAAACGTCACATAAGAGAAAAATTCAAATTTCAGCCGTTGATGTATTTCTATTTCGGTGCATTGGACGGTCGTCAACTTATCAGCAATACCCTACCAAACTTTTCATAGGCTAGTTCTTGACCAACGAGAACATTTCAAAATTAGCATGTGCAGAATTAAATCCCTTAAGTTCATCACAATCTGAGCGGTAGCCCTTTACACGTCAACTTCACCTATGGCCAATCAAAAAAGACTGCATCATCAATATACTGACGCAGAGGACCCACCGAACAACTTCCATCTCTTTATTCAAATCAACGGTTGTCAGTAAACCGTGAACTTAAAACCCAAGCATCTTATCTCAATGGTTTAACGACAGCCGTGAGATCTTGCAGTGCTTTAATCATCTGAGAGACTAAGGACCCACCGTGACACATCACCCGAGAAGTATCGAATCAATACACGCCATGCTATAAAAGACTAACAAGTGGTCCCAGCTCTTTTTCTTCCTTAACTCTGAGCATTTTGAAAACAGTCAGATCACAGCTGTTACCCAACCAATAAGAAGTGAACATGTCAGAATGAACTAGCGCAATAAGGGCCCACTTCCCTCTTAAGCCTTTAAAAGGATCAGACGGTCGTTACTATACCATGATCTTAACATCCTCACATCTTTGATCAACGGTATAACGAGAACCGTTGAATCAAACTAAGAATTAATCCTTCAAAATACATGACCCCACAATCAGACACATTACCCCTGTGGTGATAAAATCACACTATGCCATGTTTACATACAGGTGGGTCCCCTCTGACTGTTCTTTACTGCCTTTTAAAATCATGTCAACCACCACCTAGTTTTCTGAGAACCAACAAAAAATAGACAGATCGCAATGACCTAGCACCGTAGAGGACCCACCGAGTCCTTTCAAATAAAGAAGATCTGATGGCCATCGCTATTTTGCAAAGTTAACAAGCATGCATCTTGTCCCAATGGTGTAACGACCACCGTAGATCCTTTTTGTTCTTTAAAGCCCACAAACTCTTTCTCCAGTTGGGCCCACCTATGAGATAGGTGGTAACTCGTCGGTAAATCACATGTCAAGAAATCTGACACCTGAGGTCTTGCGGTGTAACAACAGCCACTTGTTTTGAAGTAAAAACTTTAGGAGAAATAATACCCAGAACTTAGGCTTAGGGAAAAAGAAAAGAGAAAAGAGGGGGAGGGGGGCCGACAACTTTTCCTAACCACAAACGCATGAATTGAAGATTTTAAAGGAACATGTGGATTTTGAAAAGCTTTAGTGAATCAAAAAGGTAACACGAGAAATCAAACGGGAAAAAACCAACCTAGGGTTTGGAGATGAAGCAAGGCTATTGAGTCAAAGAATCTGAAGATTTCAAAAATAAAAATGTGGAGCCAGGAATTTTCAAATAGTGATAACAGTGGCTCATGCTTGGGGACAAGTATCTCCTGTAGATACATTGAGAAACCAGAATCTCTTGGTACAGCAGACCAGAACAAAATCTTGACCAAAAAATAGGAAACTATGTACAAAAATTTACAACCAAACCATGCATAGGAAATATCAAACTTTAGGAAAAATAAAGCTTTAAGAACTGGGCATGAACAGGTAATTCAAGGAGTTCACCCACCATATTTGTCAGAAAATAAGAATTTGCTCCCCATTTTCCTTTAATAACAAAAGGCCGTAACCAAATGGGATCAAACTTTCCATGCTTGCCCTTGTCTTCAAGCCTTTCATTCCACATTAAAACCATATCTCCTTCTGTGAAAGATTTTTGAGTAGTCCTTCTATCGTATAAGACTTTTCACTGGGCCTGCACCCTTTCATTTTTATCATGTGCATCGACCCTTAACTCATTGAGTTGAATCAAATCATTTATCCCGATTGCCATGTCTTCATCTACATCATCGTCATAAGCTTGAATGAATTGGTACATCTGTAGTAAATTATTTTGTGACAATCTAGCATTAATCCCATATACTAAGTCAAAAGGGGCACACCCTATTGCCTTCTTTACTGTAACCCTGTCAGCCCATAAAGCTTGTAATAATTTTGAATCCCAGGCTTTCTTGTTTTTATCCAGAATTCTCTTTAAAATCTTGATTAAGCTTTTATTATTGGATTCTGCCTAGCCATTGCCTTGTGGGTGGTAAGCAGAGGAATATGAAATTTTGATACCATTGCTTCTACAGAAATCAACAAACTCCTCTGATCTGAAACATAATGCATTATCCATTACCACAGTTTCTGGGCAACCAAACCTTGTCAAAATATTTTGCATCATAAAGTCTGCCACTACTTTGCTAGTTGCCCTTCTTGTAGGGATTGCTTCAACCCATTTGGTAAAATAATTAGTTGCCACCAAGATATAAGAATGTCCACCACTAGACCTATTAGGGATCTCTCTAATGAAATCAACACCCCACTTCTGAAAAGGGGCCTGAATAGAAACAGGTTTGAGTGGAACATTCCCACTGAATTTTAACTTTCCTGAAAACCTTTGGCAGGGATCACATTTCTTGACAAACTAATGGGCATCCTTGAAAATTGTAGGTCACCAAAAACCTGCCCTAATGATCTTGTGAGCTGTAGTCTTAGCCATATAATGTCCTCCACAAACTCCACTATGCATATCTTGCATTAGAAGCTCGACTCTTTCTTGATCTACACACCTAAGCAAAACACCCTCATTACTCCTCCACCAAAGCTCACCCTTTATAATTGCATATCTTATTGACTGAAGTTTAATAGTTCTTTTCTTATTATCATCCCTCTCAAGGGGTAAAATCATATTTTGTAAGTATTTAACAATATCTTTATACCATTGACAACAATCCATGTTGCATACATAAGGTCTCTAATCCTCTTCTAACATATTTATTTGGTTTGCATTTAGGTTACTTTGGGCCATCAGTTTTGCTAGGCCTAATCCTCTTACCAATTTTGTAATATGGATATCAATGTTGAACTCTTGAATTCTATTAATCCACCTACATCTTCTTCTTGAGACCTCCTGCTGGACTAAAATATCCTTGACTGTAGCACTTGGTACATAAGCAACTACCGTAGCCACCACCAAGTAACATCTAAATGTCTTGATAGCCTTGACCAAAGCATAAGCTTTCTTTTAAACAATATCATAATTCAATTCTGGTGCTTGTAAGGTTTTGCTAAAAAAGGAAATGGGTTGCTCAAAACCTTCAGCATTTTTTTTTAATAGTACTGCAGCAATAGTGTGGGCAGATGCAAAAGAGAAAATCTGCATTGGCTTGCTATAATCTAGTGTCTTCAAGAATGGGGCATGCTTTATGGCCTTTTCAATGTCATTGAAAGCTTGAACTGCTTCAGTATTCCATTCAAGCTTTGCTCCTTTCTTTAACATTTGGGATATGGGAATACTAATTTCTGCAAAATTTGTTATAAAACTTCTTAAGAAGTTAACCTGTCCTAAAAAGGACTGAATCCCTTTAACATTTTTTGGTAAAGTTAGCTTATCAATAGCTTCAACTCTTTCAGGATCTATCCTCACACCATCTTTTGAAACAATGTGCCCAAGTAACTTCCCTTCTGTCACACCAAAAGCACACTTTTTGGATTTAGGGATACCCCATACTCTAATGCTCTGGTAAAAATCTTTTCAAGGTGCTGGCAATGTTGTTCCTCCTTGGCTGAGAAAGCTGTCAAATCATCCTGGTAGACCATCATGAATTTATCAATAAAATCTGCAAAGGCTACATCCATAGCCCTTTGAAAAGTGGCACCAGCATTTGTCAACCCAAAAGACATTCTTACATAAACATATGCTCCCCATGGAGTTGTAAATGCAGTCTTGAATTGTTTTGTATTTCTCACCACAACTTGATTGTAACCAGAAAAACCATCCATCATGGACATCAATTCTGACCTAGTGACCTTTTGCAACATGTTCTCCATATTGGGTAACCGATAGTTATCCTTCAAAGAATTTATGTTTAGATTTCTAAAATCTACACATAACCTGATATCACCATTTTTCTTTCTAACTGGCACCAGATTTGAAACCCAAGTGGAATGCCTAATAGGTTCAATTATTCCAGCATCTATCATCCTTTTGAGTTCACTCTACATTTTGGGTGCTAAAGTAGGATTAACAGGTCTTAATTTCTGTCTAAAAGGTTTTGTGCCTTCTTTGAGGGGAATCTCATGCTGAAAAAGGTCTTCTCTATAGGCCTTAAGATCTTCATAGGACCAAGCAAAAACATGCCTAAATTTTCTAAGGAGATTAATCAAATTCTTTCTAATTTTTGGGGATAAAGATCTGCCTATATAAACTTTCCTAGCGGCCATTTCTGTGCCCAAATTTATCTCCTCAAACTCATTGATTTTACTAGTGCTAGCAGAAAAGGCTTTGTCTTTATTGTCAAATGCCCTTTCAAGAGCAACTAATCCCTTAGGAACTCTGTTCAATTTCAATTGTAACACTTCTTCTCCAAGAACAACATGCTTGCCATTTACTATATTAACATAGGAGCTAAAATCCATTTCTTTGTCACCAAAGTGAGACTCACAATGGAGAAATCTTAATATATCCTTTTCATCAGAGAAAACCTGCCAGTTATCTAAATTGTCAGGAATGGAAGGCCTGGTCTGTACCTCAACTTTTGAGAGATCTACAAAAGTAGCATCCTCTGGTCTAAGGGCTATATTGGATAATAGGTCAGCCATTCTATTACAACTTCTTTCCATCCAACAGATATTAAAAGCAGTAAAGCTCTCAATCTCATCCCACACAGCATTCCTATATTGTTTCAACTTCTGATTTTTGGAAGCATACTTTGACCTTATTTGGGATACAACCAATTTAGAGTTGCCCACTACTTTTAAACATTTTATGCCATGTCTTGATGCCAATCTCAAACCAATTAACAGGGCCTCATACTCAGCCACATTATTTGTGCATACAAACAATAAAGAAAATGAGAACTTGAAGGTTTTACCATTAGGAGATATGAGCAATATTCTAGCTCCAGACCCTTCTTTGCTACTCGCTCCATCAAAATACATGGTCCAAAGACTATCTAGGTGACTCCATCCTTCTTGAATTTTTGATTTGTAGGCAGGGTCAACACCTTCATGTTCTTCCTTATCATGGACTTTGAAAACATTGATATCAGTATCAAGGAAACAATTCATGTTATCCTGCTCCTCTTCTTCAATCATATGTGGAGTTCTAGACTCTCTAGTGACCTTGATACTTTCCCCTTCAAATTTGAAAGTGGAAAATGATAAATCACACTGTATGCTTCCTCTCATAGATGCACTCCATTTTCTTGATAATAGCATCCCATACTGGGGAGGAATATCCACCACTAAAACACTCATAGTTAATAATTTGTTGGGATAAGTAGCCAACCTATAAGGTAATGCTTTAATAGTACCAACAACTGGCACTTCTCTTGAATCCATTGCTTGGAATCTACCGTGAGGTGAGTCTACTTTCAATCCTAAAGATTTCATGATCTCAGTTGGCATAACAGTATTCGATGCTCCAGAATCAATCATGCAATTTTTTAGCAACTTTCCATTTATTTGTAAAGTCAAGAAGAAGGGATCAACTGATCCTATTGCACTACTGAAAACATTCGTGTCTAAGTAGATCTGAGGGATTTCAAAAACAATCTCCTCACTATAATTTTCATCTTCATCATTCACCATTGCTACCTGTTTCTCAGTTCCTTGAGGATCAACATGTACTATGCTTTGTACCCATTTTAAAGCATTCTTCTTATGTTCATCTATTCTCATCATCTCCAATAATGGAACTTTGACAGTGATTTGAGACAATAACTTATTCATATCAACTGGAACATATCTTGAATTAGCTACTACCGGCTTTAGATCCTCAACCTTTATATCAATGTCTTGGATGGGTACCTCTATAGGTATATCAGCTTGAGTTTTATCCTTATTCTGTACAGCTGGTGATACCTCAGCTGCTGGCTTTGTTTTTACCTTATACACAACATTGGGTTTAACATTCTTCTTTACCTTAACCTTATCAATATGAGGCAAATCCCTGATCTTCTCTTGTGATACCTTCTTTATAAAAATGCCGGCAGGCTTGGGATCTGATTCACCCACAACTATACTTCTTAAATTATAGTTTGCCTTTTCCTGAGTAACTAAATTAGTTGTTATCATAGTAATCTCCTCATCAGAAGGCCTTCTCAAGGAATTTACTGAGTCATTTTTTTGAACATTACACTGAATGTTGTCAGAGTCACTGTTATCATCATCTGAAAGAACTTGCTGATGATATGACTCATTTCTAGTCTGGGATAAAGAGACATCCTGATTTTCATCTTCTTCAGTAGAGTCCATCTCATCTAAAACATGAGAAGAAAACATTCCACACCCCTAATCATCATAAGGCTTCTCTTCATTGCATTCATGTTCCTCTTGAGGAGATACATTTTGGGATATGGCACAATAATCAGAGTCATGTGGTGATTGACAAACGATGCACCATGGGACTTCTTCCACTACATTCATTGAATTTCTTTGCAATGGATCATGGGTCCTATCATTTGGTTTATTCCTTCTTTCAGGAAGGATAGGCTTCCCATCCTTGAAATGAGTATTATAGGGGAAATTCTGCATCCTTGGTAATTTGTTGAAATTATTAAAAGGGGGCCTATCTCCTCCTACAACTTTGTTACCTCTATTTTCACCGGGCTTCAGATCTTTGATTTCTTTAAGGATTTGCTTCAATCTTTCATCATCTTTAGGTTTGACACCTTGGGGCTTTCCCTGGTCCTTTCTATTCAATAAAGGTGAGTTATCATCTTCTCTCCTTCCCAACTTCCCTGATATTCTACGGTTGCTCTCTATATTCACAGCTAACTTATAAGCTTCAACCAAATTTCTTGGATTTTTATCCCTCAATAGGTAACCCATCTTTGAATCAAAGGCATTTAGATATGTGAAAAGGCATACTCTGTCATCCAATATGATAACCTACAATAATTTATACATGGCCTTTTGAAACCTGACATTAAATTCAACAACATCCTCATTGTAATTCTTTTTTATGTTATTGAATTCATTCAGCATAAAGCCCTCAGTGTCTTATCACCATATTGCTCCTTAAAACAATGCCTAAGCTGATCCCATGAAGCAATGCTTCCATGTGGCAGAGCCCTAAACCAATCCCTGGAGTCATCTGATAGGGATTGTACAAATAGTTTCATTATGACATCATTAGGCACAATATTGTAATCATCAATTACATCAATGAATTTTTTTAAATGTTCTTCATAGGTTACAACATTACTTCCTGTAAACTTAGGAAGCTTTTTTCTAATTTCTTTTGGAAAGGGATTGGGATAACCAGGGATACCTTTGAAAACCAACTGTTTACATCTTTCATGAATAATCCCTATATTTGGAAAACCAGCACTCTGAGAGGTGGATGCATTAGTATTTGTAGTGGCGGGGATCTTAGGACTATTTAGTGGGGTAGCACCACCTATGTTTTCAGTATTAGTCCCTTGTGTCCTACTAGGATTAGTGAAATTTGTGGGTCCTACAGATCTTTTAAGAAAATCAATTTTCCTCTTCATTTCTAGTGTTGAAGCTTCTAATTCTGCCTTTTCTAGTTGCTTGGCTAACAACTCTTTCTCTTTTTTGGCTTTTTCCAAATCTGCCTCGAGTCTTAAAGATTGGTCAAGATTTTCTTTAGGGTTGAGAGGCTCATTGATTGAAATACCTATCTCCTTTTGTTTCCCCTTATCCTTTGGAAACCTTGTCTCAAAGCTTTTTTAAACAATAGGTTGTTCATCTGTCTATTTAGGGATGGGCACATAGTTTATAGCCTCTAAATCTAACAGTTGTCTTTTTAACTACTCAGCTCTTATCATAGCTTGTCTAATCCTTTCTTCCTTGTCCCTATCCCTTTTTTCTCTAATAGCTGCTTGTTCATGAATCCTTCTTTCTAGTTCATAAACTTCCTCAAATATTTCTTCAGAATCAGGCAGGGTTGTTTCAGATTCATTCTGTTGTGCTTGAGGATTTTCTTGCTGACCTTGAGGCTCCTGAAGGCCCTGTGGCACTGAAGAACCAAGGGTGAAAGGAGGAAGAAAATCTTGACCACTTCTACTTTTACTTCTAGACCTTCTTTCCCTTCCCTGCCTTTGTGGATTCACCCTCCTATTCTGGGATATTGCTCCACCCTCTTGCTCTATGGGGGAGTAATAATCTTCATATTGATTAAGTCCTAAATCAACTACCTCCTCATATTCTGAGGCATTTCCTTCTTGACTAGGAGGAGGAAAATTTTGTCATCTAGGATTCCCTCTCTGTCTCCAAGTCATAGACATATCACTGGTACCTTTGTCTTTCTTACCCTACTTTTTTCTAGAAATAACAGGAAGCCCACCTTGCAAACTTTCCTCAGGGTGTTCCCTACTATAAGACCTTGTTTTCTTAAAACTCATAGCTGAAATCTATAAAGTACTAGTTACAGAGATACTCAGAGTCACCAATCACAAAGTGTGAGATAATTTGAGACCTTTTAGAAAACTGACTCTTATATTCTTTAATGAAATCCACTAGATAGATGATAAGCCAGCTAGGAGTCTAAGCTCAACTTGTACCCACGTTATCTATACTAATATACAACACCAGAGAATATCAAATGATTTAAATAGCCAGGTCAGGAGTCCAGCTCAACTTGGAAACTGCACTATTTACTCTTGAAAATAGTTCTCTATTCTCCAGTAGAATTACTGATCTAATGGTGACCTGGGAAGGCTGAATCAATCTGGGTAATGGAAAATTTGAATGTTTATAAGATAAACAATGATTCAAATCTGGTTTTAATCCTTTATTTTGCTCTGAAACCCCAGCAGAGTTGCCATTTTGTTGGTTCCTAGAAAGGAGTTTACACTCAAAGAGACACCAATATGCCTATGATGAATATTAAGAAATGGTTAGTTCCAAATGTGGGCAATCTATAGGCAACTGGACCAACTATAGGGATGAAGTTTCCCTCTTCTGCTTCTGGCTCTGTGAAACCAAGGTGGGTACACCTGATCCAATAGTATTAACTCTTACTAATAGTTCCAACTGTACCCCTGATTTCTTTATTGGATCCTTCAACAGATAAGAACTGTGAGAGAATGCTAAACAAGAACCTATTGTTCATTGATCCTCCATCACTGTGTACGACAACACATAAATGTAAAATGAAAGGTAAATACTGGTAATGATTTAATGATTTGGACTTATGAAGTCTGAATCACTTTCTCAGAACAAAGATAGGGGAATACAGGCCAGTGTCTTATCCATTGGGAAAAGTATTAGAAAATAGAAAGGATACAAAGATAACTTTTGAGAAAAACTAGTTTTTGAATCATAAATACAAATATCTCAACTCATCCCTACTTGCAGATAATCCTTATGTGAATTCAATGAACATATATCTTACTTTGAGTAATATTTAATCCAACCCTAGGTCAAAACTCAGAGCGAAATACATACACATAAACCTACAAAAGCTTAAAGATTCACAGAATAAACACAATGGAGAGGAAAGATTTGAGATTTGTATTAAGTATAACCTTGATCATTTGCATACATCATATTCTGAATAACAAACTTGCTGGATAATGGCGTCAGCCTCTATATCTTCTCTTTTATCCTGACAAAATGGTACAAATTTACAATCCTCGTCTGAGGGTAGGGTTTCAGAATTTCTTTTCTCTTGTTTGACACCTAAACTCTCAATGCCTAGAATGACCATGGGAAATCCTTTTATATACAAGGAGATGCAATAAGCTTTCGCTCATTCTAGGGTTTACAAAATATCAACCCTCAAACTTTACAACAACTACAAAATTTACAATAAATACACTTGGTCAAGATGGCAAGGAAATTGTAGCTGAGCCAACCTCCTTCATGTCTTTAATGTTGTCCTTTGCTCGCTATTAAAAAATATGATCTGCAATATTTGATGTCCATTCTACAATGAATACTTCCTTATATCTCAACCACCTCCATGACCCAAAATTGACTGCCTTGATCTACTTTATGAAGCTGGTAGTGTGTCAGTGCTCTCTACAGCTGGTATGTACTGATATCTCCATTTATTATATACTTCCTCACTTGGGAAATCAAATCTAAAAAATTCATCCTTCTTGGTAGACAACTGTTCCCATTCACTTATGATTTGTATGACCTTCTGCTGAATGGTGTCAAACATACTTTTGGCATTTATCAACATTTTAATTGTGCCACTAAAGGAAGACTTATCATTCAAAACATTAGTGATTCTTTTTGAGAGGAGTGCATCTAACTCCTCCCTCCACTGATAAGCTTCTTTAAATTCTCCTTTGTCTATGAAAATGGGAGGCACCAGTTCATAACTTGAAAGCATTAATTTAGCTCTCAACATATTTTCTCTTCTGATAAAACTATCCATAAAAATGTTAAATTGCACCATCCTCTTCACAATTTGATGCAATGGCTTTATTAAAGGATCCGGGTCCTCCTGTCTTTTGGATAACATACGGAAAAACTTTACATTGGGAGACCTTTCAACCCATTTTTTCAAAACTAGAGCCAATTCATCTTTCTCCTTATTAAAAACTTTAAGCAAACAAATCAATTTATCAATATGGCTATGTACAAAAGAAGGCTTTAAATCAACTGCAAATTCCATGATTGCCCCTGTTATTCCTTCTTCATACTTTTGATTTGCCAAAGCTGTGGCCCTTTTACATTCATCTCTTTCCTTTTCTAGCTGGGCCCTTATTTCCTTCAATTTATTTGTTTCCTCTGTCAGTTTCTACTTTTCCCAAACAACCCTTGCATCTATATTTGTTTTCGGAAGTGGTGAAGGTGGAAACTCAATTATTGGGCTCGAAGATGAAGCCACTACAAGCTTATCATAAATTGCTAATTGAGGAGCTCTTTGGTCCTGCAGCCCTGATAACTGGACAATCAATTTATCCTTTTGAATTAGCTCAATTTTGTGCTCATTATAAGACTTTAAGACCATTTCAATTTTGAGCCTAAGCTCTTCCTTTTCTTTGGCATCCTTCTCTGCCACACTGACATTGAATTTGGGAGTCTCGAGAATCAAGTTCGATGCCTCTACACATGATGTTTCTCCTACTCTCTGGACCATTAGGCTCCCTGTATATCCTACAGAGAAATCAATTCTCTTCCCTTTATTTTTATCTTTATCTAAGGACCACATGACCAGAGCAGCATGATCTTCAGAAAAAGCAATCCACTTAGCTACCTACTTGGCTTGTTCTGTTGTAGCTAAGTTTTTCACTTTGCTCTTCCTTACCTGGTAAAAAATAATTGCATCAGCAATTTCCCATTCCGGCAAGATCAATATCCCTGCTGTATGAACCATGGCCCTCCCTTCTTCTGGAGTAACTTTCTCAAATTGTCTATTCATTTCTGCCTTGGTCTCTTCCTCTATTTCCCTTATATCTTTTTCATGGAACTCCTCTTGTTTCTTCTCACAAATTTCTTTAAACTATCCTATTTTCATTCTCCAAAGGAATTGAGAGAATGCCCTAGTCTTACTAAACTTATCATCAGCAAGGAAAGAGTCACTTGCTTGTTTTAAAATAGAGTCTCTTTGTTTACCCTCAAATTCTTCAACTGTTAGATCCATGGCAACCTCTTTTGGTGCCTCCGGCATTCCCTCCTGCAAATATTCATTAGAAACAAAAAGGTTTCCCTCATTTCTTAACTGTACCAATTGTTTAGCCACTCCATGCTCATCTAACTGGATAGGGGATTGAGAAGGAGAGTAAATCTCCTTCCCCGGTCTTTCTTCTTCTTGTCTTTGTCTTTTTGGGGAAGGTGCCTGTACTGCTAGGTCATTAATTGGCCTCTTCCCTCTTGAAGTGGAAGGAACAACTTCACTTCCCTGTTGTGAGGACAATAGGACAGAATATCCACTCCTTTTCTGCATTGTGTAAACCCCTCTAGGGGCCAACTTCATATATTTAGGCTGGTTCAAGATATTCCTAGCCTTCTTTGGATCTGTCTTACTCACAGATGCCCTTTTCTCATTTACAGCACTCATGAGTCCCTCAAAAATTTCCATAAGGGCATCAACTTTTCTAGCCCATGGTTCAAAACTAACCAAAGGGTCATAAGTCTTATCAAAATTTTTAATAAAATCTATAGACTTGCTATAGATTACCCACTTTTCTTTCTTAATTTCTTGAGCTTGAAGGTCAAACTCATTTCTTATGATATCTTCTGGAAAATTAAATTGATGCTCAATAAGAGCACACCTTACCTTATCTTTGAACATGCCTGAGAGGAAACCCTCTGTATCCGCACATCTCACCACTGCCTTAGGCATCCTATAAGGTTGTAAGACCTTATGCAAGTGTACCCAACCTCCCTTTGTGATCACATACTGATGTGCTAGAGTTACATCTGGGAAAAAGGTTCCCCTCCCCTTACCAGTGAGAGTGATCTCTTATAAATTTCCAATCTGTCTGATGATCTCAGCATATCCTAGTTTCAAGGGGACCTGATATGGTAGAACATAGGGCGCTACCTTGCCGCCATACACTCTGAACACTATGGAGACTAGATACAAAATTATATCTCCAAAATTATGGACAATGGTAATGTCCTGAAAATATTGCATAGGCCTAATCAATCTTAGTAACTCTGTAGGAATCCTTGGATTATCAAAAAAAAAAATTGACCTAAGGCTTGATGCAAAATCTCTATCAAAAGCAATATAACTAGCATCAACTCTATCGCAAGATAGGGCTGTAGTCCATAATTGTACAAGGAGGGTTTCTCCATATCTTTCTTTCACAATATTCACTGTCGTGCTGAAGAAATTCTCACCCTTGTACAAAAACATATGCATGAGCATAGAATACCATCCAAAGGGTCTAGAAACCTTCATATTCTTGATTCCTACCAGTCCTTCATGAATCAAATCAGCTAGGTGGGATGCAAAATAAAAACTTAATGCTAGCTGAGGATGCAATGATTGTACCATCATGAACATATATGGGATGGGTATATGGGTTGCCACATCATGTCCCATAATTAAGGTCAATGACCTGTAAACCTCCTGAGCCTTCCTGCTAAAAAGGTCTAACTTGAAAGGTTTGAGTGTGCTTGGACTAATAACACACATGGATCCAATCTACTCCAAAAACTGCCTCAAAGGTCCAGACCTGAAATAGTCCTTCTGTGCTTCATAAATCTCCGTGAACTCTTTGAAGTCTATTTTCTCCAATCCCACAAATGGGTCATTCAATGAAAAGACCTCCCTAATTTCATCCTTAGAGATGCTAATTAGGTTTCTCCCATTAATATCCTTGACACATCTCGTCACAGGATCATAGCATTTTGCAATTTGTATTAATAATTTAGCATCCATGAAAACACCAGGGCACACCAACCTCCCAATAAAAAACTGGCACACATTGCTCAAGGGGGCACATGCATTTCTTTGTGAAAAGGCTGCCCTAAACAGAGTGAGACCATTGTCCTTCTCACCCACATTGGAATCTCACATCCAATTTCCTCTATCATAAAGTGCCTCTGCCACTGAATCCCTAGGATGGCTTGGAGTAAGCTCTTTCACTCTTTGTGCCTTGTTGTCAGAATGTGGGAGCAACTACATCAAATCCTAAAAAATCCCTCTCTTACTATACTCTGTTTGACCAGACAAATTCCTCTTGGGCGGCATTTTGAAACTAGGGCCTCTTACTAAAATATGAACTCCCAAGAAATTTTTTTAAACAATATCAATTGATAATGAGAAAGAAGACCTTTCAAAGTTTTACAAATTTCAAATGACTTGAAAACTGGATAAACCTACCAGGCGCCTGAAAAATCCTCTGCTTTCAACCATTGCGTGAAGAAAATATATCGCCAGAGAACCTATGAGAGTAATGAAGAAAAACAATAATCAATACGTAGCATATAACTTTGCTAGCTGCTCACAATTCTCCTCCACGTAACAAATTAATTTCACCATTACTAAAGCTGGTGGCCCTAGCACTCATAGGACGTGAAAACGTCACGTAAGAGAAAAATTCAAATTTCAGCCGTTGATGTATTTCTATTTCAGTGCATCGGACGGTCGTCAACTTATCAGCAATACCCTACCAAACTTTTCGTAGGCTAGTTCTTGACCAATGAGAACATTTCAAAATTAGCATGTGCAGAATTAAATCCCTTAAGTTCATCACAATTTGAGTGATAGCCCTTTACACGTCAACTTCACCTGTGGCGAATCAAAAAAGATGGCATCATCAATATACTGATGCAGAGGACCCACCGAACAACTTCCATCTCTTTATTCAAATCAACAGTTGTCGCTGAACTGTGAATTTAAAACCTGAGCATCTCATCTCAATGGTTTAATGATAGCCATGAGATCTTGCAGCACTTTAATCATCTGAGAGACTAAGGACCCATCGTGACACATCAGCCGGCAAGTATCTAATCAATACGCGCCATGCTGTAAAAGACTGAGAAGTGGTCCCAGCTCTTTTTCTTCCTAACTCTGAGCATTTTGTAAACAGTCAGATCACAGCTGTTACCCAACCAATAAGAAGTGAACATGTCAGAATGAACTGGCACAATAAGGGCCCACTTCCCTCTTAAGCCTTTAAAAGGATTAGACAGTCGTCGGTATACCGTGATCTTAACATCCTCACATCTTTAATCAACGGTATAATGAGAACCGTCCGATGAAACTAAGAATTAATCCTTCGAAATACATGACCCCACAATTAGACACATCACGCCTCTGGTGATCAAATCACACTGTGCCACATTTACATACAGGCAGGTCCCCTCTGACTGTTCTTTACTGCCTTTTAAAATCATGTCAACCGACACCTAGTTTTCTGAGAACCAACGAAAAATAGATAGATCGCAATGACCTAGCACCGCAGAGGACCCACCAAGTCCTTTCAAATAAAGAAGATCTGACGGTGATCGCTATTTCGCAAAGTTAACAAGCATGCATCTTGTCCCAACGGTGTAACGACCACCGTAGATCCTTTTTGTTCTTTAAGGAACGGAAACTCTTTCTCTAGTCGGGCCCGCGTATGAGATAGGTGGCAACTCATCGCTAAATTTCATGTCAGGAAATCTGACACCCGAGGTCTTGCAGTGTAACGATAGCCACTTTTTTGAAGTAAAAACTTTAGGAGAAATAATACCCAGAACTTAGGCTTAGGGAAAAAGAAAAGAGAAAAGAATGCGAGGGGGGCCGACAACTTTTCCTAATCACAAACGCATGACTTGAAGATTTTAAAGGCACATGTAGATTTTGAAAAGCTTTAGTGAATCAAAAAGGTAACACGAGAAATCAAACGGGAAAAAACTAACCTAGGGTTTGGAGACGAAGCAAGGCTATTGAGTCAAAGAACCTAAAGATTTCAAAAATAAAAAAGTGGAGCCAGGAATTTTCAAATAGTGATAACAAGGTGAAGAAGATTAACTGCAACAATCTCAATGGAGAAGTACACTACCTCCCGACCATGTGGAACCTAGAGGTCCACCGCACCGTGCCAAGGAGATAACACCAAGCCCACACACACACTAAGGACCAATCCCAAACATCACCTAGAAAGATATCTCTAGAAAAAGAGGGTATACAGGTTACCAGAGGCACTGACCTAAGTAGGATATCTATGGTGTGAGTAGGAAGGTGTCATCACGCAGATCCACCCTTGAGTTTAGTCCTGAAGGTTCCTCACTGAACTGATGGCACTCAAGTGATCATACGTGGCATCGATATCTCTCATGAAGACAAGTGTATCGATGATCCACCCTTGAGTTTAGTCCTGAAGGTTCCTCACTCAACCGACAGCACTCAAGGCCTGGGCGAAGTATCACAAATTATCTTTTTAATGTTTTCCTAACTAGATCAATTTTATAATGCTATCACTGGAATTAAGAAACTTGTCAATGGATGATCCGTCAGCCACTTGTGGGCCTCGATGATCTATTGCAAGCCACCCCCTACATCCCATCTAGATAACATACCCTAGTCCCTCAACAATACCCATCCCGGTATGTGGCCACATCTGTCATATTAAGTACCAAGTAAACAGATAAACAAGTAAGACATAATCCCATTTCAAAACATAAATTCACTTGGCCACTAATTCAAATTAAATCCGCCAGGAGGTAATTAATCAAAAAGATCAAATAGACATCCCAACCATGATCTCACATTACACCATAAAACATTCAATAATAGTATAGATAACTTATATCCACAACATATACCTGACCTCTGGATTTTACCCCCTATTTGGTCTTCTAATCCCCTATGCAAATCAACTACATCAATAGTGTCTTACTCATGCACGTACAATTTACGCAATCAGATACATCATAACACAATGAGATAACATCTAACAAAGAAAAAAAAGTCACAAGAATCAAATAACAAGTAAATTTTCTCACACTAATTTATCCCTATTATCATATTTGGCAAATTTCAATAAATGAGGTTATGGGAATTCAATACCCACAAATGATCATAGCAACGTAATAGCTAAAGTAATCTCCTAGGAAGTTAGTCTTAATCAATAGATTAACCTTTTTACCATCTTTTCCTTTGTTTGCAATCTTAACATCAAGATGTTTAATTGAGAATGACGATGTAATTATCATGAACATGAAACAATTAGATAATCCACAATCAACCATTACATTACTATAAACTAATTCATTCAATAATTATTTTATGATAATTAATTATTTAATATCTATTTATTAACATAAACGTAAGATAATGAAATATTAGTTAATATATACATATTCAATGACTTAGATATCTATATACATAAAATCTAAAATGTATCAACTATAAATAACATCCACTTTCAATACTAGAATTTAAAATTAATATAACAAACTTTAAACAATCATGATATTGTCCTATCTCTTATTACTCAATTTCCTAATATAATAGCCTACTTGGTAATACAATCCTCTAGTTCCTATCCTACTATCCACCTCATCAAGATAGTGGACTAGTAACAATTTAAATATGCAAGTGGCATCAAGTCCCATACCTAGGAAGGCGCTCAAGGTAAGTCAAAGGGGTTTGAATAGACATTAAATAATATAGGACAAGTGATAAATACTATCCCCCAAGCTCACGCCACCCCATGCTCAAAAAGGCATGCACAAACATTAACTTTGGGGCTATGACAGTACCATGATTAGCTAGTACCAAAGCATGGGGTTAAGTGGAGATAGGCACCTAGGTTTGGGAACAAGAGCCACCTAACAATTTAATTCATTCCATTGTTTGATTCCAAACAAAATTTAAATGCATACCCCAAGACCTGCGTACTAGGCAAGTGGGAAGGGTAATGACATCACCTAAAAAGGTGAAAAGAAACAAGATTAAATAAATCATTTGTTTCTTCGCAAGATGGGGGTGCAAGCTAGGAGGAAGTAAGGTGTTTGAGTGGGTGAGAAGACATGAGATTTGACCCCTCCCCATCACCCAATAACTATACACCCATCTGCAAATTAAATAAACATTTAGTTGTTTATATTTATATTTTCAATTTTTTGGCCTCCCACATGGCGTGGGTCCCACTCATTTGGGCAGGTTGAAAATTTACTTTAATTTTATTTTACTAGTTAATATATCCTCCACTTCATAGGATGGTTAAGTTTCTTATATATTTTGAACTATATAATATAGATTTTATGAAGTTAGGTGGCAACAAATAATATAATAATGACTGTGTTTTTTTAAAGTGTATGGGAATTATTCCCATACATTTTCCAGAGAGCTGGAAATGTCTATTTACTAAAGACTTAGTTTTATTTTTTGTTGTTGGTTTTCTCCATTGAAACACTTAGATTATTTTGCCATCTCATACATAATGTTATTTGTTTCCCAAATAGATGGTCAGTTTGATTTATTAATTCCCTCAATTTGGAATGATTGTATGATCTACTAAATAAGTATTGTGGCAAACATTGGATCAAAATATAACTGAGTTCCATTGTGTTTGGAAATAACAAGTTTTTCCCATTTCAAATTTAGCTTTCAGTAATGTCTGAATTGGAGAAGTTTGTATGTTGAGATGTTAAAATTCCACATTGAAAACTAAAATCTCACTTGATTATTGCTTCACACTTCATTTGAGAAGATAAGTGTATCCTCTACTTTGTTGGAAAAGAATTGAAACTAATTTAGAGCATATTAAGGGAACTCAAACCCTACCTGATTCAACAAGCAGGCTGATGAAGTCCAGCCGAGAATACCTCTCCAATCCAGAAGCTTGAACCCTCAACTGCTTCCAGATCAGCTCCTAACTTGCCTTCAACTCTTCCTTTCTTCTCTCCCTCAACCCTTCACTTCTCTCTCTATTCTCTCCTCTAAATTTTGCATATCCAAAATCATTCCCAGTCCTCCTCTCTTCTCTAAATTGGCTTGGAAAGTGGGGGAGTAATATTTTATTATTTCCCCCCTACTATTCAAGTCAACTTCCCATTTTATGGGAATAAAATATAACAATCTCAAATTGTGAATTACTTTTCATTTTACTTCCTTTTTTAATTTATCATTTGAATTAAGTTATATCACTCAATATTTCAAAATTATATGATAATTTGTATCTATATAACCATATATATAAAATTAACGTATATACAATTAATGATATTATTATCATAAGAGACATGGTGTAAACATATGTATCTGATTATGTTATATCATACTAATAACATTATATTTACCAAAATGCCAACATAATATAAATAGCTATTAGAAATCAGACATGAAATCCACAAGGTCAAAATACAACACCAACATGGAACAACACCTAAGATCAATATCATGCTCAACCGGGAAAAAAAATATATCTGATTCGTTCTGCCAGAACAAATTTGAATTAGGTAAGTCAAGTAGGTTTCCGTCCATTCCTATAGGACGATTAGGTTGGGCTAGGGAATTGGCCTAAGTGCTAACTCCCCTTCTCCGCCATTGAGACATAATGAGGGCACGCTCATCCTGTCAAGCCAGGGAAGTCGATGCCCGGTACCTGTAATCTACATGAAACCACTGCATGTACATGTGCATATTTAAACATAATAGCAGACAATGGTAGGGATGGGGGGAACGTGTGGACCTGACTTAATGTAGGTAACTACGCCTCCTCCACTACCATACATGCACGTCAAACAGAAAATAAGACATACATGAGAACAAACACGATACCATACACATGCGGGTATGGGGTAAGTACCAATTATGAATAATCATCTAAATTACATCAATTAATACATGCATATGAAACATCATATAAAATCTATCACATAATGTTTTGTTCCAGTTCAAACATGATAATTAACCTCCAAAGCATAATCATCAAATAACACACCACAATATAAATATACCATATGTCTAGTCTAATCACTAAAGTAAAATAGTATCAACTAAATCATAGTCCCAGCAATAGTAGCAAACTACGGGAGGTATTACATCCTCCCCACCTAGAACTAGGCTTACTCCTAGAAGCCTACAAACAGATAGGGATAGGCATCCTGTAATCGAGATGCATCCTCCCAAGTAGCTGTGGTCTCATCATTTGGGTCCCATTGGACCCTAGCCTGTGGAATAATGCGGCCTCTGAGTGTCTTATCCCGAAGCTCCAGAATGCGTACGGGCTCCAAAGCCAACTGCTCATCCTCGACCTATAGTGCATTCCAATCAAGGACATGGGTCACATCTGGAATATATTTCCTAAGAACAGAAACATGGAATACATCATGCATGCGAGATAGGCTAGGTGGCAAAGCAAGATGGTAAGCAACTGGACCTATCCTCTCCAAAATCTCAAATGGTCCAACAAATCGAGGCACCAATTTAGAACCCTTTCCATAATAGATTGGACTATTCCTTGGACGCACTCTCAAGAACACCTTATCTCCAACTGAAAAATGAATATCTGTTCTATGGGCATCTGCATACTTCTTCTATCTATCCTGTGCCGTACTCAAATGCTCTTGAATGTGCTCTACCTATTGCTCCATATCATGAAGCATCTCTGGTCCCAAAAGAATCCTATCATCTAACCTATCCCAACTAAGAGGTGTACGACAAGGACATCCATACAATGCCTGAAATGGTGACATGCCAATGGAACTGTGGTATCCATTATTATATGCAAACTCCACCAGGTATAGACAATCCTCCCAATGTGTCTGCCTATCCATGACATACATCCTCAACATATCCTCTAGGACCTGATTCACATGCTCTGTCTTCTCATCTGTCTGAGGGTGATAGGTTGTGCTAAAGTTCAACTGAGCACCCAAATCATGCTGCAATGAAGTCCAAAATGCAGAAGTAAAGACTGGATCCCTGCCAGAAATAATCTTTTGAGGAATCCCGTGCAATCTCACTATGTCCTGCATAAAGACTCTAGCTACTGATGAAGCTGTGTAAGAGGATCTCATGGGAGAAAAATGAGCTACCTTAGTCAACCGATCAATAGTGACCATGATAGCATCATGTCTTCGGGGTGTCAAAGGCAAACCTACGATAAAATCCATCGATATAACATCCCATTTCCACGAGGGAATACTGTGTGACTGTAAAAGTCCTACTGGATGCTGATGTTCTGCCTTAACTCTCTGACACTCTAAGCACTTAGCAACAAAAACAACAATATCCCTCTTCATTCCTAACTAATGATATAGCTGTCGAAGATCTGCGTGCAACTTCTTGACACCAAGATGTGTCGAGTAAGGTGCACAATGAGCCTCGGATAGAATTAATGAACGAAGATCATCCAATGGTGGTACACAAATCCGGCTTGCATGATGCAACAACCCATCAGACTCCAACACATACCCCTCAAATCTTCCTACTAGAGGTCTCCCAGACTCAATATCTGCCTTCACCTCCTGATAAAAAGTATCTCAAGGAAGTGCCTGCAAGATCCTACTCCTCAAATCAACACCAAGTGTAGCCACAGCTGCAACTCACCTCTTCCTACTCAGAGCATCAGCTACCACATTCTCTTTCCCCTGGATATAGTTAACCTCAAAATCATACTCACAAAGGAACTCCATCCATCTCCTCTTTCTAGCATTCAGATTAGGCTGAGTGAAAATGTATTGTAGATTGCGATGATCAGTATGAAGCTCAAATTGGTGTCCCAATAAAAAGTGTCTCCATCAGACCAAAGCATGGACTACCACTGCTAGCTCAAGATCATGTGTGGGATAGTTCAACTCATGATCCTTGAGTTTGCGAGACTCATAAGTAATCACCCATCCTCCCTGCATGAGGACTACTCCAATACCCTCCAACGAAGCATTTGTACATACCACAAAATCACCTGTGGGACCAGGTACTAAAAGAATAGGTGCACTAGTCAACTTATGCTTGAGGGTTTTGAATGCCTCTTCACACTTCTCAGACCAAATAAACTTCTTGCCCTTTCTCTGCAATGAGGTGATGGGATAAGCAACTCTAGAGAAGTTCTCTATGAACTTACGATAATATCCTGCCAAACCCATGAAACTGCAAACCTCAGACACATTTGTAGCTGCCGGCCAATCAACTATAGCCTGAATCTTTGCTAGATCCACTGAAATACCATCACTCAAGATTACATGGCCCAAGTACCAAATCTCTATCTTGAAGAATTCACACTTGGCTGGATTAGCATACAACTGATTCTCTCTAAGGCACTGCAATACCAACCGAAGATGCTCTTTGTGTTCCTCCATGGATTTAGAATAAACCAAAATATCATCCAAGAAGACAATAATGAAGTGATCAAGATACTTACGGAATACCCCATTCATCAAACTCATGAATACAGATGGAGCATTCGTCAAGCCAAATGGTACCACTATGAACTCATAGTGGCCATAGCATGTTCGGAAAGCTGTCTTGTCGATGTCCTCCTCTCTAATGCACAACTGATGGTAACCTGAATTGAGATCTATTTTAGAGAACACCCTTGCACCTTTCACCTGATCAAAGAGATCATCAATCCGTGGCAAAGGATATCTATTCTTGACTGTTACTTTGTTCAACTGTCTGTAATCAATGCACAGTCGTAAAGAACCGTCCTTGTTTTTGACAAAGAGAACTGGTGCTCCCCAAGGTGAAACACTAGGCCTGATACATCCCTTAGGCAACAATTCCTCCAATTGTAGCTTCAACTCACTCAACTCTTGTGTAGTCATCCTATATGGAGCTCTAGATATAGGCTCTGCTCCTGGAATAAGATCAATATGAAAATCAATATCCCACTTTGGTGGCATACCCAGGATCTCATCTAGAAAGACATCAATGAATTCCTATAGCACAGGGTGATCAAGGGACTTCTTCTCACCATCCTCATCCAATCTCACTCATAGACACTGCAAACACTTGGCATCCCTTTCTCATGCTTCACTTCATCTGCATGGTGGAAATCATACAAAGAGAAATAGGATGCTGAATGCCTCTAATCTCAATGTTTTTACCCCGATCATCCCTGTACTTAATGATCTTCTGTCTACAATCAATAGTAGCTCCATGGGATTCCAACCAATCCATGCCTAAAACAACATCATATGACCCCAAAGGAATTATGTGAAGATCAACTGATGTGCTAATGCTACCCAAATCTACCCAAAAATGTTGCACTATGGTGTTTGTGTTCACCTTTGCCCCTGAAGCTAGTTCTACTTGCCAACCTATGTCTTTCTTTACTGCCACTAGTCCACATCTCTCTATTACAAATGGAGATATAAAAGAATCCGTAGATCCAAAATCAAATAATATAGAAACATCAATACCTCGGATAGCACTTGATGACTCAATAACTATGCCCTGGTGCTTTGCCTGATGGTGGTCTACTGCTGCAAACACTCTGTGATATCTACCTTAATCCCCAATCGTAGGATCAGATGGTGCGGATCTCTGCCTTGAATAATGTGAACCATGCTGTGGGAAATTGACTGCAAGGTGCCCAAACTGTCCATAAGAGAAACAACCTGTGCCTCTACCATAACCCCTTCCTACTGAGGGTGCACTGGACTGATGAAAACTACCTCTACTACTACTTGGATGTGAGCTCTGCACTAACTGTGTGGGCTGAGAAGGCTGGTTGCACTTGAAGCACTGACTATTATGAAACTTTCTCGAATTGGAAGTTGTACCACTCTGATCAGGGGGTTTTGAACTCTGCTGACTTTGATTTTGATTGCCCTTAGAGAAGTGTGATGGCTTCTTGAAACTGGTGTTACCTTGTGACTGTTTACCCCTGAAATTTGATGTGCCACCACCACTTGTCTACCCACCATGTTTGCCTTGGTATTTCTTCTCTATAAGTATAGCTTTTGTTACTGCTTCTCTAAGGGTCTTGGGTTCTAAGACTTTCACTTCCCCTCCAATATGGGCACTAAGCCCCCTCATAAAATGCTGAATCATGAGGGGTGATTCACTACTATAACTAGCATACTATTTTAGCTCAAAGAACTTCTGCTCATACTCCTATACAGTCATATTCCTCTGTCTCAGGTAATGATTCTCATCCACACGGGCCTGTTTCCATTGATCTGATAAAAACCAATCTCTAAAGCTCTCAAGGAACAACTCCCATGTAACTGTATCTATGGTGATTCCCAATTTACTCTCTTCTGTCCTCCACCATGATGATGTTGTATCTGTCAGTTTCATGATAGCATATCTAGCTTTTACATTGCTAGCAAATGGGTACATGGAGAAATACCTATCTAAACCAATGAGCCATTTATCAGCCTCAAATTCGGTACCCATGCCATCAAATGGAAGCTTCAACATTCTAAACAGGTCCTTCATCTGACTTGCCATAGCGGCATCATACTCTACTGGTACAACCTATTTAAGGGGAGTCCTCTCCCTCTCTCTGACCTGATCTCCCTGATTACCTCTATTCTGTAAGGGTGGTAACCTCTCAAAAATGGCCTATAAAACCTGTCTGGTGTCTAATTCCTCTATGCCATCCTAGTTGCTATCACTCTGAATTCTACTATGGCTCTCTGCACTATCCTGATCAACTGAGAAAGAGGGTGTGTCCACTCTACCTCTACCTCTACCTTTACCTAACCCACGAGCTCTAGTCACAGGAGGCATGTTCCATGCAACCATAGCATTAGGACAAAACATTTAAGCCTATATATACATTAAGTATGTCACATTTGAAACCATAAACCAACCACATAAGAACATAGTTTAAGCAAGTTTTGTTGTTCTAGTTTTTTTTCGGTTTAAGTTTTCGTGAGAGTTAAAGATTTACACAAACAAGTTGTTTTGATGTCTAAGTTTGGTTTTAACATGTTTACCTAATAAGACCTAATGGGCGCACATATTATCCCAGAGTTCCCAGTGTAGAACTCGTGCTCTGATACTAGATGTAACACCCCGCCAGGAGACCCAAGAGAATTACACTAAAATTAAGCTAAGTTATGCAACAATTTTTTTTTTGGTTACTAATGTTGACAAGCACATTGAACATAGCATCACATTGAATCACATTCATGAGTTGAATAAACACATCAATTCATTTTCTCTCTCAAGGGTCCCTGACATAGAATTACATTTTCTAACAAACACTACGCTAACATGATCCGATGCTAAAGAACAATTAAGTACATAATGGAATTAATTACATCTCTTGAATCAATATTACATCTCATCACATAATCACCTACATCCACTACACATGTCATAGGGTATGTGGTGATATTTAATTCAATTACAAATATCAAAATACATCATGGATCCACGCAGGGGTCCTTACTAATCAATGAAATCTACTACAAGTACAAGATAACATCTTCTAATAGCTGGGTACATAAATCTGCAACATATGTGATAATCTAGTCCAAGTGTACAATCAGGTGAAGAAGATTAACTGCAACAATCTCAATGGAGAAGTACACTACCTCCTGACCATATGGAACCCAGAGGTCCACCCCACTATGCCAAGGAGATAAGACCAGGCCCACACACACACTAAGGACCAATCCCAAACATCACCTAGAAAGATATCTCTAAAACAAGAGGGTATATGGGTTACCAGAGGCCCTGACCTACATAGGATATCTACGGTGTGAGTAGGCAGGTGTCATCACGCAGATCCACCCTTGAGTTTAGTCCTGAAGCTTCCTCACTGAACCGACGGCACTCAACTGATCATACATGGCATCGATATCTCTCATGAAGACAAGTGTATCGATGATCCACCCTTGAGTTTAGTCCTGAAGGTTCCTCACTGAACCGACGGCACTCAAGGCATGGGCGAAGTATCACAAATTATCTTTTTAATGTTTTCCTAGCTAGATCAATTTTATAATGTTATCACTAGAATTAAGAAACATGTCAATGGATGATCCGTCAGCCACTTGTGGGCCTCGACGATCCATTACAAAACACCCCCTACATCCCATCTAGATAACCTACCCTAGTCCCTCAACAATACCCATCCTGGTATGTGGCCACATCTGTCATATTAAGTACCAAGTAAACAGATAAACAAGTAAGACATAATCCCATTTCAAAACATAAATTCACTTGGCCACTAATTCAAATTAAATCTGCCAGGAGGTAATTAATCAAAAAGATCAAATAGACATCCCAACCATGATCTCACATTACACCATAAAACATTCAATAACAGTATAGATAACTTTTATCCACAACATATACCCGACCTCTGGATTTTACCCCCTATTTGGTCTTCTAATCCCCTATGCAAATCAACTACATCAACAGTGTATTACTCATGCATGTACAATTTACGCAATCAGAGAACATCGTAACATAATGAGATAACATCTCGTAAAGAAAACAAAGTCACAAGAATCGAATAACAAGTAAATTTGCTCACACTAATTTATCCCTATTATCATATTCGGCGAATTTCAATAAATGAGGTTATGGGAATTCAATACCCACAAATGATCATAGCAACGTAATAGCTAAAGTAATCTCCTAGGAAGTTAGTCTTAATCAATAGATTAACCTTTTTACCATCTTTTCCTTTGTTTGCAATCTTAACATCAAGATGTTTAATTGAGAATGACGATGTAATTATCATGAACATGAAACAATTAGATAATCCACAATCAACCATTACATGACTATAAACTAATTCATTCAATAATTATTTTATGATAATTAATTATTTAATATCTATTTATTAACATAAACGTAAGATAATGAAATATTAGTTAATATATACATATTCAATGACTAAGATATCTATATACATAAAATCTAAAATGTATCAACTATAAATAACATCCACTTTCAATACTAGAATTTAAAATTAATATAACAAACTTTAAACAATCATGATATTGTCCTATCTTATATTACTCAATTTCCTAATATAATAGCCTACTTGGTAATACAATCCTCTAGTTCCTATCCTACTATCCACCTCATCAATATATTGGACTAGTAACAATTTAAATATGCAAGTGGCATCAAGTCCCATACCTAGGAAGGTGCTCAAGGTAAGTCAAAGGGGTTTGAATAGACATTAAATAATACAAGACAAGTGATAAATACTATCCCCCAAGCTCACGCCACCCCATGCTCAAAAAGGCATGCACAAACATTAACTTTGGGGCTATGACAGTACCATGATTAGCTAGTAACAAAGCATGGGGTTAAGTGGAGATAGGCGCCCAGGTTTGGGAACAAGAGCCACCTAACAATTTAATTCATTCCATTGTTTGATTCCAAATCAAATTTAAATGCATATCCCAAGACCTGCATACTGGGCAAGTGGGAAGGGTGATGACATCACCTAAAAAGGTGAAAAGAAACAAGATTAAATAAATCATTTGTTTCTTCCCAAGATGGGGGTGCAAGATAGGAGGAAGTAAGGTGTTTGAGTGGGTGAGAAGACATGAGATTTGACCCCTCCCCATCACCCAATAACTATACACCCATCTGCAAATTAAATAAACATTTAGTTGTTTATATTTATATTTTCAATTGTCTGGCCTCCCACATGGCATGGGCCCCACTCATTTGGGCAAGTTGAAAATTTACTTTAATTTTATTTTACTAGTTAATATATCCTCCACTTCATAGGATGGTTAAGTTTCTTATATATTTTGAACTATATAATATATATTTTATGAAGTTAGGTGGCAACAAATAATATAATAATGACTGTGTTTTTTGAAAGTGTATGGGAATTATTCCCATACATTTTCCAGAGAGGTGGAAATGTCTATTTACTAAAGACTTAGTTTTATTTTTTGTTGTTGGTTTTCTCCATTGAAACACTTAGATTATTTTGCCATCTCATACATAATGTTATTTGTTTCCCAAATAGATGGTCAGTTTGATTTATTAATTCCCTCAATTTGGAATGATTGTATGATCTACTAAATAAGTATTGTGGCAAACATTGGATCAAAATATAACTGAGTTCCATTGTGTTTGGAAATAACAAGTTTTTCCCATTTCAAATTTAGCTTTCACTAATGTCTGAATTGGAGAAGTTTGTATGTTAAAATTCCACATTGAAAACTAAAATCTCACATTGAAAACTAAAATCTCACTTGATTATTGCTTCACACTTCATTTGAGAAGATAAGTGTATCTTCTACTTTGTTGGAAAAGAATTGAAACTAACTTAGAGCCTACTAAGGGAACTCAAACCCTACCTAATTCAACAAGTAGGCTGATGAAGTCTAGCCGAGAATACCTCTCCAATCCAGAAGCTTGAACCCTCAGCTGCTTCCAGATCAGCTCCTAACTTGCCTTCAACTCTTCCTTTCTTCTCTCCCTCAGCCCTTCACTTCTCTCTCTATTCTCTCCTCTAAATTTTGCATATCCAAAATCATTCCCAGTCCTCCTCTCTTCTCTAAATTGGCTTGGAAAGTGGGGGAGTAATATTTTATTATTTCCCCCCTACTATTCAAGTCAACTTCCTATTTTATGGGAATAAAATATAACAATCTCAAATTGTGAATTACTTTTCATTTTACTTCCTTTTTTAATTTATCATTTGAATTAAGTTATATCACTCAATATTTCAAAATTATATTATAAGTTGTATCTATATAACCATATATATAAAATTAACGTATATACAATTAATGATATTATTATCATAAGAGACATAGTGTAAACATATGTATTTGATTATGTTATATCATACTAATAACATTATATTTACCAAAATGCCAACATAATATAAATAGCTATTAGAAATCAAACATGAAATCCACAAGGTCAAAATACAACACCAACATGGAACAACACCTAAGATCAATATCATGCTCAACCGGGAAAAATAATATATCAGATTCGTTCTGCCAGAATGAATTCAAATTAGGTAAGTCAAATAGGTTTCCGTCCATTCCTATAGGACGATTAGGTTGGGCTAGGGAATTGGCCTAAGTGCTAACTCCCTGTCTCTGCCTTTGAGACATAATGAGGGCACGCTCATCCTGTCAAGCCAGGGAAGTCGATGCCTAGTACCTGTAACCTACATGAAACCACTGCATGTACATGTGCATATATAAACATAAAAATAGACAATGGTAGGGATGGCGGGAACGTGTGGACCTGACTTAATGCAGGTAACTACGCCTCCTCCACTACCATACATGCACGTCAAACAGAAAAGAAGACATACATGAGAACAAACACGATACCATACCCATGCGGGTATGGGGTAAGTACCAGTTATGAATAATCATCTAAATTACATCAATTAATACATGCATATGAAACATCATATAAAATCTATCACATAATGTTTTGTTCCAGTTCAAACATGATAATTAACCTCCAAAGCATAATCGTCAAATAACACGCCACAATATAAATATAACATATGTCTAGTCTAATCAACTAAAGTAAAATAGTATCAACTAAATCATAGTCCGAGCAATAGTAGCAAACTACGGGAGGTATTACAACCTTTCCATATGGGTGGAGAAAGTGAATGAGGTGAGCTAATGTGATGTTGTTGCATGGTCTCCTCTAAAGCCTCCAATCACTTCCAACACCTACAAACTAGATGACCCTCCTTTCAAAAGATACTATAAGGATCACATAATTTCTTCTTAGTCTTGGAGGAAGACTCACCAAAATGATAAGATTTCCCCTTTTTGTGGTTGGATTATGGTTATGAAGTAGGCTTTGATTATGTCTTATAAGAACTCTCATTACCTACTGAATCTAACTTTTTCTTATGTTTTTGCTTCAACATCCCCTGATATGTTTGATCTACTAATGCTTGGCTATTTCATCGTGGAAGAGCATCCAACTGTGTTATCTTGGACTTATCACATTTCAACTCATTGCAGAATACCTCAAAGGTAGGCATGGTCAATTATTGATACAGGAGCATCTAGGATGTAAGAGCAATCTTGCATCACCCAAAAATATTGTCTAGTTTTCAATAAGCGTTATCTTTGGATAGGGTTACTATTTTTATTAGGGTGGTCCCATAAAAGTGAGTCCCACTTTTGGGTATGAAGGAAATTTGGTAGGGAAAAAATATTCATTTTTAATGTCTTCGCATGAAGAGGGGGTCTTCACACGAACAAAAACAAACTATCTACGTGAAGACCCTAACATAGGGTACTTCGCACGAAGGGGTGACGATGTCTTCAAGAGAAGACCCCCTAGGCCAGATTTACTACAAATTTTTGGCAGAGGGGTGTCATTTTCATATTCACTGTTGGAGGAGTGCAATAGACCCTAGTGTAGGAGTGAACCCCTTGGTGACTTTGTGACGTACTCATTGAATTCGTCCTCCTTGTCTTCTATTATGTCTCCTTCGACCATCGTATATTCTAGGTACACAAATCTTTCTTTATTTTAATTATTTTTTATTGTAAATTATATGTTTATTAATTATTTTAGTTCATTTTTTAATTTTCAAATAATTATTTCATTTTCGGTAATTTTTGGTTTTAAAAAAGTATATTAGAAAATACTAGAAAATGCTAGAAAATACTATAAAATATTAGAAAAAACTAGAAAATGTTAGAAAATTTTAGATTTTTAGTAATCTTATTGTATGTTTTAAAATTAATTTTAATTAGTAATGTTAAAATGTTAGTTCTAAATTATTTTTATTAGAAAACTTTAGAAAAAGTTAAGAAAATTATTCTAAAATTATATAAATACAATTCTACATTTAATTATCCGACCTTTCTCTTAAATGTATATTAAGTCTTAAGGGTCCCATTATGTGTTATTAGTCACATTAGATCTTAAGCGGTCCTATTAGGTCTTAAGGGTCATATTATGTCTTATTAGTATTATTAGGTCTTATTAGGTTCTATTGGGTCCTATTAGGTCTTCATTAGGTCTTATTAGGTCCTATTGGGTCCTATTAGGTTTTAATTAAGTCCTATTAGGTCATATTTTAGTTACATGTCTAGATTTATGTTTTTGTTTTCTACTTAGGGTTTTGTAATTCAATTGTGTCTAGGTTTACATTTTTGTTTTCTGCCTAGAGTTAAATTAAAAAATTTAGTAGTTTTCTTATATTGTATGATAATTTACAAAGTAAATTAAAACTAAGAATAGCTAAATGAAACATAAAATATAATTAAATTTATATGATAAATTAGAAAACAACATTAAACTACTTTTTTTAATGAAAAATAACACATAAAACTACATTTTGTATAAAAAAAAAAAAGAAAAACAATGGTACATGCCTGGAATCAAGAGAAAAAAGGGAGTCGGTAGTAGCAGCTCAAAGAGAAAAATGGAAAAGGGAGTCGATAGTAGCAACTCAAATAGGCACTCGTACACTGAAAAATGTGATCCCATTTTCTAAGTTGAGAAAATGACTTGGAAAATGATATAAACAAAAAAATAAATACATTTAGAAAATGAGCACCCATTTTTAAAAAATTGGGTGTCTATTTTCCTTTGGGCACCCAATACAAAATGGGCCCTTGATTATTAAACAGGTGCTCATTTTTTAAATTGACACTCAACTTTGTGCATCGACCCAATACATACACAATTAGAATTTAATATTAAATATTACCATTAGAGTTCACTTGTAAATGGAATAACAATTTGTTAGTAACATTCAATTTACATATCATTAAGTATAAATTATATTACTGACCGTGAATTGCAAATAGCATTGATAGTGGTAAATGGATTTTATAATTGCAAAACATTTTTATATTACTATCAAATTTTACAGTTAAAGTGGCACATGAAAACCTTGGCAAAACCATTTAAAATTAAATTGGAGGCATGCACCAAATGATAAATTTTAACAGTGACACAAAATGTATTTTCTTTGAAACAACCATGAAAATTATAGTGAGGCTTGAAAAAAGGTGTATAGTTCCCTCAAATTTCATTTTGTTTATGAACACACATAGATGTTCTCATAAATACAAAAACCACCCCAAACACAAACAAGGCTACAATGAACATCAAAGATAGATGAAAACGAAAACCCAAATAGAAAACAAAAAAATTGACTAGCAATGGAAAATATTCACCTTAGTGAGAAGTTCTCATCACCTAGGTGGAAAACTTGGTGTTGAAGCCCTCTAATGCCTTCAAACCCTCCTCAACGGCCTTGCAACTTCCAAAGGTTGAAACAGTTGACTAGTAAATAACAAATGGAAGCATATGAAAAACTCAAGGATGGGAAAAAGTACATGCCCACCTGCCAAACTTACCTAGAAATGATGAAGCAAGAGTGAAATGTCAAACCTATTATAGGCTTGAAATGAACATCTTATGGTTTGCAATAAAACCATTACCAGAGATTGGGTGGGAGAGAATGGGCGTAAACTTAAAGGGCCTGTTTGGCAGCTGGAATTAACTTGGAATAGGCATTATTGAATGCAATAATAAACTAATTCGCTGTTTGTGGCCGTTTTCTGAATTCTCGAATTAGAAAACTAATTCTCATTTTCAGCCCAATGCTTGCATTAGCTAATTCCGAAAAAAAGGTGGAATTCATTTTATTCCAGCAATAAGCTTTTCATGGATTCGAAATTACATCAAAATGTATAAGTTTTTCAGGGTCCGTGCGTGAACGATTAAGAGATTATAATCTTATTTTCTATAATCTTGGATTTTTTACAATTATTTTTTATAATTTAAAATTTTTATAATTTTTTTTAATAACTTTTTTTAATAATTAATCTGATTATAGTCCTTATTCTAAAATATGCCTATTCTAGAATAGTCCTATTAATCGTTTTGAGGATTAATTAATCCGAGAATAGGTCCTTATGCTAGAATAGGCCTATTCTGGATAAGTTAATTCCATGCACCAAACGGACCCAAAGTGAAACTGTGAAACAAAAAATGAAATGAATGCATATGCGATGCTAAATTGCCACAGAAGAGAGGGAAGTAAGGTGACGAGACGCACAATTAATGCCACTATGTAGTATATTCTAGAGTGGTGGCAAGTAAATACGAATTCCATGCAGCTTCGAAAGGTGGCCACACAATCCGTGTTGACACGCGGCAACCAAAACCCATAGGGCACTAGGAGGGTAGTGGCTATCCAGCCACGAAAACCATTTTTTCTATATTACAATTTGCAAACTTTTGAAAAAAAAACTAAGTGTTTCCCCTTCGTATGGTTAAAAATTTTCGTGGCTGCATAGCTGCTGCCCACTACGAGCAGGTGGACGTGGTGGGTCAGCGTTGGTCTTGGTCAGCATAACAAATAGACTGGATTCCGATATAGTTAATGCCAATGTATCAGAAACAAATGAAGACAAAAAAAATTGATTTTTTTTTAATTTTTTGGTTTGACAACGTAGAGTCCACAACTTTTAACTATTTTTTAATATTTTTGGGTCCATAGACTGACAAAGATAGGGTGCACACATATGGCGTCCCTCTCCTAACTCTCATAGAAAAAAAAGATTGATTTGCAAAGATGTCCCATAAATTATGTTGAGCGTTATGAACGTGGTCTTTTATGTTTGAACTTATGCATTCCTTGGTGGTATGTGGGATCCATGCACAGAGGTTACCAACTACTTTTCATTGGATGATTTGGCCCATCCCTACCTAGGCAGGGAAAGTGTTGCGTACCCTGCGCGATACACTGGCCCTATATGGAAAATAAGCTCCCCTTCCCTGTCACTGGACTCCATTGGTAATAGGAAACCAATAACAAAATTATTCCGCAAAACTGGATTTCCATTGGTTTTCTTTATGGTTGAATCAGATCGATTCCTTGAATTTGCTTACATAGGGTAAGGAAGGTGACCACAAAAATGTTATTCTCAATTTTCTTTGTAATGTGAATATCAATGCAAATACAATGAACTCAAAATATGGGCATCTCAGATAGTCATTCATTTGTCTATTCAACAGTCTTCCACCAAAGCCATCGTTACGTGTCTTTTCGAAAAGTAATTACAAAAATTTCAATTGCTTATTTAGAGTATGGAAAGGTGATCACAGAAATCCTATCCTGACTTTACTTTCTAGTGTGGATTTCAATGCAAATCCAATGAATTCAAAATATAGACATTTCATTTAGTGTTTCGTTTGTCTATTCAACACTCTTCCGCCAAATCCATAAGTACGTTTCTTTTTAAAAAGTAATAACAAACATTTCCATGTGCGCGTACATTTCCATTATGTGCATCTGGTTGCAATTTCAATTTCCATCCATGATTGATATGACTTGTCACCTCAGGAGTCAAGTCACTTCGCACTCTATTTAGCCATTCAGATTATCGCCCTTATTGCAAACTGTGCAAAATTCTGGAAATTGTGTGGAATATAGGGCAAGAAACTGACAAAAAGGCAACGGGGAGATTTTGACAAAAAAATTAAAATTTCTGGTGCTTTGTTTACTCTTGGTAACCTTTTGAAATGCCTCTTGCTGTGTTTGGAAGAACGCAATGGTGCCTAAACTTTTTTCTTTAGAGTACTAATTATTTATTGAATAGTTATTCTAGAAGTTGAAATTGAATATATAGCAATTAAAAAAATTAACTTAAACATTTTTATTATTATTAAAAAAAATTCAATTGTACATTTATTTTTAATATAATAGTTTAGTATCTAGTTAGCATAATTTAATATAATATTTCAATTAAATTGGAGCATTTATTTTGTAGTGTTTTAGATTTGGTCTAGTTTTTATGTCTTTAATCTTAAGTCAAAATTATTCATGTGATCTTGATTTCTAAAAAGCTTTTAATGTAAAAATTAAATACAAATAATATTAAAGGCAAAAATTTTAAAATTAAAGATATTGAGATGTTAAAAGGGTGTTAACTTAAAAATCACCCCTATGCAAAAGTTAAGATTACAAATATTAAGACTAAGTCCATAATTGCAATTTTAGCTTTCAATAGAGCACAATTCATGATTTGGTCTATAAGAACCTTATAGATGCAAGGCCGATGAAAAGGTTTTAAATCAAATCATAAAGTGTTCATAACAACAAAATATTCCTCATTTACATAAGTTAAGGTTATTATTTTCTATTGATTTCCATATATATTTTGGTGCTTCTCTAAACTTATCCTTTTATTTTAAGTTTATGAGTCTAGCTTATTTTATTACATTTATCTACCCTAAATATTTCAATGATATGTGGATTTTCCCTTATTTTGTATTAAAACTTTTTACCAAAGTCTAACATTTCACTTTTATTATTTATAAACTAATTTTTAGATATTTTTCATTGGGAAATTCTCAAAGATAACATATTATTCATTCATATCTAGTATGTATGTATATATAATTTGTACAATTAAAAAAAACTATTATTTATTGGCATACACAATTCTTGAAATTATATTCAAACATAATTAAAAATACATAAGTGGTATAGAGTTCTCTATATCATGCATGATTGGCTATAGATTATAGCAACCCAAGGGCCAAGATATAGGAACTTCATGAAAGCACAAGACATGACAAAAATGAAAGAATGATACTATTTTATCAAGGATGTGAATGATATATTACTTACAACATGAATGAGATTATAATGGATATTCCTTCATAAGGCCAAGCTAAATAGAGGATTACATGAGATTATGACATGATTCTTAAGTTTATTACCTTAGACAACTAATATGATAACCTAGGAAATAATAAGTAGGTGTAATAAGATGAGCTCACATGAAAATGTCTACTTTTAGAAATTCCATATGACCTATGTGTATACCCTAGGTAAACTAAGTAACATGTATGATTAGGACCTAGATAATAGTGTCATGCTAATTGTAATACCCCTTTCAAAACAAAATCACCCTTTAAGTGTAACTTAATGCTAATTTACACTGATGGAATGAATGAAACATATAAATACAGTTCTTGAATACTAGACCATGTTGTTCAGAATAACGGTCCACCAACACAACTGAGAGGGGGGGGGTCAATCAGTTGTAAGACAGAATATTAAATATTAAACTTTATAAACTAAAACTTTATTCCAAATGATAAAATAGTAAATGCAACACCATAACACAATCCTGTGTTATCGAGAAAACCCTGTTAAAGGTAAAACCCCAGTGGGAATTAGCACCTACAAATATTGTACTAAGAGCATAGTATCCCTGTCAAAAGATTTAGCCATGTTAGGAGCTTATTAAATTATTACAATACAAAGTATTTGTTAGAGGAAAGACCCTGTTAGGAGTCACAAATAATGGTAGGCTCACTGCCTAGGCACATTGCCCAAAGAAGGTTATATCCACCTTCAGGACTCATATCCACCTTTAGGACTCACTATCTACAATACAAGTGTATATGAAATATACAATCCAATGAAATGTTTGATAGTAACTATCTTTTCTTGATCAGTCCCAATGTAGTTCCTTAATGAAAACCTCTACTCTACATCCAGAAAACACAATCTCGTAGCTTCCAAAATCCTTTTTCACACCACCACACTTTTCAACAAAAAAAGATCTCTCCTTTATACCTTATTACAATGGATAATTAGGTCGGCCGATTAGGCTTTCCCAATATATAAATAATAATGTAAACCCTTGCTAAGATTCACACGATATCTTACACAAGTAAACAATATTTGTAACAATAAAAAAAAATATTATACGATCTAAAATGCATGCTCTCCACCTTCTCCAAATGTTACTCTTCACTAATCGGCCTTAAATAAATCTTTACAATATCACACGCTTCATCTGACATCATCACTCAACAAAGTGGCCCACAAACCATAACCAAGAATATTCAACATGTCTTCTGCCATGTCCAAATCTCACAAGACATAACCCATTATCACATGAAAGACATCTCCAGAATATAGAGACTAACTCTGTCATATTTCACTATCTATCTAGAAAATAGTCTTCACCAAAATTGTTGTAACTCACTCCATTGGAAATACTAAGCTAAGCGATCTTAGACATAAGATCAAAACACACTATAGAACACTTTTCCAATGTCGTATACTCTTATATATTCGTAAAGTATCTGTATACCTCTATCAGTCATTAAAACACTAGTAGAACAACAATAGAAACTAGTATGTTCTTTCACCATTAGAAAAATATGTTGACAACAATGACAAATAATGAGAATCAACACATATTACTAAACCAATTCCAACAATCTCCCCCTTTTTCACTAATGGAAACATATGAGAAAATCCATCAACCCAAAATTACTCCTCTTCTATACAACTTTCTCAATATCCTCAATAGATCTCACTCATAAGACTCTCCCCCATAATAGTAGGGATTTTTACATCTAAATATCTCCCCCTTTGACATCAATGGAAAAGGGTGCCATTAACCTACCTTTATCCATCTAATCTCAGGTATTAAATTACCCAAATGTAATTATTTTGTTCCTGTGATCACTCCCCCTAAGGGGTAGATCCAAGCATCAAGGACCTAGAAAGGTGATGTAGGAGCATCTTGGGTCATGAGCAATCTTGCATCACCAAAAATATTTTCCTATTTCTATACATGTTTGATGTTTGGTTTAGCGCCGATGTTACAGTTGTTTTCATGCCTTGCATAGTTAATGCAGTGAAGTGGACCTAATTTTGAATATTCTCCTAAGGGTGCATGTCCTAATTCATTCAGATGTGGGAGTTATCTTCATTTTCCTTGGGTATCAATTTTTGGCCAGTTTCGCTCATGAAACGTGTGGTATTTCATCTTGTATTGTTCTATGCAAGGAAATTGGAGCTTACGCAGTTGGGGATATGTTCTTGGATCTTGTGTGGACCTAAATGTAACGGCATATTGTGTTTTGTTATTTTTGCATTTATTTTTGGTCTCTCCTTAGGTTGGACCTATAATGTAATTATTACCTGACTGGCTGACTTGTGGCTTAGCTGGTTATTTATTGAGAGCCTTGGTTGATGTACAAAAGAAGAGGAGGAGGTATTAAAGGAGTAATAGGATATTAGAGTAGAGTAGACACATAATTGGATCCTACAAGATCTTGAAGATCAGATGTTTTATCTGATGTTGTAATAGCAAAGCCAATGGTTTTCATACTTGGAGACAAGGAGACTACTTGGTGGCTTGCGAGCTCAATTTTAGATCTTCCTCAATTTTTGTAAATTTTTCTTATTTGGCTGCCACATGGGATGCCACATAAGTAGTTTTGGCCAAATTAAGCTTAGTCAAACCTGGTTTTGTTGAACCCCTTGCATATATATGTACTAATTTTTCATTGATCTAACATATTTCTCTTATATCTACTCAATTATATTGTTCGATCGAACTTGTTTCGATAGAAACCTATTTGTGATGTCAATGCCACATGACACTACATATGTGCCATGCACATTTGTCTGTACATTGTTCGTATGAACCATGTCTGGCAAAAAGTACCTTCGGCCGAAACCCGTCGGTTATCCTCTACTGCGACACAACTTTGTAATTTTACCCATATATATATATATATATATATATATATATATATATATATATATATATATATATATATATATATATATATATATATATATATATATATATATATATATATATATATATATACTATTTTTGTTAGGAAGAAAAGAACTAAGATGATATGTATGATTTATTTCTAATATAGGAAGGAATATGAGTAAGAAAAGATGAAATTTGATATCTTAGTCTATGCTTAGATATCTCCATGTCCATGTCAAAAGATGTAAACACTTAATTAGGCATTTTAGGATACACTAATGAAGATAAAAATCTAAAATCTACTTGAAAAATGATGTAGAAAATCATCAAACAATAAAAATAGTTGTTGTTTTCCTTTCACGGAATCAAGTTGGAAGTTAGTCAAGGCTATAAAAAAGTCACCATTGAGGGTGATGCCCTCAATGTCATAAATATTCTCAACAATACACATACCCCAAGTTGTGAAACCAAAGATATAATTATGAGATGTATTTGCCTCGTGGCTAAGTTGGATGATGTCATCTTCCAGCACATCTGTCGTGAGGGAAATGACACTCCAGATAGACTAGTTGTGATGGGAAGATATACTAAAGAAATTCAAATTTTATTTGAACTTCAAGACATACCTCAACAGGCTCATATGATGATTGATCTCGATATGGCCACATATGGAAAAAGGATACACTTTCCCAAATCGCATTTAATGATAAAGATTTATCATTATTTTGGGTGGGCTTTAAGATCTTTCAATATTTTTTCCCTTCTGATTATAATTTCTATGGTTAAAGGTTCTTACCCTATGGCCATCCCTATCAATTCTCTCTGTAACAACACTATGGGAAGTTATTTGAATCAAATTGAACCAGAAAAGTATGACAAATACAAGAAAAACACCCGTTTTCCCATCCTACAGGTTGGGCATCTTGAGAGCTACAATTAAATTCAAAATTGATTTGGATACAATTAAATTTATTACATAATTAAAAGGTTTGACATGGGTGTTATAAGATCCATTATAATTTAAATAAGTTAGTCTTCCAAAAATTAAAATTAATATACATAAATACATAAGATATAAATATTGAAAAATTATTTTGAATATTATAAACTTAAAATTGATTTCGATACAATAAAATTAGCTGAATAAAAATAAAAAAAATTGAGTTGGGTATTATAAGATCAATTATATTTTAAAAGTAAAGAAGTTCTGATTTAAATATTATAAAAGCAATTACAGTGAGAAATTTGATTATCATTACAACTGTATAGGTGTGCAAAAAGCCATTGAACTGTTGATATTTTTTCATCTTTTTATTTTGCAACTTTTAATTACCTTTAGGATATGTCAATTAGTATTTCCTTTTCTTATATAGATTTTTATACAATTCTATTATTCTAAAATAAATAAAAAGTTTAAGAAAAAGTTTAAATGAACACACACCTCACATGAAAAAAGGTCTTAGCATAGCAAGCTTTTGCAAAGCAATTAATTACTTTATTATATGTAACTGTTGAAGATGTAGTGTGATCATACATTATAAAAAAAGTAGGTACTTAAAACATTTGCAAATGCAGACATTAACATTTCATAAGTTTTTACATCTTTAAATAAACTTTTAAATTATTAAGTTTTCACATCTTTACATCCTTATTAGTAAGCTTTTAAATTATCTGGCAAAGTTTAAACAACACTGTCATTATTTTGGAGGAACTTTGTTGCTTGCAACCTTGTTTTAGTATAGAATTACTAAAAAATTATATATTTTTTAAATTGTAGAAGATTTAAACTCAGCACCATTTAGGTGTCTACAACATGGACTTTTCCATTGCCATTAAAATATTTAAGTTGATGAGGGTTCATGAATTTTTTTAATTGATCAAAGGTTTATGTTATGAATTTGATTTGGAATTATTTAAGTTCACAACTGGACATGATTATTTTAATTTGGGATTATTTAAATTTCTTCTTTTCATTGTTTTCATTAATTAAAATTCATAAAATGGCTTTAGTTTGGAGTTATTTAGTTCACAAGTGGACATGATTATTTTAATTTGAGGTTATTGAAATCCCTAAAGTGATGGAGATTCCTTTGGTTGTTTTAATTAATCAAAGGTTTATGGTGTGATTTTATTTTAAAATTATTTAAATTCACAACTTAGACGTGATTAATTAAATATTAGAACTATTGAAATTTCTAATAGTTCTTGAAAGAGATATCACAACTTCAAATTTTACACAGGGTAAGACATGTACACCTTGTCTTAGCGGAGTTAGATGTCTCCCCCAAAGAATACAGGGTAATCGTGTCATGAAATATAGATCAAAAAATAGATGACTATGTCATAAACTATAAAAACTTATTTCCTTTCCTTTTTCATTTAAATTGATGGAAATCTATTTGATTGCTTTGTGTATCTTAACTTTAATTTAAAAACATTTAAATTGACAATTATAAACGTTGATACTGAATAGAAATCCTTAAATTGATAGAAATTGAATCGATCAATAAAATTATTCATTCCATTATTGAAGGAGAACACCTAAACTACTCATTATTCAATTGATTAAGAAAAGTATTCCTTTCATATCGATGCTTGAGTATCAGATAGAATATCTAAACTCGTGATTCATGAGATATATATTTGTGTAGAAACACCTAACTCGATTGAGCGCTATATTTAAATAAAAATTCCAAATTTTTAATGTGCTGTGGTTGACGAGATGACCACGGTTTGAACTTAACAATGGAAAGAATCGATGAATAAATGCAAATAAATTGGATTGGAGTTTCATTATTTCCTCTCATTTGCAACTCTCTTTGTTTGTGTTTCCTGCACATTATATGGCAGATCTTGAGAATTTGAAGCTTCAATTTTCAGTTGTTGCCCTTTTATTAGCTTTAGCATGCTATTGTGTGTTAAGTATTCTAATAGGGCTGGATGTATGGTGAGCAATCAGAAAACGGGCGACTTGGCTGCCTGGTAATGCCTTTTCCCTCACTGGTGTAACAGTGCAGTTTCTTGTTTGATGGAGCAGTCTAAGTAACCATACCATCAATGTTATCTATGGACAAGACGAAGATACGTCTATACAGTGGTTGGCTTTCTTTTATCAGGACGCAGTTAAAGGAAGGGTTGCTCTTTGTGTTTTTATAGGATATTTGCTTCCCGGGATGGCTGGTCCAAGTGTCAGAACATTTCTGGCTTTAGGAATAAGTATGTGCGTTGAAATAGTTTTTGAAGTAATCAATTTTCAAAAGAATCGAGATCAGATTTCGGAGAAATTTAGTTTGTGGATGATAATCACAAATTTGATTCTAATCATATGTATTGTGGTCCTTGGACTAATATCAATTTGCATGAGTTTAGGGAGTCAAACCATTCATGGCCTTCTGAAGAAAAGGACTTCTGCAATGATCTCCATTACTAATGAGGATGAGTTTCGACTCTTAATTGAGAGGAAAATGTCAATTTCTTGGAATGACTTCGAGGATGTAGTTCTTAGTTCATGGTTGGTTGCTCGTGTTTGTCAGACTGATTATGTGATATCAAGGTCAGTTTTTAGTTCAGCAGTTGGAGTAGTGGTCACAATTTATGTTATAATTGGCATCCTGTCTCACACATCTCATATCCAAATGTTTAATAAATTTGATCCTACAAAATATTTTTATATTTCTCTTCCACCATATATTTTATATTCTCCACTCTTCATTTTTATCATAATAGGATGGATTGTAATTTGTTGGAGATGGTTGAATGTCCAATTGTATTTTCGATCTCATGGACATAGTTGGAGGATGTGTCTTTGCCTATACAACTTATGGACAAGAGAAACGGTTGATTTGATTCACATATATGACTTCAAAAGAGACCGACAACGATTCCAAGATGATGAAGGATGTGTAGATTTTTTTGATGAATAGTGCATTTTCTATTAATTGAATATAAAAGTTACATATTCACAAAAAAGGGGCCGAGGGACATAAAATCAGCTTGGGTCATTTAATATACTTTAAAGTCTTTGTGTGCACCAAAAGAAAGAAATAACCTTATAGCTTCCAACCTCGTAACAGGTGCAAATGTCTCTTCAAAGTCTATTCCTTCTTGTTGCGAGTAGCCTTTACAAACCAATATTGTTTTGTTTCTTACCAATGTCCCTTTTTCATCCATCTTGCTTTTGAAAACCCTTTTAGTTCCAATTACATTCTCATCTTTAGGCCTTTGAACCAATTCCCAAGTATCAAATTCTTTTCTATTTGATCTAACTCTTCCTGCATTTCTTTAGTCCAAGATTCATCTTTAGAAGCTTCATTAGTAGATTTAGGTTCAACTTGAGAAATCAAACATATTTCACTTCTTAGTCTAAATCTTGTCAACATTGTTTTGTTAGCATCACCAATTATCTAAATTTCAGGATGGTTCTTCTTTACATAGTTCGGTGTCTTTTGATTTTCAGTAGTCATTCAAACATATCTCAATATCTTTCTCAGCTTCATAAGGTTCTTCTGAATTTGTAGTCTCTTTTCTATTGTCTGATCTCTGTCCATAGTCATAAACTCTTTCCTGAATCTGAAACTTCTCATCAACTCTCACATTACCACTTTCAATTATTTTTCCCAATCTAAGATTAAAACATTTGTATGCCTTGCTCTTAGTGGAATAACCAAGGAATATACCTTCATCACTTCTTGCATCAAACTTCCCTATTACATTTACTACCAAATATTCTAAAATATTTTATAGTAGGAGTATGATCAAACCATAATTCATAAGGGGTCTTACTTGTTCCTTCTCTGATATAAATTATGTTTAAGGTATACACAACATCACTAATAGCTTCTCTCCAATGAACATGTGATACATTTCCTTCTAGTAACATAGTTCTTGAAGCGTCTAATATTGTTATGTTTCTTCACTATACAATCCCATTATGTTGTGGTGTTCTAGGAGCTGATGTTTGTCTATAGATTACATGATCTTTGCATTATTTATTAAACATATCTAAAGTAAATTCACCACGTCTATCAGATCTTAAATATCTTATCTTCAATCCAGATTCATTCTCAACTTTAGCTTTAAAAATCTTGAATTTATCAAATGCTTCAGACTTTTCCATAAGAAAATAAACCCACATCATTCTAGAAAAATCATCAAAAAAAAGTATAAAATACCTTTCTCCATAATAAGATCTTGTTCTAGTAGGACCACATAGATTTGTATGCACCATATCCAACTTTCCTTTAGCTGAATATGATTTTCTCTAAAAAATGCTTTTAGTTTGTTTCCTCATTACACATTCTCTACACATCATGTTAGATGGTTTCACAACCTTCTGTAGATCTCTAACAACATTTTCCATACTTTCCTTCACAATATTATCAAGATTCATGTGAAAAAATCTGTTGTGCCATAACCAACTATCATCAATCTTTGCAATAAAACAAGAAGCCTCGGGAGTATTCAATTCAAATACATTACCTCTTGATTTAGTACCAAATGTGACCATTTCTCTAGTCTTGCTTGTGATAGAACATCTTCCAGTGAGAAACTTCAATTGATAACTCTTGTCAACCAACTGTCCAACACTCAATAGATTATGCTTAAGTCCATCAAAATTAGTAAATCATCAGTATTATTCTTTCCATCAGAGAAATGGATCCAACTCTAATAATAAGCTTAGGTGTGTTATCACCAAATCTCACTACACCACCATCATACTGATTTAGCTTAAATAATTTATTTTTATCACCAGTCATATGATGTGAACAACCACTGTCTATGACCCATTCATATTTATTTTCAACTTTAGACACTAGGACTTTCTCTTCATGAATAGGTTCATCATCCTTAATATCAATAAATCCAATCTCATCATAATCAATATCATCATCTAAAATATGTTCACTAGCATAGTCACACTCTTCATCCTTTGAATATTTAGGTTTATAAAACTTACGCTTATGTTTAAGAATCATTGTAGGACATCTAGATGCAAAATGACCTATCTTATTACATGAGAAATATTTCAGGGGTAATTTGATTTCAAATTTACCCTTACCTCTCTTTTCTCTCCTTGCAATCAGGGAAACAATGTCATCTAATTTACATTCTTCTTCCTATATTTTCTCTCATTCATCAGCATACTCTCCAAGTTCTTCCTTCAGATTAATTCTGCTATTACTCAGTAGACTAGATGAATCTCTCTTGTCATTATGTACAGTCACCTTGAATGTTGATTCTACCTTAGGTAACGAGTCTCCAAGTTTTGCAGCCTCAAAGGTAGTTAATTTTGTAATCAACATCTCTCTATTAAAGTTCTTTGTCAAATGTATGATCTCCTCTATCACTTGTTCTTTAGTTTTGTGGACATGTGTCAAAGATCTCAAAATTTTTGCAATCACCTCTTCTTTGTTTTATGTACCTCTAGAGTTTCTAATGCCAATAACCACTTTAGTAATCCTCTACACATATTCTAGAGAGAGAGAGAGAGAGAGAGTATTGTTTACCACTCAATGTGAAGTCTCCTATAGTGATAGTAGGCATGTGCCATCGTATGCTAAATATTATTGAATCTTATTAAATAAATGTATATATACATATACATATGTGTATTTGCATGTGCATGTGCGTGTGTATGTGGGTAAAAGTACAAACATGTGTCACACATTCATGAAGGAAAAGGTTAATAGCACCACAACTATTCAACTTAAATGATAGAAAAGTGGCACTTGTGGTTGAAATTTGAAGATGATGTAAATTAATGAAATGTGTAAAACTAGATTAAGTTTATGGCTATTATTTTTTTTAAAAATATTTGAGAAAGAATTGATGTATTTTTAAAATTTTTTAAGTACATTTTTCAATTGTTGAAAAATGTTAAAAATCAAGGGTCTAGTTCTCACAAAAAAAACTATATGTAAATAATATTTTCTCTACTAATTTCAAAATATGTTTTAGATGACATGTATATCTAGCTTCCGATGTATATTTTCTCCATTATAACTATTCAAAGTCAAACTTACCTAAAATTGATAATTTTCATCTTCTGCCAAATTTCCCCTATCATATATACACCATCGAGAGAAAAAAAGTAATGTATTCTTGAAGAGGACTCTCTCCTCTAGTGTTAAATCTAATTTTTAAATTTTTCTAGTATGATTTACTATTTTTTTTTCTTTTTTCGAAGCGGTGTCTTATTTTTTTTCTTTTTTGAAATTATAATATATTAGATCTAATGAAAATACTATAAAAATTATATGACAATAATATTGATTTCGACCTCTACAAAAGGGTATTTTTATTTTTTAAATAAATTTGAGTTTTGATGGATAAATTAGCTGTAGAAGTGAGAAATTCCTTAATTTTTGTAAATTTTTCTTATTTGGCTGCCACATGGGATGCCACATAAGTAGTTTTGGCCAAATTAAGCTTAGTCGAACCTGGTTTCGTTGAACCCCTTGCATATATATGTACTAATTTTTCATTGATCTAACATATTTCTCTTATATCTACTCAATTATCTTGTTCGACCGAACTTGTTTCAATAGAAACCTATTTGTGATGTCGACGCCACATGACACTGCATATGTGCCATGCACATTTGTCTGTACATTGTTCGTATGAACCATGTCTGGCAAAAAGTACCTTCGGCCGAAACCCGTCGGTTATCCTCTACTGCAACACAACTTTATATATATATATATATATATATATATATATATATATATATATATATATATATATATATATATATATATATATATATATATATATATATATATATATATATATATATATATATATATATATATATATATATATATATATATATATATATATATATATATATATATATATATATATATGCATTTTTTGTTAGGAAGAAAACAACTAAGATGATATGTATCATTTATTTCTAATATAGGAAGGAATATGAGTAAGAAAAGATCAAATTTGATATCTTAGTCTATGCTTAGATATCTCCATGTCCATGTCAAAAGATGTAAACACTTAATTAGGCATTTTAGGATACACTAATGAAGATAAAAATCTAAAATCTACTTGAAAAATGATGTAGAAAATCATCAAACAATAAAAATAGTTGTTGTTTTCATTTCATGGAATCAAGTTGGAAGTTAGTCAAGGCTATAAAAAAGTCACCATTGAGGGTGATGCCCTCAATGTCATAAATATTCTCAACAATACACATACCCCAAGTTGTGAAACCAAAGATATAATTATGAGATGTATTTGCCTCATTGCTAAGTTGGATGATGTCATCTTCCAGCACATCTATCGTGAGGGAAATGGCACTCCAGATAGACTAGTTGTGATGGGAAGATATACTAAATAAATTCAAATTTTATTTGAACTTCAAGACATACCTCAACAGGCTCATATGATAATTGATCTCGATATGGCCAAATATGGAAAAATGATACACTTTCCCAAATTGCATTTAATGATAAAGATTTATCATTATTTTGGGTGGGCTTTAAGATCTTTCAATGTTTTTTCCCTTCCAATTATTCTTTCTATGGTTAAAGGTTCTTACCCTATGACCATCCCTATCAATTCTCTCTGTAACAACACTATGGGAAATTATTTGAATCAAATTGAACCAGAAAAGTATGACAAATACAAGAAAAACACCCGTTTTCCCATCCTACAGGTTGGGCATCTTGAGAGCTACAATTAACTTCAAAATTGATTTGGATACAATTAAATTTATTACATAATTAAAAGGTTTGACATGGATGTTATAAGATCCATTATAATTTAAATAAGTTAGTCTTACATAAATTAAAATTAATATACATAAATACATAAGATATAAATATTGAAAAAGTATTTTGAATATTATAAACTTAAAATTGATTTCGATACAATAAAATTAGTTGAATAAAAATAGAGAAAAATTGAGTTGGGTATTATAAGATCAATTATATTTTAAAAGTAAAGAAGTTCTGATTTAAATATTATAAAAGCAATTACAATGAGAAATTTGACTATCATTACAACCGTATAGGTGTGCAAAAAGCCATTGAACTGTTGATATTTTTTCATATTTTTATTTTGCGACTTTTAATTACCTTTAGGATATGTCAATTAGTATTTCCTTTTCCTATATAGATTTTTATACAATTCTATTATTCTAAAATAAATAAAAAGTTCAAGAAAAAGTTTAAATGAACACACACCTCACATGAAAAAAGGTCTTAGCATAGCAAGCTTTTGCAAAGCAATTAATTACTTTATTTCCTGTAACTGTTGAAGATGTAGTGTGATCATACATCATAAAAAAGTAGGTACTTAAAACATTTGCAAATGCACACATTAACATTTCATAAGTTTTTACATCTTTAAATAAACTTTTAAATTATTAAGTTTTCACATCTTTACATCCTTATTAGTAAGCTTTTAAATTATATGGCAAAGTTTAAACAACATTGTCATCATTTTGGAGGAACTTTGTTGCTTGCAACCTTGTTTTAGTATAGAATTACTAAAAAAATTATATATTTTTTAAATTGTAGAAGATTTAAACTCAGCACCATTTAGGTGTCTACAACATGGACTTTTCCATTGCCATTAAAATATTTAAGTTGATGAGGGTTCATGAATTTTTTTAATTGATCAAAGGTTTATGTTATGAATTTGATTTGGAATTATTTAAGTTCACAACTGGACATGATTATTTTAATCTGGGATTATTTAAATTTCTTCTTTTCATTGTTTTCATTAATTAAAATTCATAAAATGGCTTTAGTTTGGAGTTATTTAAGTTCACAAGCGGACATGATTATTTTAATTTGAGGTTATTGAAATCCCTAACGTGATGGAGATTCCTTTGGTTGTTTTAATTAATCAAAGATTTATGTTGTGATTTTATTTTAAAATTATTTAAATTCACAACTTAGACGTGATTAATTAAATATAAGAGCTATTGAAATTTCTAATAGTTCTTGAAAGAGATATCACAAGTTCAAATTTTACACAGGGTAAGACATGTACACCTTGTCTTAGCAGAGTTAGGTGTCTCCCCCAAAGAATACAGGGTAATCGTGTCACAAAATATACATCAAAAAATAGATGACTATGTCATAGACTATAAAAACTTATTTCCTTTTCTTTTTCATTTAAATTGATGGAAATCTATTTAATTGCTTTGTGTATCTTAACTTTAATTTAAAAAAATTTAAATTGACAATTATAAATGTTGATACTTAATAGAAATTCTTAAATTGATAGAAATTGAATCGATCAATAAAATTATTCATTCCATTATTGAAGGAGAACACCTAAACTACTCATTATTCAATTGATTAAGAAAAGTATTCCTTTCATATCGATGCTTGAGTATCAGATAGAATATCTAAACTCGTGATTCATGAGATATATATTTGTGTAGAAACACCTAACTCGATTGAGCGCTATATTTAAATAAAAATTACAAATTTTTCATGTGCTATGGTTGATGAGTTGACCACGGTTTGAACTTAACAATGGAAAGAATCGATGAATAAATGCAAATAAATTGCATTGGAGTTTCATTATTTCCCCTCATTTGCAACTCTCTTTGTTTGTGTTTCCTGCACATTATATGGCAGATCTTGAGAATTTGAAGCTTCAATTTTCAGTTGTTACCCTTTTATTAACTTTAGCATGCTATTGTGTGTTAAGTATTCTAATACTTTAGATATGTTTAATAAATAATGCAAAGATCATGTAATCTATAGACAAACATCAGCTCCTAGAACACCACAACATAATGGGATTGTATAGCGAAGAAACATAACAATATTAGACGCTTCAAGAACTATGTTACTAGAAGGAAATGTATCACATGTTAGATAGCCTTGATGTTATTTATCAACTATGCGTGCAAGATTTCACACAATAGGTACTCTCTGATTATCTTTCGCTCATCTTTCGTTCTATTAGGAGAATGTCTATATGTGATGTGTACAAAAATAGCAACCTGAATGGAATTGTAATATTGAGCTTGAGTCTCATTTTGGGGTTGCAATGTATAGTTCTCCACAAAGTCTACAATAGATATAATAGTTCCAATGGGGAAAGTGTCCTTACACGTCCTGAATTGTTGATCCAACCATTGAGACCTATGACTATGCCTTGCATACTTGTAAAAAAGATTTGTCTTGAAATTTGAGATAAAATCAGCAACATTGTATTCTTTTACAACTAACTCACATCTAGAGCCTTCATCTCCACTCTTCAATTTATATTTCACTGTTTCATATACCTTTTTTTGGATGAGTGTGTTTCCAAAATTGCATTCCAAACACTCGTGAAAACATGTTCTAAACTTGGACAAGCCACCACATTTTGAGCACTTGGCATTTAAGCAATCTTTTTTATAAAATAAACAACCATCATCTCTATGACATAAAAATTGATCGAGCAAGTCTCTTGATGATTTGGGAAGACCACTTGCACCACGATCCTCTACCATTTCATTAGTATGCAAAGTAGAATGAATGGACCGTAATCATTCATGAGGCATTGAAAACTCAACATGATATTTGCAACAACATGTATTCCAAATCTTAAGGTGTACACAATAAAATGGCTTCACGAATTCAAAAGACCTTTGTGATATTTTTAATGTTGGATGTGTCTCACAAAATGTTTTATACAACATTGTTTGACTTACCTCCACATAATGTGTAGGATGTGGAGTGCAGTCTTGATTGCCAACTCTCAACTTCAAGACATCCTTCACATTTGGTGACACTCTTGAGTTAGCATCCCAAAATTGTTGAATTTCATCCTTGACAACATCTGTTAGCTTCGTATCGAAATGTGGAAGTCTCCCACCATAAGCCCATGTATCAATTTCAAGCGGATCATCAACTCTATCTCTTCTTGTAAGTGCTCTACCCAAAGTTTTACAATCTATATTAAAGTCAACACAAGTTTGTCTCATCAAACAAGCCTTTCTCAACTGATGACTTACTAAGGAGGTTGTAATAAACCTCCGAGCAACTCTCTTGTATTTTTCTCTGTTACTCTTCCCAATGCTATTGAGAGCATTGAAAATATTCTTCACAACAATGGCATTTCTCTGCATTTTCTTGTTCACACGAATCTTCAATTTCACAAGCACGGGTCTCATCTTTTGCATCTTTAACAACCACAAAAGCATTTGACATTGCTCAACCAATGTCTTGTTTCCAAAAAAATGATCATAAAGTCTTGAAGCCCACAACCTAATGGTTCTATGTGACCTCTTTCCTTCCCAATTATTCATAATGTTCTCCTCAATTTAAATTAACCATTTAGGTGTTCTTGAAAGCCTTGAATTTGAAGATTGATTATCTTTAATGCAAGGGACTTCATTTTGCATATAATTTGAAGATGTGTAATGTTCATGTGGTTCTTGTGCAACATTTTCATTCCCCAAGTCTACATTTTCAATCTCCATCTGTACATTTTCATCTTCATTCCATTCATTGTCATTCCCCAAATCTATGTTTTTATTCCCCAAGTCTACATTTTCATTCTCCATCTCTACATTTTCATCTTCACTCCATACATTATTATTCACAAAATTAATTACCATATTATTTTCAAATTCAACATCCTCTTCACTTACAACCACATTTACGGAGTCACCTTGATTCTTCACTTACAACTACATCTACGGAGTCACCTTGATTAGTGTTTAACATACCTTCTCTTCTTCTTTGGTGATTTTCCTTATCTTTTTCCCTATATGCTTTAATTTCTTCATCTATCACCTTCCTCTTGTGTTTAGCCTTTCAACGACTACTGCTTCCCATGGTGAGACCACAAGTTGACAAAAAAAAAAAAATGGGCCCCAAATCACATTTTTTTTTCTCCAACACATGAAAAAAGTATGAAATCCCATGCTTATCTAGTCTATGGGGATAGGGAATATTTTGGTCAAATATGACGAGTCCAAAATCGGGTATCCGATTACAAATTGGGTACCCAAAATTTCTAGGCAAATGAAAAAAAGGGCGGGAGCAAATGAAAAAATTAAACTTTTACATATAAAATGGGGTATATAATATATATAATATATATTATATATATACTAATGTATTATTGTATCATCTTAAAATGGAAGCACTTCCATGATAAGAGCATTTAGGCCTTTGAGTAAGTGGTTTGGGGTCATGTTGAATGCCTTGAATGGGTACTTGACTTGGATTTGACTTTTTCCCCCATTCGGCCCCATTTTCCACTTCTTCCTAGCATTTTCCTAGCATTTTGGACTGTGAACCTATGATTCTTGACCTCAGGGTCAAGGTCGACCTTTTTAGGCAGGGGTCGACCTCGACCCTGACCTAGGTCAAGGATGACCACGACCCTGACCTAGGTCAGGGATGACCTCGACCCTGACCTAGGTCAAGGTCGACCTCGTCCTTGACCCTAGGGTCCGAGATCCTTGGGGTTAGCTTCTGATTTTGAGATTTCATCAAAATCTTGAATTTTCCCTCTTCGGGGCCACTATTTCTTGAATTAAGTGTCAAATTCTCAAATTAATATTTGAGGTGGACCTTTCTCAAGATTTGTATAGGATTCCTAATTTATTATTGGAGATTATCCTTTCTCGAGTTTTGTGCCTAATGCTCAAATTAACTTTGGGGTTGGCCTTACCTCAAATTTTGTGACAGGGCTCTTAAATAATTATTTTATTTCTATATTAAGGGTGCTCCCCTTCTAGAGTTTTGTGTCAAGACTTTAATTTAATATCCTTTCCATGTGCACCTCTCTAGAGTTTTGTGCCATGAGCCTTTAATTATTATTTTCTACGAGGCCCCTCTCGTGCCCTAGATCACTATAACAGGGAGCCTTCCTCTCTCATTTCTCCATCAAATCATCAAGTTTTCATCTCTCAAGCTCTCAAGTAAGAATATCAAGCATTCAAGCATTCAAGCATTCAATTCATCAAGGAGATCCATTAGAAGCCATTGAAGGATTCAAGTTCTATGTAGCCCTCTTGTTGAAGATTCCTTCATTTCCATTCAAGCCTCTTCCCAATTCGAGATCCATTCAAGATTTGTATTGAAGATCTAAAGACAATTGATTAGAGACATCCTATATGTGATTATACATTCATCCATTCTTGTGGATTCACGGATTTGAATCCTCCATAATGGTTTCAACATAAGCAAGGTGAATTGTTCCATTTACTTTGTTTACTATAACAATTTTAATTCAATTTCAAGGTTAATTCCTAAATTGGGGTTTGACTAAGGCAAAACCCCTTCCCCCCAACAAACAAAACCATTTTTATTGCAAGTACAGGTGCAGAATTTCAGATCTGAGATTGGATTTGGATACCCTTTTCGGTGAACTTTCAAGATCTACGAACAAAGTTAAAATTGACCTTCAAATAAAGAATGTAGACTTTGACCTTTTATGAGGGTCAAAGACTACCTACTATCAGAAAGATAAAATATTTCTAGGTTTTCTTTGTTTCGGCATTTCCAGTCTGAAATAGGTTGCAGAATTGCCTAAAAGTACACACAAACATTAGAAATTGGCATTTTCTAGATTTGCCCTAATTTGAGGTTAGTATTTGTATTTCAATTATTTCAGATTTCAAGCATAATCCTACCATAGGGAAATATAGTGTTTTTCTCTCTCTTTCATATTCTCCATAGATTGATTTGATTGTGCATTAACCTTTTGGTTGATCAAATTGGATCTCTCCTTTGGGAATTTAGATTTAGGAGTGGATCTCATATTTCCCCCATACATTTACCCTAAATAGAGGTGATTCCACATTTTTCCTCTATTCATTGTGCTTCCATTTTTCCCTATTGTGTTTGATTTTCATTTGAATGCATTTGGATATAACTAGATCTTTTTTTTTATGCATTTCTTTATTTATTATCATGTTACGTAAGTTGTTTCAAATGTTGCATGGTGTTACACCTAGAAAGACTTCATTTATTACATGTGATCTCTGTCATATTTCTCTTTATGGAGAGGAGTTGAGGATTTATGTTAATTCTTCTCCTAATATATATCCTTCTTCCCCCTCTAGGGATCAAGCGTTAGTGAATTATGGCAACCCTACAATGTGCTTTATTGGTAGGGATGATAATCCTCCTATTTAGGATGAACCTTTAGATTTGGATGTAGATTACTCTCTTCCTCATGAAACCATTTTGGATGATCCCTTGGATAAAGACATTGATTTATCCCCTCCTCATGAAGAATCTTTGATACAAAAGGGTGATTTATTAATAGATGACATATTCATAGATGATGATAACTCTTTTTCTAAAACACATGTAGACATTTTAGATCCTTTACCTCCATTTGGGATTAGTGATGATATAAATTCCCTTAATGATCTCCCTATTAGTGATGATCTTATGGAAAATCAAGATCTTACCTCATCTCCTCCTAGGATTTCTTCTTTTCTTCCTTCTTATGAATCTATTTGTAGTATTGAGACAGCTAATATGGTTTTTCCAAAACCCTTGTTGACTGTCAAAGGTTGTCCTTACCTTACTATCAAAGGTAAACCTATGGAGCCTTTTAATGATCAAGATTCAATAGCTCACACATATCATACAAGGAATAACCCTCAACCTAATTTGGTGGTTTCTACTTCTTTTCCACCTTCTTAACCTATTCTTCCTCCTCCACCCCATCTTCCTAGCAAGGAGTATGATTTGATAAACCAATTGCAAAATACTCCTACCAAGATTTCTTTATGGGAGCTTCTTCAAACTTCACCTACCTACTATGAAGCCTTGTAAATAGCTCTAGCAACTCTTCCTACTCCACCTCCTAATCAAGAGAACATCAATAACTTCTTACAATGCATGCATGCTACCCTAGGTCCTCGTGACATTATATTTACTCAAAAAGATTTACCTTCTAAAGAACTTCAAAATCAATATGATGCTCTTATGGTTGTTGTTTCTATCAATAAAAGTATCATTCATAGGACCTTGATTGATAATGGATCTGGGCTTAATGTTTGTAGCATGGACATGGTCAAAGCAATTAATGTAGATCTTTCAACTATTCAACCTGACAATGTTCCTATACATGGCTTTGATAACATTGCTAAGAACACTCTAGGAATCAATACCTTACCTATCAAAGTAGGACCGGTCATCCTGAACACACCTATTCATGCTATTCCTGGACCTCTTAATTATAATCTTCTTTTGGGTAGACCTTGGTTACATGAGATGCACGTCGTTCCTTTCACCCTTGACCATAAAGTCAAGTTTATACATAACAACATGATGTATACACTTCATGCGGATTATGCGCCTAATCCTTGTCTTAATATTCAAACTCATGTTGGAAACTACAATTGAAACAATTGTTGTATTGTCATTGATGTCAAATTTTAATTGGTAAGACTATTGTTAGGAAAGTACTATATCTATTGAGTTTTTGTGAAGGAGTGGAAGAAAGGATGGTAACAATAGCACCTAGGAGAGATTGAGTTATCTTGATATTGCAAAGTGTACTTGAGTATGTTGCACAATGATGAGTCAACGTATTGTTTATCTTAGTAAGATAAAAGACTAAACTGGTAGGCTTAACCAAGAAAAAATGAAGAAATCATGTTTAAGTCGAGTTATGACTGAGTTGATCGAGTTAGTGGATGCTGAGCAAAAATCTAGTGTCAATCAATTATCAATTAATTGCCGAGTGACAGTAATTTGCCGAGAAAGACAGTGAGTGCCAAGGAAATAGTTTTAACATTGTCCGAGCATTTTACATGAAGAGTAAGTGGATGATCATAGTATTGACCGAGCATCAGCAATTTAATATTTGAAGAGAATTCATTTGGGGATGAAATTTGTTTGAATTCTTGGATTATGTAAAATGTGTTGACCTTATTTATTGATTGTATGGAAGCATTTAATGCTTTGTAAAATGTTTTATTGTAAATATTTATGAGATTTGAGATAATTTTAGAAGAAGAGTTGAAGAACATGAAGCGGGTAGATTTAATGAATCTGACCTAACCCTAAGATCTACGAATGAGATTAAGTGGCAAAAGAAAAGTTAACCTAAGAGAGGAAAGTATTAAGGGAACTGAAGCATGAGGAATAGATATGCATAGTGAAGTAGATGCTGGAAGAAAGGTAAAGTTTATTGACTGTACAAGCAAAAAGGATGAAGGAAAAGTAAGGTGATTTCTCGAAGGAAAGTTCCGAGAAGATTAGAGATGGAGATGGTAAAGTTTCAAAGTCAGTAAACTAGCATTTGTGTATGGAATTGGATCTGATATTTGAAAAGTGAGTTGTATGTTTTTAGATCAATACTACTGCTACTTTCTAACCATTGTAACAGACAAAATCCTTTTAACAGAGGTTGACCTAACAATCATATGTTAAATCCTTTAATAGGGGTTGCATTCTAAAGGAATGTATGTAAGTCCTTTAACCAGGCTCACTTTTAACAGGGTGATTGAAATCCTTTAACTAGATCACACCTGACAGTGTGTATTGTAACCTTTGACGTGGTTGGCTTTTAACTGAGCTCACTTCAGAAGAGTGAAAACAATAGTAGCCTATTACAAAGTGGTTTTTCCCATATTGGGTTTCCACTATAAATCCAGGTGTCATTACTTGTGTGAATGTTTTGTTTGAACATTTCTGTGTTTTACAAGTTAATTATAGTAAGGTTTTTTACTACTGAGTTGTATGTTTCTATTGCTGAATCAGTGATGACTGAGTTTGTATTGGTTGCTTGATCTGATTTCAAGTTAAGTTTTTGAAGTTGTTTTATACATAAGGACCTGAGAACAACTGATTCACCCCCCCTCTCTGTTGTTCTAAATCATATTAACAACTCACACTACCCCTATTTCTAATAGTAATCCTCCTTCCTCTAATGCTCTTATTGGCGATGATTGGGGAACCTTAGATTTTAATCCTACCTTTATTGGAGAGTATAAGGTTCATGATCTTGATTTTATGAAGAAACAAAGAGAGTTTGAATAGCAAGTTTTTAATTCTAACACCCTTTGTAATAACTTTGTTGTTTCTTCTGCCCACATTGAATCCATCAAATCTACTAAGGATGATAAAGTGACTACTGAAGTTCCATTGACTCCTTCTGATATGGCCTCGTGTTATGGTCCCGGTTATCCTTTCCTAGTTTAACAAGGATTTAATGGTCAAGGATGTGGTAAGCATAAATAGGGAATTCAAATGCCCTTACATACTAGGGGGCATGAGCATTCTTATGGATTAGGATTTAATCCTCGACAACAAATCAATGTTAACAAAATCTCCAATAACACTTCAAAACATGATGAAACTATGAAGGAATTTGACCGAGAAGTTCTTTTGCCTAAACTCCTTTGTTCTAAGATGATTACTAGACCTAAATGCAAAAAGAAACAGTGTCCACACTTGAAGACTCTTCCTTTTTGTTTATATCATAGATTTCATGATCACTCTACTAATGAATGTCAAGCCTTAAATTATAAGATTAGGTAGCTCATTGATAGTAAGGTTATTTATATATCATCTGACAATGAGTTGTATTTCAATTCTATTTTCTCTAAGTAACATTTATGTTCCTATTATAGAGCTCCACATTATGTAAACAATGTTAGCCTAATCTTTGGGGGCTCATTGTCTTGCATAAGTGTTGTGAGAGATATAATAGGTCCCCTTCCATCCTTGTTCCTACGCTTGGGGGGCAAGGATGTCATCTCCTTCATTTATGTCTTTTCAGGATTCACCTCTTTCCTTCGTTAAGTAGTATTTATCTATTATGTGATATCCAATAATACATAATAAATTTGGTTTGCATTGAGTATCTTTGTCCTCGATCACAACCTATTTCTTTGTTTGACATTGGGTTTCCATGGTTGATATATCTCTCACCTTGGAAACTGAATAGTGTGCTATCCCTCACAAGGGTTACTTTTTCACTTCTTGCATGATATCTGTTTGCATTCGTCCCTTCTATGGCCTCATAGGAGCTGTGACCTTCTTGGCTTGGACTGGGTGTTGTTTGTGGATATTGTCTTGATGTTGAAGAAGGCTTTATCCTTGTTCTTTTCTTTCCTTAACATGTCAAAATAGTATGTTTTTTCCATCTTAAGGAGGGGGGCATATATATGGCCTCCCTCATTCTATATTATGTATTTTTGTTCTAACCTTTTGTTTTGTAGCATGCTAAATCTTTCAAAGGTAATGCACATAAGTTGCTAAATCCTGAAAAGACACACATCCATATGCTGAATCTTCCGATAGTAATGCACATAAGTTGCTAAATCCTGAGGGGACACGCATTTTTCAAAAAAATTCCATATGCTAAATCTTGGAAGGTAACACACATAAGTTGCTAAATCCTAAAGGGACATGCATTTCCAATTTCAAATATGCTAAATCCTCTAAAGGTAATGCACATAAGTTGCTAAATCCTAAAAGGACATGCATTTATATTCTAAATCTTCTAAAGGTAACGCACATAAGTTGCTAAATCCTAAGGAGACACACATTTCATAATCATAGTGATACAAGAAGGTGGATCTATGGGTGTTCCAAAAGCCATTGGAAGACGCACTACATACATGCACAAAGCCGCCAGAAGGTGCACAACATTATGGGGTGACTATCAAGTGTTTTCTTGGTGGACCATCCTATCCTTTTGTGGTTCACAGTGAGATACACACATCTTACTACGTAAGCTAGCCACTCCTCTCTCTCCTTTTCTCTCTTTTCTCTAGTGATGTCTCTCTTATTGCAATGTTGGAGTTGGTGAAGACTCGAGTCCATGGGGGCTTGAGGATTCCTTTGTCCCTTTGATTTCAATAAGATTATCTTTTTCTTTGTGATCTCCTTTACCAATAGTTTGCATCGAGTCCATACTCTTGCTAAAGTGGGGGCTTAATGTATCCTCTTAAAATGGAAGTGCTTCCATGATAACAACATTTAGCCCTCCGAGTAAGTGGTTTGGGGTCATGTTGAACACCTTGGATGGGTACTCGACTTGGATCTAGCTTTTTCCCCTGTTCTGCCCCATTTTCCATTTCTTCCTGGCATTTTCCTAGCATTTTGGACTATGAACCTAAGATTCTTGACCTTAGGGTCAAGGTTGACCTTTTTAGGCCAAGGTTGACCTCGACCCTAACCTAGGTCAAGGATGACCTCAACCCTGACCTAGGTCAAGGTTGACCTCGACCCTGACCTAGGTCAAGGTCGACCTCATCCTTGACCCTAGGGTCTGGGATCCTTGGGGTTAGCTTCTGATTTTGGGATTTCATCAAAATCTTGCATTTTCCCTCTTCAGGGCCACTATTTCTCCAATTAAGTGTCAAATTCTCAAATTAATATTTGAGGTAGACCTTCTCAAGATTTTGATAGGATTCCTAATTTATTATTGGAGATTAGCCTTTCTCGAGTTTTGTGCCTAATGCTCAAATTAACTTTGGGGTTGGCCTTACCTCAAATTTTGTGACAAGGCTCTGAAATAATTAGTTTATTTCTATATTAAGAGTGGTCCCCTTCTAGAGTTTTGTGTCAAGACTTTAATTTAATTTCCTTTCAATGTGCACCTCTCTAGAGTTTTGTGCCATGAGCCCTTAATTATTGTTTTCTACGAGGCCCCTCTTGTGCCCTAGATCACTATAAAAGGGAGCCTTCCTCTCTAATTTCTCCATCAAATCATCAAGTTTTCATCTCTCAAGCTCTCAAGTAAGAAGATCAAGCATTCAAGCATTCAATCATTCAATTCATCAAGGAGATCCATTAGAAGCCATTGAAGGATTCAAGCTCTCTGAAGCCCTCTTGTTGAAGAGTCCTCCATTTCGAGTCAAGCCTCTTCCTATTTCAAGATCCATTCAAGATTGGTGTTGAAGATCTAAGGAAAATTGATTGGAGACATCCTACATGTGATTCTACATTCATCCATTCTTGTGGATTCAAGGATTCGAATCCTCCACAAGGGTTTCAACATAAGCAAGGTGAATTGTTCCATTTACTTCGTTTACTACAGCAATTTCAATTCAATTTCAAGGTTAATTCCTAAATTGGGGTTTGATTGAGGCAAACCCCTTCCCCCCAACAAAAAAAAACCATTTTTCTTGTAGGTACAGGTGAGAAATTTCAGATCTGAGATCGAATTTGGATACCCTTTTCGGTGAAATTTTGAGATCTGCGAACAAAGTCAAAATCGACGTTCAGAATAAAAATGTGGCCTTTGACCTTTTATCAGGGTCAAAGTTGACCTGATCTAATCTCAGAAAAATATTTCTGGGTTTTGTAGATCTCACAATTTCTGTTAAACCTTGCCTAAATCAATAGTTTTTGAGATCGTTTGACAAGGTTTTCAGCTGATTCTTTTTTGGAGGTAAGCACCTTTATCTCTTCATTTCAATATTAGTCATCTATATTTACTTTCTATATCAATACAATTTCATGTAAGTGTAAAATATTGGCTTTGGGGTCTCTTTTATGTGCAAACCATTGTTCTAGGATCCCTTGTAATTTCGGCTGTCTGACTATACTGAATAAGTAGATGTCATCATCTATTCTAGAAACTAGTACTAGGACCCCTAGGAAGTCCCCATGACCCCTAGGAATTCTCCATGACCCCTTTTGACACATTTGAATGCTCATGTGTGTCTGAAGGTGTCATAGGACCCCTTAGGACACACTTGAGCATTCCAATGTGTCAAAAGGTCATGGGGACTTCCTAGGGGTTGTAACGCGTGATAAGGCATACTAGGACCCCTAGGAAGTCTGCATGACCCCTTTTGACACATTTGAATGCTCAAGTGTGTTCAAAGGCATCATAGGACCACTTAGGACACACTTGAGCATTCTAATATGTCAAAAGGGGTCATGGGGACTTCCTAGGTGTCCTAACGCATGATAAGGCGTACTATAACCCTAGGAAGTCCCCATGACCCCTTTTGACACATTTGAATGCTCAAGTGTGTTTGAAGGGGTCGTAGGACCCCTTATGACACACTTGAGTGTTTCAATGTGTCCATAGGGGTCATGGGGACTTCCTAGGGGTACTAACACATGATAAGGCGTACTTGGACCCCTCAGAACTCCCCATGACCCCATTTGAAACATTTGAATACTCAACTGTGTTTGAAGGCATCGTAGGACCCCTTAGGACACACTTGAGCATTCCAATGTGTCAAAAGGGGTCATGGAGAATTCCTAGGGGTCCTAACGTGCAATAAGGCATACTAGGACCCCTAGGAAGTCCCCGTGACCCCTTTTGATATATTTGAATGCTCAAGTGTGTCTGAAAAGGTCGTAGGACCCCTTATGACATACTTGAGGGTTCCAATGTGTCCATAGGGGTCATGGGGACTTCCTAGGGGTCATAGCATGCGATAAGGCATACTAGAAGCCCTAGGAAGTCCCCATGACCCCTTTTGACACACTTGAATGCTCAAGTGTGTTCAAAGGGATCGTAGGACCCCTTAGTACACACTTGAACATTCCAGTGTGTCAAAAGGGGCCATGGGGACTTCCTAGGGGTCCTAATGTGTGATAAGGTGTACTAGGACCCCAAGGAAGTCCCCATGAGCTCTCTTGACACATTTGAATACTCAAGTGTGTCTAAAGGCGTCGTAGGACCCCTTAGGACACACTTAAGCATTCCAAAGTGTCAAAACGGGTCATGGGGACTTCCTAGGGTTCCTCACACATGATAAGGCATACTAGGACCCCTAGGAAGTTCCCATGACCCCTTTTGACAAATTTGAATACTCAAGTGTGTTTGAAGGCATCGTAGGACCCCTTAGGACACACTTGAGCATTCCAATGTGTCAAAAGGTGTCATGGGGCCTTCCTAGGGGTCCTAACATGTGATAAGGTGTACTAGGACCCCTAGGAAGTCCCCATGAGCCATTTTGACACATTTGAATGCTCAAGTGTGTCCAAAGGCTTTGTAGGATCCCTTAGGACACACTTGAGCACTCCAATGTGTAAAAAGGGGTCATGGGGACTTCCTAGGGGTCCTAACGCATGATAAGGCATACTAGCACCCCTAGGAGGTCCCCATGACCCCTTTTGACACATTGGAATGCTCAAGTGTGTTTGAAAGTGTCCTACGATCCCTTCGGACACACTTGAGTGTTGAAATGTGTCAAAAGGGGTCATGGAGACTTCAAAGGGGTCCAAATGCATGACAAGGTGTACTAGGACCTCTAGGAACTCCCCATGACCCCTTTTGACACATTTGAATGCTCAAGTGTGTCTGAAGGGGTTGTAGGACCCCTTAGGACACACTTGAGCACTCCAATGTGTCGATAGGGGTCACAAGGACTTCCTAAGGGTCCTCACGTGTGATAAGGCATACAAGGACCCCTAGGAAGTCCTCATGACCCCTTTTGACGCATTTGAATGCTCAAGTGTGTTCGAAGGCATCATAGGACCCCTTATGACACACTTGAGCAATCCAATGTGTCAAAAGGGGTCATGGGGACTTCGTAGGGGTCCTAATGTGTGATAAGGCATACTAGGACCCCCAGGAAGTCCTCAGGACCCCTTTTGACACATTTGAATGCTCAAGTGTGTCTAAAGGCATCGTAGGACCCCTTAAGACACACTTGAGCATTCTAATGTGTCAAAAGGGGTCATGGTGACTTCCTAGGGGTCCTAATGCGTGATAAGGTGTACTAAGACATCTAGTAAGTCCCCATGACCACTTTTGACATAGTCAAACACTCAAGTGTGTTCGAAGGGGTTGTAGGACCCATTATGACACACTTGAGCACTCCAATGTGTCCATAGGCTTCACAGGGACTTCCTAGGTGTCCTAACATGTGATAAGGCATACTAGGACCCCTAGGAAGTCCTCATGACCCCTTTTGACACATTTGAGTGCTCAAGTGTGTCTGAAGGCATTGTAGGAACCCTTAGGATAGACTTGAGCATTCCAATGTGTCAAAAGGGGTCATGAGGACTTCTTAGGGGTCCTAACGCATGATAAGGCATACTAGGACCCTTAGGAAGTCCCCATGACCCCTTCTGACACATTTGAACTCTCAAGTGTGTTCAAAGGGGTTGTAGGACCCCTTATGACACAATTGAGTGTTCCAATGTGTCCATAGGGGTCACGGGGACTTCCTAGGGGTCTTAATGTGTGATAAGGCATACTAGGACCCCTAGGAAGTCCTCATGACCCCTTTTGACACATTTGAAAGCTCAAGTGTGTCTAAAGGTGTTGTAAGACCCCTTAGAACACACTTGAGTATTCCAATATGTCAAAAGGGGTCACGGGGACTTCCTAGGGGTCCTAACATGTGATAAGGTGTACTAGCACCCTTAGGAAGTCCCCATGACCCCTTTTGACACATTTCAATACACAAGTGTGCTTGAAGGTATCGTAGGACCCCTTAGGACATACTTGAGCATTTCAATGTGTCCATAGGGGTCATGGGGACTTCCTAGGGGTCCTAATGTGTGATAAGGCGTATTAGGACCCCTAGAAAGTTGTCATGACCTCTTTTGACACATTTGAATACTCAAGTGTGTTTGAAGGCATCATAGGACCCCTTAAGACACAAATGAGCATTCGAATGTGTCAAAACGGGTCATGGGGACTTCCTAGGGGTCTTAACATGCGATAAGGCATACTAGGACCCCTAGGAATTCCCCATGACCCCTTTTGACACATTAGAGAACTCAATTGTGTCTGAAGGGGTCGTAGGACCCCTTATGACACACTTGAGTGTTCTAATGTGTCCATAGGGGTCATGGAAACTTCCTAGGGGTTCTAACATGTGATAAGGCATACTAGGACCCCTAGGAAGTTTTCATGACCCCTTTTGACACTTTTAAATGCTCAAGTGTGTCCAGAGGGGTCGTAAGACTCCTTAGGACATACTTGAGCATTCCAATGTGTCCATAGGGGTCACAGGGACTTCCAAGGGGTCGTAACACGTGATAAGGCATACTAGGACCCCTAGGAAGTCCCCATGACCCCTTTTGACACATTTGAATGGTCAAGTGTGTCTAAAGAGGTCGTACGATCCCTAAAGACACATTTCAAGATTCCAATGTGTCCACAAGTGTCATGGGGGCTTCCTAGGGGTCCTAACATGTGATAAGGCATACTAGGACCCCTAGGAAGTCCCCATGAGACCTTTTGACACATTTGAACACACAAGTGTGTTTGAAGGGGTCGTAGGACCCCTTAGGACATACTTGAGTGTTCCAATGTGTCCATAGGGGTCACAGGGACTTCCTAGGGGTCCATTTCTACGTAGCTAGGGTTTACGATGCCTGTAAATGGCACAACTATGCCCCTGTAGGGACTCATGCTCTTGTTCAGAATCATATTATTTTTATGCATTACTTCATTAATGTCTACTCTGGGAGGAAGATTATATTTTCCATATTTCTAAAAGCCCTGAAATATTTTCGTCATTACCACTCTCCACCTCTGCTCTCTCAATTTAGTCCTCTCCCTCTCCGCTGCACTTAGCTTAGCCATCCTCGCCTACTTTTTAACAGAGATTCTCCAAAATTTGTAAACAAAGGCATCCTATAGGAAAAAATGAAAATTTTCCTAGAGAATATCCACAATTCATATACAAAAGCATCATACAGGAAAAATGACAAAAAATTAATAGCTAAAAGTTAAAATTTATCATGAACACCACCAGTACCAAGGTCATACCCAATGTCAAATCTTGGCCTATGACATGCAAAATGAGAAAAGACAGTGAAATGAAAGGGAAGCATGGATCAAATAGTGAAGGTGCATCAAATCAGATCAATATCATAATATATGCAAAAAATATTGTTATAGACAAAAATATTTGCATATTAATGGGAAAGAATGGGAAGAGCTTCTTGAACCCATGATAGAAACTATTAAGGAATTGCATGATATATTACTCAATGGTGCAAGGAATATTATTGATGAACATGGGATTGCAACTACATCTATTCAATATACAGAGGAAGATATAGAAAATCTTCTTAATAGAGAGATTAATGTGAGAGAAAAGGACATTTCAAAAGAAAATGGTTATCTTGGTGCCATCCAAGGTATGTCAATTACTTAGGACAAAGAGACAAAGCCCACAGTTAATGGGAAAGAGTGGGAAGAGCTTATAGGACCCATGATAGAAGTTAAGGATAAGGAGGAAGAGATAGGAAGGGGAAAATGACAAAGGAAAGAAGTAAGATATTCATGTGAGCCTATGTCAGATGATGATGATGAGTACTCACCATCTGCTAGTAGCTCAAGTAACAAGTGTTGTGGAATTATCCACAAAGAAATGTGAAATGAAGCCTCAAATTGGTTTAGCAGGAAAATAATTTGGTCATGCACTTCATCCTCGCACCCACAAATATTTATATTAGAAATGCTTATTCGTCAATGGCCTTGCATTTACGAGACTTGGGAAACCAGGTTACTCATGTTGGGCATTATCCCTTAAATGTAAGTTCACTGCCACCTTTGGCAAGGTAGACTCACTCCTCATTTTACAACAAAGGGAAGACATCTATGGTCCAAGGTTTTAATTCATCTGACAAGTGGAGAGCTTCTCAAGGTACCTGATCTCTTTCATAGAGAAGTTCCTGATCTCAAGGTTCTCATTTAGGTGACCAACACCTTGGAGGTCCACAAATAGACCCCATTGATTTCCCAAATTGGTAAAAGGGTAGATGCAATTTTTGAAAGAGCATCCCAATTGAAGAGAAATGGAAATTCTAGTGAGCATAAAGTTATTGCAAATCTAATGGGTATATTTTCTCCACTGACAAATATAATTGCTTCCAGAGACTTGAGTTTAAATGGAGACTGTTTGTTCCCAAACATGCCCCAGTCGACCAGATGAACCAGATGTTGCTTGAGTAAAGAAGATAGTGGTTTATTAAAGCATCTGCATTATCCCACTTGCTATCAGTTACTACTTTTTAAGCATCTTGCTAGCTACTTCTGTGCAGGATTTCTATAATATATAATGTCCTCATGAAAGTAGATGATAGTTTTTGTAAACATTTTCCGTTGTAAAGGGTTAGTGAGAAATATCAAAGAAAAGGATCTTGCATGTATTATTTAGACACATATCAATTAGGAAACCATTTTTCTCCCATTACATGGTTAGAAATGCCTAGATTCACTTTGTGGGTATCAATAGGCAGCAAGATGAGGGAAGAAATATTTTGTGAAGAGGAAGTACAAAATGTTACTGTCTAAAACCATTTGGAGAGTAATATTCTCCTCCTGATTGTAATAAGAAACTCAAAATGCAAAGACAACAAATAGCTGGGGCATTTATTTCCTATGACCTATGTCAATTTCAGTTCAATTCCTATTGATTATATTCTCAATGTGTAAAAATAAATTGATGTGTTATTTTAAAATGGTGTTGACTGAAATTTATGAATATATGTCAAATATCCATTTTTTCTAGAACTAGTGGTAATATAATCAAATTTGTGAATTTCACATCCAACCATTGGATGTTAATCAAAAGTACAACATAGTAATATTTTTCAACCGATAAATAATCTTAGTCTTACTTCAAACCTACTCCCATGTATGTGGGTTCTTGGAGGTATCTACTGAACAATGTGTGGATCTATGATGTCCCTATCCAAGACCTTACTCACTTTGCTTTAAAACTCCTAATTAGAATTTGGATTTCTAATGCCTATTGTGATATTATTTAAGTTTGACTTGCTCCTTACTGATTAATATTGTAATTAATTGGTTATCCTTCCCCTTCTCTCTCTCCTACTCTCTCCCCTTCCCCTCCTCTCTCTCTCTCTCTCCTCTCTCCTCTCTCTCTCTCTCTCCTCCTCTCTCTCTCTCTCTCTCTCTCTCTCTCTCTCCTCTCTCTCTCTCTCTCTCCCCTTCCCCCTTCTCTCTATCTCTCCTACTCTCTCCCCTTCCCCTTCTCTCTCTCTACTACTCTCTCCCCATCCCCCCTTCTCTCTCTCTCTCCTCTCTCTCTCTCTCTCTCTCCTCTCTCTCTCTCTCTCTCTCTCTCTCTCTCTCTCTCTCTCTCTCTCTCTCTCTCTCTCTCTCTCTCTCTCCCCTTCCCCTTCTCTCTCTCTCCTACTCTCTCCCCTTCCCCTTCTCTCTATCTCTCCTACTCTCTCCCCTTCCCCTTCTCTCTCTCTACTACTCTCTCCCCATCCCCTTCTCTCTCTCTCTCTCTCTCTCTCTCTCTCTCTCTCCTCTCTCTCCTCTCTCTCTCTCTCTCTCTCTCTCCCTCTCTCTCTCTCCTACCCTCTCTCCTTCCCCTTCTCTCTATCCTACTCTCTCTCTCTATCTCTCTCTCCCATTCCCTTTCTCCTACTCTCTCTCTCTCTCTCTCTTCCTCTCTCAACCCTGCCACCTTCTCACTCTCTCTCTTCCTCAATGGCCCGCCCATGCATTTTTAAAATGGCTGATTGATTTCCTTTTCTTCTTTCAATGGTCATCCATGATTTTTCTGCAATCTTCCAACCTTTCGTACATAGTTGTAAAAATACATATTAATATATATTATATACATATAAAATAATATGTAATATATCATATATAATGTGACATTTAATATTAATATATATTAAATAATATTTAATGTAAAATGTATATTATGTAATATTTAATATATATAATATATAATCTAATATATATCTAATATATAGTTTTTGATATATAATATATAATTTAATATATATAGTTTTTGAGAAATGGGAGGGAGAAAAGGGAGGGAAAAGTGAAAAATTAAAATTCTTACCAGGCTTTTCGGGTACCCGATTAGGCTCAGTATTACTTTGTGCACCAAACTTACATGGTCAACTATTGAAATGTCTCAAAAATTGTGTTTTTCCCCTATTTCTCTGAGTTCCAGACTTCGACCATGTAGCTGACGACTTTTTTTTCACCTAAATTTGATGAAATGTAAAAGGGTATCTTAAGGAGATTATTAGCTTTCTATCGATATAATTGCTCTCAAATTTTGAATTTGGTAAGTAATTATTAGTTATTTGCTAATTGAGTTACCTCTACAGTACTGATTTATATACTAATTGAAAAATGACTATAACTTTCAGACGGTATAACATTTTTGAAATCCAAAAATGCGTCACATTCTATGCTTCACCTACTGTAAGGAAAAAAAATAAAATTGAATTTTGTAAAGTTTTGAATGAGTTAAGGTGGTCAGACACGAGAGTTTTTTAATTCTGAAAATGTTGTAGTAGAAAATTCATAATTAATTATTTTTTTAGAATAAAATTACAAAAAAATATGTGTCACATCCAGGCATGAGTCTACTACTTATATATAAAATCTTATAATAAAATATTATCATTTGATTATGATTAAGGTGGTTAGACATACACCTACTTCTTATTTTTTTCCACAAATTTTTGTACTGCTGCATTGAAATCTATACTTTTCACCAATCATACTAACTTTTTTTCAAAAAAGGCCTAGTAGTTTAGAAACTACATTCAATTTTATATAGATTCTATTCTTACAAATTTTTGATATTAGGTTCATAGCTAGTTGAAATTTTCACGTCAAGTTGACTAACCCTGATTTGTTGATTTTTCATTGCCACTTAAGGGCATAGTTTGGCCTCTCATGATCTTGCACATACCCTGAAGTAGAGGGTCTTGTGCCATTGAATAGCAGACCCAGACGCCTGACAAAAAGTATCCAAGCATTGTAAAGCATTAGAAATATTTTCCTCATCCTCGAGGAGAGTGAAAAAGGAGTCATTAGTAAAGTGACCATTAACAAGCTGAGATGAAGACTCAGGAAGAGAAATGCCACAAACTAATCCAGAGGAGACATAATTGGCAAGAAGGTACCCAAAGCCTTCAATAGCAAGCACATATAATGCAGGAGCCAGTGAGCAACCCTAGCAAATGGACCTGAAAATCCCAAAGGTGTCAGATTGGGACCCATTGATTGTAATGCACGTAGAGGCATCACCAAAAAGCATTTCCACAGACTGCAAAAAATTGGGAGCAAAACCAATAGATTGCAGCATGGCAAGAATGAAAGGTCATTCAATGCCATCTTAAGCTTTATCAAAATGAATTTTGAGAAACAAAGTGGGTTGTTTGGACTGATGAGCCCATTCCATTCCTTCCCAGATAGCAATAATATTGTCAAGGATATATCTGGACTTAATAAAGCCAGTTTTCTCTAGGCAGACAATTAGCGAAAGGGAGATGTCTGATTTTGAGCACTAAATCCTTAGCAATGACCTTGTAGGAGACATTCAACAAGGTGATGGGCCTCCAATTGCAGATATCTTCAGGGTTGCCAGCTTTAGGTATGAATTTGATGTTCCCTTTATTAATAATAGCACCTAAGCTTTTATTATGGTAAGCCTCAAGATAAACTTTATGCAGGTCAGGACCTATAGCATCCCACAAATGTTTATAGAATTCACAAGGAAATCCATCACACCCTGGGGACTTATCATCAACCATAGAGGAGACAACCTCTTTAAGGTCACTAATGGTTAGAAGTTGCTTGCAGAAGGCACGTTGCTCGACTCTGCCAAGCAGGTTGGAGTAACAGTAATACACGCCTTGAGAGCATTTTCCCGAGCAACAGAATTTCCCTAAGAAGCAAACACTTTTTCATAGTGTTGAACAAAGCTTGAAGAATATCAGGAAGCTCTAAAAGGGTTTCATGACCTTGTTTGATTTTTTGAATGCCAGAGTTGGTATGACGAGCTTTGAGAGCATGAAAAAAATTCTTTAGAAGCTTTATCGGCCACCTCCAACCAGTGGAGGCGAGCTTTGATTTGAGCTCCCCGAGAAGCATAGTTGTCTGCAATTTGTTTCTCATGGCGAAGCTGAGCAAGTTTAAGCTGAAGCTCAGCATCAAAGGGGTTCAAAGCAAGGGCATCAAAAGCATTGCGAAGGGCTTTGGTATTGGATTCATAGGCACATTTCCTGTAGCAAGCCAACTGACAGCCATAAATGTGAAGAAATCTGGCAGTACGAGTGATGGCATCATTCCACCACTAGATCCAACCAGAGTTGTTGTGGGGCCGAAGCTCTAAATTCCAGACACGGAGAATGGGAGCAATGGTGGGAAGCATGCGCCAGATTCTAAAAGGATTGCCCACTAAGATATTTGTCATATTCAGATTGCACAAGTCGGTATATTTGGCATTGATGCTTTAGCAGAGTGTGGTCTTTTTCAGCTAGCTGTGTGGTCTTCTGTCTGAGGTCATTATGGGTAAAGTAATGTGTGGGGTTCGGACACACATGAGGAAACGACATCGAATTGCATTGCCTAAAAATTATGAGAAAATATTGAAGCTTATATGCATGCCCGGAGAACATCCCTCTAATTTGTGGAATGCCAATGAAATGTCCTTAATAAAGCTAGCTTCTAATGCAAGAAGGCTGTGAGAAAGGTAGATCAAGTGAGGAAATAAACTCAATTTCTCGTCCACGTTTTCTTGAATGGTTACAGGGTGGGGAACGACTTCTAAATAAACTTGAAAAATCAGCACTTCCTTTAGTTTCAAATCATTTTCCAGATGTAGAAAACACTGTCTAAGGATTACAGGCAATTTCACTCAGCACTATCTTCATTCGGCTCCACAAGACTAAGTCAAATCAATTTGGTGAACCTCTGAAAGTTTGTCATGAAGTATGGGACCTTGTTGAGTTTGGCAGAAAAGTATGATAAAGATCTCTACAGGAATGACAAAGGGCTCTTTCTTGACCTCAGCAAAGACAAGAATCAAGTGGGCATGGCTGCAGAAAGCAAGTTGTACAAGCTAAAGCTGGAGTACCATAAACTTGCTCCTAGCTGTGAAGAGCATGTTATAGATATCCAAACTGCATGTGAAATTCTAGAAGATTTGTTAGACAAATGCAAGGACTTGCTTAGCAGTGAAAATCTACTAGAAGGCAGCGAAAAGTATATGGCTGCAAATTTAAGTGATTCCAAGGACTGGATAGAAATAGCACCAAAAGTACTACATCTACAAATTATGCAGATTAATGCTGGAAGATGATGAAGATTTTGCTGCATGGACAGAGAAAGCTTTGCAAAATGTCATTGCTTGATCGGTGTCAAGGTCGTCGAATATGATTGTAAAGCAATGTTGGAAATGGGCACAAGAGTTCGATGAAGATAAAATATGGGAAGCAATTCATCTCGTAGGAAAATGCAGAGGAGTGATGGAACAGTGGATAGACGAAGGCATGAACAATCAAAAATGACAATAGAATAGTAAGACAATTCAAAGGATGCAGTCGGTCTTGTTGTCCAAGGATCTGTAATTTTCTTTTTAATCTTTTGTTCCTTTTTAAAATCTCAGTGATTTTCTTTGAGATCATTATAGTAAAGTAGATATATAGCAGTCTGTTTTCCTAAATAAGGAGAAATAAAATATAGTTAGGATGAGAGGTGTAATGCTATAGTGGTAGAAGCTATTGTAGGAGGTGAGCAGTGTAATAAAAAAGAAATGATTCACATTCTAGACAGTTATACATGCATGCTAAAGTAGAGAATATCAAATGTATGGAAAAGAAAAGTCTTGAGTTACAAACCCATGAGGTGGATGCATTCTATTTAATTTATATTCAAGCACTGATTTTTAGTGTGGAATTCATATTTAAGCAGTAAAATTTCTCTATTCCCCTAGTTGATGAAATCTCACCTACTCAATGTTGGAATACCAAGATCACTAAGGGGGTGAATCAGTGATCAATAAAACATTTTAAACTTTTATTTCCTAAATCAATAATATGTGTAATAACCAATAAGTGTATGTACTTTAGATGCAAGATAATGAAAGAAATAAAACATATGCACACATTTAGATCTTTGACACTATCTCTAAGGCTAAAAAGCACTTTCTGAATATCTTTTATTGCGTCTTCTTGACAAATGTTTGAGCACCCATTCAAGAAAGCACCAACCCCTTCAATTTTAGGAACACCCATTCCAAGGAACACCAATAGCCTTCTTAATTTAGAAGCATGCGCTTAAAGAAACACCCATCCCTTACAATTCTAAAACACCTACTTCATGAAGCACCAACCCCACAATGCTCCACAATAAAATAGCAGCACCCACTTCACTTTACAAAGAGAAAATAATTTAATCAGAGGGTTTCTCTGTTACAATGCTAAACACTTAATAGAACTTCGATTCACAAATCACATATAAAAAATTGTGCATATGTCATCTTTGAAGTTCCTGTAGCAAACTGTCTACTGTAATAAACATCAACAATTCCAAAATCTATAACTCAAATCCGATCAATAAACATTCATGTCAATAAACCACTAGTGTCCACATATGTAATATCCAAATCTGAATATTCAAATACACACAAACATTGTTCATAAGAAGCCACCCTTCGTTGTTCAAAACACTTCATTGATCTGTAAAAATAATGAGAACACTTTGTTACAGCTCACAAATGTTTGTAATACAATCGTCGGTATTTTCAAACCTGCATATTTCTGCATATTCTCAAATCTGATTAAGTTACATTTATGAAAATAATCATTGATCCAATCTTTACCAATTAGCAAGTAATATTGAGCACAAACATTGTTTATTTGTAATCAATCATTTATCTGTTCTATATTTCTGCAAACCATCTTCTATATTACAGAATTAAATTTGGAGACAAATCTTATTGACTGTATATTTGATATACACGTGTGTATATACTAATCATATTGTAGAAGCAAAACAAAATAATCTAAACAACTGTACAAAATGATGTTACCAATAAATCTCCGCTTGTCAATAGTTTTCCCCAAATATCTTTCATCTGTTGTGTTCAAATATTTTTATTTCATTCTCTCTATCATCTCAATGTTTCATGTCCTTTAATATTCTTTTATACTGAGACCATTATGTTCTTAAACTGTCAGAAACCATGTGACAAAAACTATTGTAAAATCAGTTGTCAAAACTGATAACCAGAAGAAGATTAAATGTCAACACCTTAATACTAAAAATAGATAACAACACTTAAACACAATGAAGGATTTCACCATAATTGAGCACTGAAATACTATTCCCAGACATTCTATTTATTGGAAAATTTACATTAAATGTAGTGAGGACTATAGAGTATAGTTAGCTACCACCTTTATGAAAGACTGTTGAGAAAGGTGGTTGGATGGCTACACAGAACGGCTGCACAGGAAACATGTGTTTTGAGAGCCTTCTTGGTATGTGCCAACCAAGGTAGTTGGTTGGAATTAATTTATTTCAACGTCCCCCTAAATTAATTACAATAACTATCTAAATATCCCCCATACTCTAGATTTGATGGGTCTCAGCCTAAAGCCCTTTTAGGTACCCATTTACAATCATTATTCATTATACAATGGCTGGAATTATCTAGAATCCCCCCTGAATGACAACCATGAGATAGTCAAGTGACTGCTCATAAGCCTAAAAGATGTTTAAAAAATACAAACTTAGATTCACATAATGCCTTGGTGAATATATCAGCAATCTGGTCCTTTGTTTTGCAATATTGAGGATGAATCACCTATTGCTAGATAAGATGCCAGATATAATGATGATAGACCTCAATATGTTTTGTGCGAGCACGAAACACTGGATTCTTGGACAATGAGATGGCACTTTGATTGTCATAGTGAAGTGAAGTAAAGTAGGCCCTGCATGATGTTGCTGAGGAGAGATAGAATAGCCTGTAGCCAAGTAATTTCTTTAGCTGCTTCATTTTCTACTGTATATTCAGCCTCTATAGTAGATAGAGCAATAGTAGATTGTTTTTTTCTACACCATGAAATGGTACCTGAACCAAGATAGACAACATAACCTATACTTGATGTATGGTCATCTACACATCCTACCCAATCTGAATCTGTATAACCAATAAGTGAAAGATCTTCATGAGAATGAGATGAAAAAAAGATACCCATTTTCAAAGTCCCTTGCACTTATCTTAATATTCGTTTAGTTGTTATCCAATGTGGGACCTTTGGAGAACTCAACAATCTAGAAACAACACTAATTTCAAAAGAAATATTTGGTCGAGTGTGGGTCAAGTACACAAGACTACCAACCAATTGCCTATATATAGTAGGATCAACATCTTCACCTTCCATATATTTTCTTAGCTTTAGTCCTGGAGCAACTAGAGTAGGAACACTCTTACAATCTTCCATTCTAACCTTTTTCAATATGTCTAGAGCATACTTCGTTTGAGAGAGATAAATACCATCATCCTTCTACCATACTTGTATGCCAAGAAAGTAATGTAGAAAACCAAGATTTGTCATCACACAAATGTATCTGCAATTTTAACGATATATGTCACTTATTTGATTCATGTTATGCCTTGGAATGATAAGATCATCAACATAAAGCACAATAATTATGATGCCACCATCATCAAAATCCTTCACATACAAATTTGGATCATGAAAACTATTATGGAATCCTTGAGTTTGGAAAATATTCATCAATTCTAGCATACCAAGCCCTTGGAGCTTATTTCAAACCATATAAAGACTTCCTCAATTTACAAACTAAATGTTCTTTTCCTGAAATTTCAAATCCTTGAGGATGAGTCATATAGATTTCTTCATCAATTTCACTATTAAAAAATGCACTTTTAACATCCATTTGGTGAAGAGGCCACTTGAAATGAGCTGCCAATGTTATAATAGTCTTGATAGTACTAATCTTTGCTAGTGAGGCAAATGTTTATGTGTAATCGATTCCCTCTTTTTTCTAAAAACCCTTGGGCCACTAGTCTTGCCTTGTGTTTTTCAATGCTCCCATTTGACTTAAACTTTGTTTTATACACCCATTTATTATTAACCACATTCTTACCCTTGGGTAAGTCCACCAATTCCCAAGTTTTATTCTTTATCAAAGAATCATACTCACTTTGTATAGCTTGTTCCCATTCATGTTTTTCTTTAGCCTCATCATATGTTTGAGGATCATTAGTCTTCATTATGGTGTTCATTAAAGCATAATTAATTTTTTGAGTCCTTTGATAAATATCTTGAATACTCTTGGTCTTGAGGGGAGGACTAGATTCCTCAACTATATTAGATATTTCCTTGGAACTTTCACCAATGTCAAAAGTATTTGAAGATTCATGATTATCTATGGCCACTTGTGCAATGGGAGAGGATTTTTCCATATCATCAAACCTTTCATTGAACCTAACATCCCTACTTGTAAACACATCTTCCACACTAGGATCATATAAACTATATCCTTTCCTTTGATCATCATAGCCCACAAAGATGCACTTAACACTTTTCTTATCAAATTTCCTTTCTCTAATCTCATCTGGTATATGAGCATATGATTCACACACAAACACTCTAAAATACTTACATTTGGTTTCCTTCCACTCCATGCTTCTTCGGGAGTAATATTTTTCAAACAACTTGTGGGAGATCTATTTAAAACATGAGATGCAGTATTAACAGCCTCACCCCAAAGAAACAAAGGAAGATCCTTGGATTGTATCATACAACGTGCCAATTCTACCAAAGTCCTATTCTTCTTTTCTACAACACCATTTTGTTGAAGGGTATATCTAATAGTCATTTCTCTCTTTATCCCATGATACTCATGATTGATTTGAACTTATTGTTTTTATATTCTCCACCATTATATATTCTTATTCGCTTGATCTTATTTCCACTTTCATTTTCAACAAGAGCTTTCAACATTTCAAATTTTTTAAATACCTCATCATTTTGCTTTAGGAAGTAGACCCAAAATTTCCTTGAAAATCATCAATGAATGTCAAAATGTTCCTAGCTCCTCCCTTTGATGTGGGATTCATAGGACCCACACAAATCACTATGGACAAGTTCAAGGCTATTGCTTGCCCTCCATGTAGACCTTTCAAAAGTGTCTCTATGTTGTTTACCAGCCATGCATCCCTCACACACATTTGTGTTTACCTTTATCCGTGGTATTCCATCAACCATATCCATCTTTGAAATCATAGCTAGCCTTTTATAGTTTTAACTTGACCATATCTTTGATGCCATAGCTCACTTAAGGATGACCCTTGTAGTTGATGAGGATAAAGTTGGTCTTTGTTTTATGATATTTTATGATATGTTCCTAAACATTCCTGAAAACATTTGTGCAATTTTGAGCAGCTTAAGTGTGTAAATATGCCATAAGTACAGCTAGATTCTTGAACTTGTGGGTAGGAGAGAGTAGACATGCTTTGCTAATATTATATATTTATACATTGCAGTATTTCATATAACTATTTTAATGTGTGTTTTAATATTTGGATGAAAATTGATTAAGTTGAGTACTTGAATTTGCACGTATATGCTACTAATTTGCCAGGTTTGAAGGAGCAACTAAAGAAAAAAATTGGTTGCATTGATGAAGGAGTGATGGTATTTTAAGCCAAAATAAGAAGAACCATTAAGGCAGTCATGGGACATGCCTACAATATTGAAGGAGTGAATGCCTCGGGGAATATAGGGAACGACCATGCTAAATCTCCTCCATAATTAATGTTCTGTTGAGATGGTTGTTTGATCTTTATGATCTTCTGTTGTTGATTGACATATTCTCCTTCTTTCATGGATGAATCAGTCAAAGTTTATTTGAATGTTTTTAATGTAAATTCTCTATATATAGGGAATGGATTGATATAAATCTAGTTAGACAAATAATGGTATTACCGTCATATTGAAAACAGGCTACTCTTTGAACTTGTGTTATGTTTTGTTGTAATCCATTTTTTTGAATATATGAAATGAAGTAGTTTGAGTTATCTTTTATGTTCTTAGTTAATCGAAACCAACCAAGGGGGGCCACTTGAGAGGTGGGGTGATTAGAGTAGTAGATATCTTTCTTATTTTTTAGTATTCGATATAATGTGCACTGTTTAATTCTTGCAGCATTATATCTATGTTTGTTCCTTCAACATAAGCAGAAGTAATCATAGTATATGCATTGGGTTGATAAGATAGGTTGAAGTCAACTTTATAGTTGTTTTTCTCAGTTTTATTTTATTTAGTAGTGTGTTTCTCTTTCTTGTAAGCAATAGCCCAGTTCCCTTTATGCATTTTCTTTTTCTGCAGCTTAAGAAAGATGACTTTAATAAGAGACTTTGTGCACAAACTGTGCTATCCCATTTCAAGTATATGTCCTTGGGTTGACAATTCAAATGCACCTCATGGTAGGAGCATAATGCCTAGTTTGAATACACTATTCCTAGAAAAGGCTTTTTAGCATGGTTATTTCTACCAATTATGGGGCTATTCATTTTTGGTGCCATTGTCGGGGATGGTGTCAAACTAAGAATCCTATTGAGTCATTTAAGATAGTTCCCTATTATCTAGGAGTATTTTGTAAGTTTGAAATTTCCTCACAAGTTCATCTAATCACATGTATGCATTGAAGGGGAAGAAGAAGTGATGTCCATGGCAGATTTCTCCCAAGACAAATACCCAATTTAAATGAAGAATCTGCATAAATTGAATTACCTTTTGTTGATGCGAGTCTAGAATTTCCTCCATCTACTTCATCAGTAGAGGAACCACTTGATCCATTTGACCTTCGCCCTTTTGCTGATATTTTGGCCAGTTTTCTCATAAACTCCACTTCAAGTGCAACAGTTGCTAGTAATCAACCTTTGAGCATAAACACTACCCAACAACAACCTCATTACCAGTCACCTATAGGGGTAAACGTTGAGAGTTGGGGGCCAATTCCGGAGAAGTCCGTGGGGT